>JAIXND010000779.1:9311287-9400591 GCA_023646645.1 Varanus salvator macromaculatus | reverse complement strand
AGTCTCATTATCTCAATCAATTTATACAAATGCACAATTTATTGTCTTTTTGTATTCTGATAATTAATAGCTACCTATTCTGCAAGAACTCAATGGTTTAACTTAAATGCATATGTAAATATTCCTATTTAATGCACTCATCATGAATCAGATATATGTTTAGTGCATTAAATTAAACATATTTTTCAGTGTACTGAAAACATATTCATTATGATTTAAACGTGTTTCTTCAATGACATTACACAGCTGAATTCATGCAAGCATTACAAAATGCAACAAATTATAACTAAGGTCATTCTTTTCTTTCAAAATGTTTTATTATTGAGAAAGATTTGGTAACTCTGAGAAACTAGTTAACCACCTATAAGTCTATTGCTGACTATAAAATATTGTGTTAAAAAATCCAAAACAAAACACTAGCAACCCTGTATGTACTGACTGCCAAATGCTGATGCCTCTACATTTTGTGTATAGAGGGCAGTCAGACATCTTTATTGCAAAATGCCGTCTGGAAAAGATGCAAAATAAAATTGCTAAAATGCGGAGAAAAATGGAGGGGGGGAGAGAAAAACAAAGACCCCCTTCCCTTTGCTTATGGAGTTCAAAGGCATAACATGCAGCACCCTGCAGCAAATGGGAAGCTACACTAATTTTAAAGCCATAAAATGCTATAAAGTGCCCTGCAGGGCAGGACTACACTGAAGCTAGTTGCACCTAAATAAGATATGGTTCATTTACTTCGCAGCTTAGCCTAATGTAATCATCAGCGGATTTCTAGCCTAGAGTTGTAACAGGCAAGTAGCCGATACTGCAGAGGCGACACTCCCAGCCACTGAGGAGGCTTCAGTTAGATTGCTGTTGATTAGAAAATTTTTCAGTTTTGACAAGCACTTAATGAACATAAATCGCACCTTGATTGGTTTCCACTGAAGCCACAGGCACACCTGAAAAAAAGAGATTATCTCCTACGAAAGACCTTAGGAAACCTACCACCGTGTTATAAGCTTAGCCAAAACCACATATTTATAAAATACTGTTCAATGAAGCCACATAATGACACACTACCTGTACATACTCCAACCTAAGAATGTAAAATGACACTTTAGATTAAAATAAGAAAGACTTTGAGTTACTTTCAAGCTCAGAGAGGCAATCTTAAAATTAGATTAAATATTCATTTGGAATGTTCTAAGCAATCTCTGTAGTACTGAAATTGTGGCTCTGACTCTTACCATCCATCTGAATCTATTCTTCTGTCCAAGGAAGGCCTTGGATCCAGTGAACTTTTCTCATTGGTGGAATGGGGAAGGGGCAAGTTCTGCCTGTTCCTCCTCACACTGTAGCCCCCCGTGTCCCTTCCCCAAATTTGCTCAGGTTGGTTGGGCATAGGCAACACAAGAGCTCCCACATGTTCTTTCTTCTCTTCTTGCACCCATGATGGTGATGATGCCCTGCTCCACCGGCAATTGGATGGAAGCTCTCTTTCAAGTACCTAAAGTACAAGTACCTAGAGTACCAAGCTCTTGCTGTGGCATTTGATGCAGCAGGGAAATGGACCACAACATATACTGGAACATTGGGTAGGATACTGCTTTGCTTTGAGTGTGGCATCTGGTGGGTGGACTCTCTGGGAAGCCTCTTGGAAAAAGGCATTGGCCATGACTGAAGAAAGCCCCACAAACTTCTTTCTTGTAGGATTTGCTGTAGTTGGAGAGGGGCTGGTATTACTCACTAGAGCAGCTGCTCACCTGATGCCTTATAGTGAGATGCTGTAAGAATGAAGAGCTGTGCTGGCAACTTTCCTGCAGCATTTGCTGCAACAGAAGAGTGCCCAGCAGAGAGTGAGCGACTGGCTCAAGTCATGCAGTAAGTTTCATGGCCAAGTGGAGATCTCCAGGGTTCTCACTTTAACACTGTAACCACCACACCACACTGGCTGTCTGTAAGCTGATGGGATCAGAGCTAGCAGTGACTGACCAAGAAAGAGATCTTGGAATTATGGTGGAAGCTCAATGAAAATGTTAACCCAATATACTGCTGCTGTGAAAAAGGCAAAAGTCCACATTTAGGCATAATTAGGAAAGAAACTGAAAATAGAACTGCCAGTGAAATATGTCTCTTACACAAATCTAGGGTGCAAGTACACTTAAGAGTATTATGTACAGTTCTTGTCACTGCATCTAAAAAGGCTATTGCAGAATTGGAAACATGCAGAAAAGGGCAATTAACATGATCAAAGGGATGGAACAACTCTCCTATGGGGAAACGTTATAGCATTTGGGATTATTTATCTTCGCAAAAACATGAGTAAGGAGAGACATGAAATTATCCATGGTGACATTTTTCTCCTTTTCTCATAATGCCTTGAGTTATTTCATGACGCTAACAGTTGGGAGATTTGGGATAGATAAGAGTACATCAATACATACTTAAATAGTGGAATGTACTTCTAGAAGATGTAGTGATGGCCACCAGTTTGGTTAATTTTGTAGTGAATTTTGTAATGAATTACTTCCCCATCAGGTTTAAGGGACCCACTAAATTGCTCTACTCTTAAAGACTTTAGAATCTGAATGACTCCTGAATGCTTGAGGGAATTTCCAGCAGCTACAGCAGGGCATCCTATTCACATTCCAGTCTCAGTTCAGGTTGCCAGGTTCCTCCCCAGAATCCAGTCCTCTTCTGTTCATTAGACTTCTTTTTGTGCTTGGCTCTTGCTTAGGTAGAAAGCTGAGCAGAGAGGAAATCTGTGAGCACTTGTGGAACTCTGCTTGCCAACCAGCAACCTTCTTTCACAGCAAGTGCAGCACTTGCAAGCCATGTGTGTTGAAGAGCGACAGGACTTGCTTCCTGGTGGAGAACCATGTGAATGCTCAGCATGCTTGCTGGGAAGTTGGGCTCATGGTGGTGAGAAAGGAGTCTGGAGTCTGGGGATCTCAGCCCAGGGAATCCAATGGATTCCTATCACCAAAACAGCTTCCTCACACATCCCTAATCTCAATGAGGAAGGGCAAATGCAACAGGCCATCAACACAATAACTCCTGAGTACCTTCTCTGAGGCTGCTCCGTCATTCTCTGGAGAGCTTCAAGCAATAAAACATGCAGGACAACAGCTGAAATGGTAACCTTGATCAAATAAGTTTTAGAACACGTGGCACTGCATGGCAGTGAGAGCTACAAAGAAGTCTTAGTTTGCTGTCTCCATTGTGTCCTCAAGTAGCCACCCAACAGATAATTAGGGGAAAATTAGCATAACAAAAACTGTGATGCTACCAGCCTAATGTGATAATTTTGGAAGACATTTGGGGACAAAAATGCTTGCCTTCATAGTGAGCTCAATGTCGCTGTTGTAACAAGGTGCTGTCCAAATGGAGTGTCCAGTGCACCATTTTATCCACTTGGATTGATTTTGGTTTCTGCAGTCTGGTGAGAGGTGATACTCTCTGGCCTACCAGCAAGTCCTGTTAGCCTGATGCATACTAAGAACAGGGCTTTCCCAGTGGTGGACCCACGCCTGCAGAAATCCCCCTACAAAGAGATCCATCACTTCATCACTATTGTCTTTTTAAAAACTCTGAACTAATTTATTCTAACAGCACCAGGCTGTTAAAAATTAGCTGCTCCTGCTAGATGCATGTACAAAGCATGCATATGTACATTTTAACTATAACTGTATGTTTATGTTTTGTAGTTTATAAATTGTGAGCTGCCCTGAGAGCCTTAAACCTAAGGGGTGTGGCATCCATGTTCAATAAATAGATAATAAATAAAAAAGATCTGAACAGGGCTGTCAAGGACAGGACATTTTGCAGGGCATTCATTCACAGGGCTGTCATGAAATGGAGGTGACTTGACAGCACAGGGCAACGTGTTTTGTGAGGGGAAGGTGGATTGAAAAGTGCATTAAAATCATTCAAATAAAAATGCTCACATAATCAAGGTTTTTTTTTGTGCTGAGGAATTCTCTCCCTCTCCCTCTCCCTCTCTGTCTATATATATAGAATTTATTTATTTAAAACATTTATATGCTGTCTTTACAACAAAGTGTCAGGATGGCTTACAACATTAAAGCCAAGAACAATGACAAAAACAATCAATAAACAATAACAAAAATAGGAATAATAATATTCCTTCAGTGTAATATATACACTTAATATCTTCAAAAGAGGAAGGTGTGTCTTATCTACACAGTATGTGCATTAACAATAAAATTAGGCATTTATGGTAGCATATCTGAGACTATGTTTTGTAACCTCTAATCACACTGGGATCTCACCTTCATCTCCCTAATGGGACAAGTAATGCAAGCATTAGACAGAACTGGAACAGCAGTTTCAAAGCATGCCCTACATATTTCAGAGGTAATCTGGGAAAGAAGGGAAAGCATAAACTTCCTAGTCAAATATTCTATGTAGAAGGAGCTGCCACTTTCTCTACCTTCTCTCGTTTCTGGACTGTTAGTTTCCTCTTCCTATGCTTACAATTTTTCTTCAGGAAAATCTAGTGTCAAAAAGACAAAACAACAAACAAACAACAAACAAACAACAACAACCCTAGTTTCAAAAGCTTACCGATCATACTCCTATTTCCTTGATTATGATTATTCATAATTTATTCATTATTACATCTTATCACATAATCCACAATGCTGTATATTTGTTCAAAGTGATTCATAATTACATAATAGGATTACAGGTCTTGAACTGCAAGATATGCACACTTACATGTAAGCTTGGGTGGTAGGTTAGGACTCCATTGTCGCACAGAGTGACGTATTTCTTCTTCCACTCCTTATTTAGTGACTTGCCACTCCGCTTTAGCAGCATACCCTGTTGAGGGGTGGGTGGGGGAGGAAAAGAATACAGTAAAGCACAGATTAAAATCATACAGCACAGACTAGATTTGCTTCTTAATTTCCACATGTACAAATGTGTGAATATAATTTATAATAATACCAAGTGGAGGTACCTTGCCTTATTACATAGTATATGTGCTACTGTTCAACAGAGGAGAGAAATAAGACGAGTTTATATCTCATTGTTGAAATAACTGGAGAGCTTACAAAAGCAAAATGGACAAAAATGACTTCATATTCCTTGCTACAGGAGTAAACAGAATGGCTTGCTTGTTTATGAATGTGGTCATACATACCTCTTCTTCCAAAGAATCTCATAACTTATAGGCATTTTAGCTAGCTGGGGACAAATTTAAGGAAACCAACATGATATATGGCAATGGGAGTCCTAGACTCATCAAGGAATTCAACCATAGTTTTTTTTAAATTAGTGACTCTCTGTCAAGCTTTATTTATTGAGACTCTAGGCACAGGCCTCACCCTGATGTAACCCTATAGCCCCCTAAAGGAGGGGTTTGCCCACTTCACTCCTCTGAGGGGACTGCTCCACAGCCAACAGGAGGCTACAGGGCAACCATACAACTGTCCTTCAGATGACACCCAACTGGCTGCAATGGGGTTGACTGCAAAGCTATACACTGATTAGGGAAGTCTTGGAAAAATCCTGACCATTATGGGAATATGGAAAATTATAGTAGTCTGGGACACTAGGAATAATAGCATCAAAATTTGCTAGGAACTGAGTCAGAAGGGGCCTCCTGGGCCATCTTGTCTAACCCCCGGCTTCAGCTGGCTCAGCTTGTGACATGCCTACCATGTGCATGTCCAGCCTCTCCTTAACTATCCTCACTGATGGGGCTTTAACCACCTCCCGTGGAAGCCCATTCCATATCTAGGGATCCCCTTGAATCTTGGTTCCCTAAGCTTTGCTCCATTGGAACATCAGCAGAAATGGTGGCCAGTTGACTAGTTGAACGTACCACATGACATCTGATGTAGGTTTGAAGCTAAAAAGTAATGGATCTAAATAACCCACCTCATCCACAAATGCTTGGAAGCCATGATGCCACTTGTCTAAGAATTTAATACTAGAAACTAATTGAAAATATTCAATAATATGCATTTCAGGGATCAGTTGTCATTTTTTAATAAAAGTTTTACAACGCCTGTTATGGTTATAATGGGATCACACCATCATGAGTGTGTGTAAAGAGGCACACATTCCTACCCTTACCATTTGGCAAGTCCCTCCACCCTCCAGCTATACACTGCTATACACCAGTGGTCCCCAACCTTGAGGGACCACTGAATTAGAGCTGAATTAGAGTGCTCAGTGCCTAAAGAGGGCCAAATCTTAAATCGTAATATAACAAAATTATTAACCTAGTGATTAAGATCTAAAGTAAACATTCTGAGATCAATAAAGAAATGTTAACTTGAATGCAATACATTTTGGAACAATGTTTTACTGTGGAATCCTTTTATCAAGCTACACATACTTACCTAGTCAGTGTGATTTTTGAGACTGTTTTCTGTTAGCCAAGTCATTAATGTCCAAGTCAAGGTTTGTGACAGACAGCCTTAAAATGTCATGTAAATGTTCATCTGTAAGTCTTGACCTACGATGTTGGTCAAGACTTACAGATTTCACAATGTTCTTCTTGGAAAAAGTTTGTTTGCCTTTGTATGCAATGCCAAAGACTGTGAATATGCCTGCAGCAAATTTCTTTAGGTTAAAAAAATATATCAGGTAGAACAGAACAGAAATCTAACAGACTATTTTCTTTGTAAATGGCCCTGAAATGATCACTGGTTTGCAAATCAATTAGTTCCATTTGCAAAAAGCTACTTGCATCATCTGGTGTTACTTTAAATGGATTCTGAAACATTCTTATTTCCTTTCCATGCTTATGGCAATCAGTGTTCTGGTATTCCATCTACAATAGAATTGATGTGTCTCTCAACACTGAATTGTAAATTCCCATTCCCATTCTTCTCAAATTTTAGTTTATTTCCACATGAGAAGTTTGAAAAAGTTACTTGGACTAACTTGCTTCAAAAATGTTTAGTTTTGCTTCAGAAGCTTTCAGTCCAGAATATTTATTTATTTATCTATTGCATACATTTCCTTTCACCACAAAAAAGCCATCAACTTCATGATGAAGACTGAAAAAACATTTGAGGATTTTGCTTCTGCTAGGTCACCTAGCAGAAGAGTTGAAGAGTTTCAATAATATCCTTGAATAAATACAAATATGAGAAGTATAGTTTTAGGGGTCTAACTCTTCCCTTTCCAATCAAACTCACCCCATTCTGGCTGTTGTTAGCTGGGGATTTTCATTTTGACCATCACAGAGAAGAGAAGAGTGCCCTGCCTCTACCGTTCTCAAGTAATATTGGGCCATATGCACAGGATAGGAAGGGGTTTTTTTTAATTGATTATGAATCTGACCAACAAGATGGCAGAGTTGCAGTCCTGAGTGCATTGAATACTGTAAGATTTTTCTGAATAAACACACTGGATTGAGGTTTACATCTACACATGCTAATCTTTTAAAAATTGGGGTCCCTCCAAAAAAGCTAAAAAGAGCAGCCTCCCACCCGGAGCCAGTAAGTTGGCTTCAAATTGTATGCAGGGTGCACATACACATCACTGCCTGCCAGCCAAGCCTCAATCATGAGAAGCAAAATGGTGGCTTAGAAGAAGGGAACTGGAGGAAGATGTGGGAATCCCATAAGCTTCCCTGCTAAGAGAGAGCTCCTTCCCACTCAGTCCAAGGGCCCACTCTCTGGCTCCTGCAATCACAGGCACATGAGAAGAACCCAAGCAGGAGGGGTTGGGGAGGAGAGGCAAAAACAAGCAAGGCAAAATTCAGTTCAAGCAGCTCTTGTTGAGAAAGGAAGAATGCTTTTGCTTGAAGCTGCAACCTCACCAGTTACCTTGGAAGCCACCTGGGGGAGCCTTGGTGGTGGAGCCTCTAGAAATGCTCAATATGCAGAAGGCTTTGCATCCTTTTTGCAACAATACCAGGCCTTATACTCTCCTTTTCCCGCCTTTTTGCAAAGCAGTCCAGACATCTCCTGCACTCATCCACACAGCTGCTATACCTTCTTCATGCACATATATTGCCTTCAGTGCAGTAATGTATGGACAGGGGAGTGACAAAGCTGAGTGGTAGCAGTGCCTGAGCGCTGCTGGCTTGCAGAGCACCCAGAATGGCCCAAATGCTGGGAGTATGGAGGAGAAGACCAAGAGGGGGCTGACAGAAGGAACCATGGAGACTAGAAGAAAGTATATCACTCTTATGTTTTCTGTAAGAAAGGGACAAGGAAAACAGCAGTAGGTGGTACCACTTGAGCAGGAAGAACAGGGTGGGTCTGAGGGAAAATGGCATGAGGGTGATAGCAGTAAACAAGCATCAAGATCCAAGGCAGCTTCAGGACACCATTTGCTGGCTGAACACCAGAAGAGCAGTCCTGGCAGTTGCAGGATTACTCCCTTAATCTAATGCAGCTGCCAGGGTTCTCATGAGCACCACCTGAGAAGCCTGGAAGAAGACCTGTATAAGAACCGGCACTTCCCTCCAGAAGCTGCCTTAAGCAATGAAGATTTTGATTTGGTCAGAACTGGCCTTCTGACTCTAGCCTAACTGCCTGGGTCCTGGTGCCCATGATAGTTAGTCAATCTCTCTCACACACACACACACCCTGCATGCTGGCATCAGGTTGAAGGGCTGCACAGGAGGTGTCTGGGGACTACATGTGGGCTGCAGGTTGGGGACCCCTGCTGTAAGCCTGGAAGGGCAAGATAAAGCACAGGAGGGATAGGTCATACCTGCAAAGAGATCTAGCCACATCATTGGACTGTATACTTAGAAATATATCTATTATAACTGAACAAGCAAGATGCCAACATTACATCAGGATATGGCATCCATGTTGGCATAGATCTGAGTGATTTTACTTATAAAAGCCCTACTCAGGAATTCCAAACATACTAAACATGTAAAGTGAGGGAACATGGTAACACTACCCTCTCCTTGCTCATTTGCACCATTCTGTATCCATGGAGGGTGATGTTCTGAAGGGGAAAATGCTGTATCCATGTGCTCCTTTCATTTAAAACTGCTGATTTTCCAGCTAACAATAGGCATTTCCTCTCCTAAGATGAATTACTTGAGAAATTTTCAGGGGGTGCAGCTGGGATGAAATGTTAACCCATTCCCCATTTGTTATAACCTCTCCCCATTAGCAATTAAGCTTAGGAAAAAAAATCTTCAATTAGTGCCAGTGAATCCTCCCCCACCTGACTAAACCTAATTGCTTGGGTTGGGACAATTTTCTTCTGCAAAGAAAGAGGAAGAAAAAACAAAATAATTGGAAGAGAAAGGAGAAGATATGTGTTTATTGTCCTCCTAGAAGCTTAAATGATGTATCCTGCTCTTCTAGTGCAGAATCTGTGTTAGGCAAGTACAGGGTGTATAAAATGGGCAAGTCAATTAAGCAGGCAAATGGTTATACACAAACATTTCAGAGCAGTAAGGATACAGTTAAGGCAGAAGGGGTCAAGATGTGGGCAATGGTCCTACTCAGGGGGAGGGCCTTGTCCCAAGCAATCCCTTTCTCCTCCCTTGTAATCATGCACCTCTTCTCAAAGAGCCTTACTGTCAGTCTCTTGAGGCAATGGTACTCTTGGGGCTAGGTGGACATCTAGTTTTTATCTCAGGGGAAGAACGTCTTTCTTCCTGCAGGGAGAATCCTGCAGTCATTTCCCCCAAAGGCTCAGACTCTCACAGGTCTCCTATTGTGGGAGGCTCCTTATTGTTGATCATATCTTGCAGATCCTTGGAGGATCAAGATTCTTCAAGCAGAGACATGACAATATGGGAAGGTTGTTCTGAATGGCCCATTAATTGACCTAGCATTCAGTTGATCATCTATCAGTTAAGATGATCAAGGGGTCACATAGAACCATTAGACCATAATGAATCCAGAAAAACTTCTTTCGTAAGTCCAGCACATATCTACACTGCTCTTGTACAGTCTTCTCCCATTCAACATAACAGTCCATCCTCCTGACCAGAATTTTTCATGCCATCAGTGACCTCCCTTAATGTGCAAACCATCCAAACTCTTTTGTAGACTGCAGTTTCTTCATTTTTGCAGAATGAGGTGATCTGACTTAGATGACCTGATTGTAGACACAACAATCATGGCACTAGGTAGAACAGAAATAATGTAACAACCATTTCCCAGTAACATATATAATGGCTGCTGTTTTTCCATGTTGGTGGCTTTTGCCCAAATGAGAGTGAATGACAACTGTTGCTGCCCACAACATAGTGCCACTTCACACAATTTCAAGAGACATTTCAGGGCATGTTGTATGTTGTCCAAGAGTTGTCAAGCTGTGTTATGTGCCAAATTTCATCTTGTTTCAAATTTCTTCGGATGCATGACTTTTCTGGGGTTAATTTTTCTGTACTAATTATATCTATAGCCAATTTCTACTTTCATGTAGTATTTTTGTCATATAAAGTAATAACTTTGCATATTCAGCTGTCCACTCATATGCACACCTTATATTGAATGAGCAAATGTATCATAAAATTTCCATTGAATACTGGAAATGTTAACAAAACAGTATCCACAGAAGTCAGGTATTGCTAGCATTACATATAAAGATTAACTGTTTGTACTGCCAGTTTTAGCTGGGGAGTAGACAGGTTATGACAACATCCTTCTGAGCCCAGTGCCACCTTGAGTTCAGCACCATGGACAGTTATCAACCCTAAAGCTGACCCTGGTGGGAAGCCAAGTCCCATTCTTCAGGAGTATCTGTGATGCTGAGCTGCCCTTTCAAGTAACAACTAACTTTGAATCAGGGGGCTGACATTCAGTTCCCACTTACAATAACACAACTTTTCCAGGATTTGGATGCATACAGTCTACCAGAGAGAAAGTCATCTCCCTTTCAATTAGCACTTTGATACAGTCATCTTACTGAGAGAATTAAAAAGGCATCAATACTTTTAGAAATTTCATATTGCTAGCCTTGTAACACTCTTCCCTTGCTCAGAAATCATTTTGTGGGATTTACTTTATTGCCAGGTAGCACCTTGTGGGATTTCATATACTGCCAGGTACACCTTGTCTTAAAACTTTTATTCATTATTTTAAAAGAAGGCATGTCATTGTTTTATTTTTTCTAATTTGGGGAACACAATGAAAAAGGTCCTTTTGGTGGGGGAGGGAGGAAACTGGAGAACAATCAGTATAGCTCTTATCCTAGTCTCTCCAGTCCCAGCTCTGACCACTCAAGCTGCCTCTTCAAGGTCATTTTCCTGAATTCACACAGGAGCCAGCATAGTTCTTTTCATGCCAGCTCATGTGGGTGAGAGTTAAGCTCTGATTCCCTGCTCTGAGATTGGAGCGCATCTGACCTCAGATCTGGGAATCAAAGCTCCTTTACGGCCCCACAGATCCTATCCAGGGCCCATGGGATTGCTCTCTAAATGCCACATCTTTTCTAGTAAGGTGTCATTTCATGCTGCACCATAGTGAGAACCTTTCAGGAAAGAAGCACTTGGTTCCATCTGCATATGTTGAAGCATTGCTAACATTTATTGCTTTAGAAAAGCAGTCAACACTGTAGAAATCTGTAGCACCTGATTGACATTATTTGTAGCATGTAACTAGTTTATATATCACTAGGAGATCAGCCTTAGGAACAACATAGTGTAAATAATCTACTTCATTATCTGACATTTCAGAAACTCTGTACACTACAGTTATATCGTCTCATCAAAGAACATAGTGCAACAACCAGTACAAAAAAAAAAGGATGAATGTAAGAGAGTGTTCTGTAGTTCATCATTCTCTGACACGGAAGAAACAAAACACTGCTCCCAATGGTGATTTCAGTCTATTATCTCCTTTTAACGTATTCTCTCTTCTCTCAGAAACAGTGTCAATTCACCTACCTCAAAATTAAACCTGTAGTGTATTAATACTTTATTATTCTAAAATAAAAGCAGTAAAGCTTACCAGTATCTGAGCATTTCCACCACTTCACTAAATAATTCTTATATTATTTATGGAAGAATTTAAAATACCCCAAGTCACCCTCTACCCACCAGATCTGAGCTGAGGACACCAGTGCTTGAATGCAGCTAGTAGATCATCTCCCTAAACTTGCGGGAACTTAAATAACTGCTGTCTTGTCATAGAGCCAGTTCAAGAAAATTTGGGAATACAAAACATTGACCATCTAGTGTGATAATCTTTCACAGAATGTGAGTAAATGAGTCAAAGCAGGTGGTTTTTATGAAGGCCACCAAAATTCACTTGAAAATGGAAGAAATTTTTAAAAGCTAAACATTTGTATAAATAAGCAGTAGATGGGCATCTTCTAACTTTTATTCTTATGCACTGCTCAGACTAGTAATCATGTTGATTAGACTAAATAACAGCAAACATGCATGAGACTTCTTACTGCCCAGATAGTCTCACTGTTATTTAATTGGCTAAAGTGATGTCAACAATCTGTGGTAATGTGACAGCAATTTCATATAATCAAATAATAGCTACTATTAGCCATGGATTTCATGGGAAACAGCCTTTCACACAATTAGATGTGTTCCTTAATTGACTCAAACATTCATATTGCTCATTCCTTAAAAGAAAACAAAAAAAAGTTCTAATAAGAGAAAAATACCACCTAACTATGAAAAAGTCAATAAAAGGCCTCAATTTACCATGGAATCTAATCCTCATAGGAATCAGCTATTCCTGCATTTTCTGAATACTGGTAAACTGTTCCTAATCACTTCTAAATCTTATATGCATGGAATTACTGCATAGTGTAATTGCAATACAACATTACATATCCCCCTTTATTTTTTTAGACAGAAAAAAACCATAAATACAATCACAACGATAATAATATAACATAGCAAGAACACAATGATTAAAAAAGAATAAATGAAAGAGTGTACCCACCACCCCGGAGACCAATATTACCATTGTACACATACTATAACAATTAATAATTATAATATACTTCAATTATACCCATATCCCCTCCAGAAATTCATATAATCTTGATTGGGTTTACAGCCTTTGCCTTCTATCAGTGCTGCTTTTACAAAATCTTCCCAAATTTCATTATGTTCATTTGCTTTCATTAACCCTTTTTTAATTTTTATTTCTGTCATCAGTTAATCATTAATTACCATATTCTATAGCAACATTACATTTTGAGATGTGCATCTCTCTCCTCTCAATCCATGGATGCAAGTAACATATTTATAGCATTTATATTCAGATCCACATCTAAATAGATTCTGAAGCAGTAAACAATAAATGATAAAAAGAGTAAAATGCAGTATTAAAAGGTTGTATGTACACCCACACAAACACACACAATAAAAACTATGGCTTCTTGATAAGATCATCTTGTCTCCAATGGTATTTAACATTTATATGAAACTGTTAAGAGCAATCATAAGGAGATTTGGAGCCAAGTGTCGCTAGTATCCTGATGACACTCAGTCTAATTCTCTGTGAGAAATTACTTGAGAGATGCTTCGCAAGCTCCATACCTGGTTGCAATTTTGGTTTGGAACAGACTAACAAACTGAAGTTGATTCCAAATTAAGATACAGACACAATGGGTTGGCAGTTCCTCTGGCCCAGGAACTGGGCTGTTTGGTTGGGGTTGCACTCCCTTTAAAGAAATAAAGACATACCGTATTTTTTGCTCTATAAGACTCACTTTTTTCCCACTCAAAAGTAAGGGGAAATGTCTGTGCGTCTTATAGAGCGAATATGTGTGTGCAGTAAGTCTGTCAGATGTGCAGCCCATGGGGAAGTGATGGGGAATGTGCCTGTGATTATGTGCCCATTGGATTCAGAATATTTTTTTTCTTGTTTTCCTCCTCTAAAAATTAGGTGCGTCTTATGGTGAGGCGCGTCTTATAGAGCGAAAAATACGGTAATTTGAAGGTACTCCTAGATCCAGCTCTGCCACTGGAAGCCCATGTGCCCAGAGTAGCACAGAATGCCTGTTACCACATTTGTGTGATACACCAACTAGAGCTGTTTCTGGACAGGGATAGCCTAGCTACTCTCATCCACACACCTCATGATTAGACAACTGTAATGCACTATGTGGTGCTATCTTGAGCCTGGTTCAAAAGTTACTGTTAGTTAGAGTGCTGCAGCTAAAGTGCTCACTGGAACACCCACCCCTATTATTTATGATAAAGGAACTTCACTGGCTGTTAGTTATGGAACCTTGGTGAAGGTCAAGTTACTGTCATACGAAGTAGTAAATAACTTAGGATCAGGATATCAAAGAGACTGCAGTCCTTTATATATACCCAGCTGATATTTAATATAGTCATAGGAAGTATTGCTGGTCATTCTGTATCCCCACTCTTTGGGAAAATCTCACCCATGCAGTTGTGGATGCAGAAAATGTGGAATGTTTTATATAACTCCTGAAAGCACACTTGTTTGCCAAGGCCTTCCCTGGCTTATAATTAAATTAATCATGCTGCTCCATTTTTATTGCTCATGTAATCTTGTAATTGAACAGTATTTCACACTGCATTTTAATCTCACTGATTCTAGGAAAAACCATCATGAATCCTGACATTAGTATTAATGGGTAGACTCCAGCTCAGCTCAGCCATAAGTCCATGTAGAACCACTAGGAACATGCCACCCAGTGATCTCAGTGACCAGAGCAGTTTATCAAGCTGCTTTCTCAAGTATCCTAGGTCCAAAGTTGTTTAGGGCTTTCTATACTAATAGCAAATACAGTGGTACCTCGGCTCATGAACCGCCCCGAGGCTGCTGCAAGGGGCGGCATAAAAATATTTAAATAAATAAAAATAAAAATAAAAATGAACATAATCTGTTCCAGGACTCTGGTCATGACCCAAATTGGTTGTGAGCCAAGTCAAATTCCCCCATAACGTTCAATGTAAATAAGGCTAATCTGTTCTGTAATTTTTTTATCACAAAAATTTGAAACAAAGTAACAAAGTACAGTCCAGTAGAGAACACTAACCTAGGTGGGGAGGGGGAGGTTATTGTTTGGAGGGAGAGTCCAAACCATAATCGTGTGATAGTCATCATGCTGGGGGTGGTAAGAGGAGGGACAGGCGCGATCACAGGCACGCTTATGCAGGGAAGATGGCAAGATTGCGTGCGCACTCGGGAGGGAGACGGGTGCTATCATGGGCGCACTGGGGTGGTGAGACGGGCCCTTTTGCGGGTGCACTCCTGCAGTGCGATGAACGCGATTGCAGCTATCTCCCCCCCATCCCCAGCACACCCGCAATTGTGCAGGGATGCAATCACACTCATCACCCGATGCAGAATTCACAACCTGAGTCAAAATGTTTCTGAAATTTCCATTCGCGGCCCAATTTGGTCATGAACTGAAGCATTCCTGAGCTGAGGTACCACTGTATTTACATTTGGCCCAGTGGTGAAGAGGCAGCCAATAAGTTTCCTTACCAAAGGAGCTGCATCTAGGAAAGGGACAACTTCTGACAACAGTTCAGATGTTGGATTTTGCATTAGCTCCAACTTCCAGACCAGCCTCAAGGGCAGTTCCACATAGAGCACATTTCAGTAATCCAGTCCTTAGGTTACTAATGCCTGCACTGCTGTGGCTAAGCATTCCCTGCCCAGGGGAGCTCCCCTGGCTACTGCAGACTCTAGTGACAACATTGGATCTAGGAATAATCCCAGGATACAAATCTTATCTTTTAATGGGATTCACCTTCAATTAGCATATTCCCAGATTCAGGAACCACTCGCCCACAGGACTTCCATCTTGCCAGGACTCTGCTTCAGTTTATTGACCCTCATCCAGACCATCACTGAATGCAGATTTTTACTGCCTCAACAGATTCAGCTGTCACAGCAAGATAGAGCTGTGGTTCAACAGCATACTGATACTGCATGGCTCCAAATCTCATAATGGTCACTTTCAGCAGTTTTATATACATGTTGGATAATGTTAGAGAGAAGTGGTGACCTGTAAACCCCATAAAACAATTGCTAAGAGATAAAGAATGGTCATCCAATGTTGCTCTTTAGAATTCACTCACAGATAAGACCAGAACCCCTGTAACGGACTTGTAACAGCCCAGCCCACAGAGTTGATCCAGGAATGTATCATACAGTGGTACCTTGGCTCACAAACGCCTCAGTTCACAACCAAATCGGGTCGCGAAAAAAAAATTCATTAAAATTTTGATTCAGGTTGTGAACTCCGCATTGGGTGGTGACTATGATTGTGGCCATCTCCCCCCCCCCCACACCCTGAGTGGGGGGCACGGGAGCAGTCGTGCAGGGAAGACAGGAGAAAAAGATGTGGAAACTATGTCTGCCAGGCCACTTCAGGATGATCGAGTGCATGCCCCAGGTCTGGAAGAGCTCAGTAACAATGGTGGGATCCGTTTTACATTCATGGGTCCCTTCAGTCCTCCTGCTTAGAACCTCTAATGAAAGGTTGACAGTCCTGGCTATGTGGATAGCAATGTGGGTAAGGCTCGTGATACACCACTCCCATATTTGAATGGTATGGTGTGCCATCAACACAGACTGACTACTTCCCTGATTGTTCAGGTAGAAGACCACAGTGGTGTGGTCCATTGTGACCTGAATGTGCCTGTGCCAGAGGTGCATTTGAAAGGCATCCAGCACTTTCTGCACTGCATCTGGCACATGATGGACAGAACAGAGCATCTTCTTCCCTCAGGGGGTCATCAGCCACTTCTGGTGATCCACATGGGAATGAATGACATGGCCAGGCAGGGGGGATCAGGATTGCTAGGGGCTTTGAGGCTTTGGGAAAGAAACAGAAGGACCTAAAGGCCCTTGTGTCCTTTTCCTCCCTCATGCCTGTCTAGAGATCTGGGCCAATTGGTAAGAGGAGGGTTGCAGAGGCAAATGACTGACTCAGGGTGTGGTGTTGGAAGGAACACTTCAGATTCCTCGACCACAGCACCCAGTTCCTAGCCAGTGGACTTCTGGTGAGGGGCAGGGTGCACCTTATGAGGATGGGGAGAAGATCCTTCAGAGATGTTATAGTGAGCTTCATCTGGAAGGCTTTAAACTAAGCCAGGGGGGTCAGGCCCCCCAAAACCTGTCCTGATTGGACAAGTGAGGGGAGAGGATCAGATTTTCAGGGCCAGGGCGGTGGTGGTAATACAGGAGCAGGTGTGACTTCTACAAAGAGGGTTCTGGTACCAGAGAAGAAGGGGAGGAGGAGGCTAGCGGATCTGAAGAAAGGGAGTCGTAGGAAGGAGCTGAGATGCATGTATACTAGGAGCATGGGAAACAAACAGGAAGAGGTTGAGGCTCTCCTAGTAATAGGAGGGTATGACCTGGTGGGGATGACAGAAACATGGTGGGATGAAAGGCAGGATTGGAATGTAAACATAGAGGGTATGTCCTATTCAGTAAGGACAAGAAGGGAAAGAGGAGAGGTGACATAGCATTGTATGTCAGGGAAGGGATAGGATGAAATGAGATAGAGGGTGGTGCAGACGGGGTTCTGGTAGAGGCGGACTGGGTAAAACTGAAGGAGAGACCTGACAATGGGTGTATGCTAGTGCTCACCAAGTCAACTTGAGATTGTGGACAATGCCCCAATAGGTCAGATTCGAAGGATATCTTGGGAGAGGTTCACAGTAATTATGAGAGATTTCAATCTCCCAGATATTAGTTGGGAGACTCACTCAATGGTGACAGTCAGGTCATGTCATTTCCTGGAGACTAGAGAGGGAGGGATTTTCATGCAGAGAGTACAGGAGGTGACGAGAGGGAAAAATATCCCTGACTTGGTTTGACCAACAGGGATGACCTGGTAGATGAGGTGCTGTTTAGGGGAGCTCTGGATGCAAGTGATCACTCCATCCTTTGCTTTTGAGTGGGGATGAGCAGCAGATTGAGTACTAGGGGGTGAGACTTCACAAGGCCCAACTTTGGTCATTTAAAGTCCAGACTGGGGAAAGTCTCTGGGAGAGCATACTGGAAGGCAAGGGAGTTCAGGAGGGTTGAATGGTACTAAAAAGGGAGGTCTTGGAGGTGCAAGCATATCACTAGTTACCGAGGCAAAGGAGAGCTCTGCCATGGATACGAAAAGAGGTGGTAAGAGGGATTAGGCTTAAGAGGAACCTCCAGAGGAAATGGACACTGGGGCAAGTAGACAAAAACATATAGCAGGAGGAGGAGGCTTGTTGCAGATGAATTCTTTGCAAGGCTGATTATGTGCTGAGTTTTGCAAAGAATATCAGGAGCAACAAAAGGGTTTTTATCAACATGTAAATAGCAAGATGAAGGGGTGACAGGTGGTGGAACTGCTTAATAAGGAGGAAGGTGATCCAGTAACTGATGTGAGGGAACAGGCACAGATGCTAAATGACTATTTTGCCTCTGTGTTATCCCCAAAGCAGGACAGAGGAGATCTACACGGAGGACTGGATGAGGCTGGGGATTTAGGGGCACAGATTAGAGTCACCCTCCTAGAAGTCAAGGAGCTCCACAGTGCACTGGACATTACAAAGACACTGGATCCTGATGGGTTATACTCGAAGGTACTTCAGCAGTTGGCAGCAGCACTCTTGTGACCGATGGCCTCATGAAGAATAGATGAGCTTCCAGAGGACTGGAGGGAGGCGTCAGTGGTCCCAATCTTGCAAAAGGGGGATAGAGGGGTCATGAGGAATTACAGGCTGGTTAGCCTTAAATCCATTCTTGGAAAGACGGAAATGCTCATAATAGTGTAAGATCTAGTACCCCTAGATTGGGAAGGGAGGTTGGCACAGATTTTGTAAAAACAGATCCTGCCAGACAAACATTGTGGATTTCTATGACAAAGTTCTGAGGGGGCTAGACAGAAAAGACACAATGGATGTGGTTATTTGGATTTGAGCAAGGCCTTTGACACAGTGCCGCATGATATCCTGGTTGAGAAATTGAGGTGTTTTGGGATACACTGATGCACTGTCCGATGGATTAGGGCATGGTTGATGGACTGAAAGCAGAGGGTAAATATTAGTGAGGAATCATCAGGATAGTGACCAGTGATGAGCAGGGTCCCCCAGGGCTCTGTCCTGGGGCCAATTCTGTTCAATCTTTTAATCAATGACCTGGAAGAAGGGGTGACCAATATGTTGATCAAATTCACAGACAATACTAAAATGGGAGCGGTGGTCACAACTGAGGAGTAGGTACTCCAGATCTAGAAGGCTCTGGACAGACTATGGAAGTGGGCAGGAGACAAGAGGATGGCGTTCAATGTGGATAAGTGCAAGGTCTTGCACTTGGGGCATAGGAATGGGTGTCATAAGGACAGGTTAGGGGACAAGTGGCTGGAGAGCAGCACTTGGGAAAGGGATCTTGGGGTGCTGGTTCACGGCAGGCTAAACAGGAGTCAGCAGTGTGACATGGTGGTCAAGAGGGCGAATGCCACCCTTGGCTGCATAGCCAGAAGCATGGCTTCTAAATCGAGAGAGGTTATTACTACTACTCTATATGACTCTAGTGCACCTGCAACTGGAGTATTGTGTTCAGTTCTGGACCTCTCGTTACAGAAAGGATATAGCCAGGTTAGAGTCAGTGCAGCATAGAGCCATTAGGAGGATGGCCAGTTTGCAGGGAAAGCTGTATGAGGCAAGACTGAGGGAACTGGATCTCTTCAGCCTGGAGAAGAGAAGACTCCAAAGGGATCTGTTGGCAACATATAGGTGTGTGAGGGGATGTCACAAAGAGATGGGTCAAGACCTGTTTTCCCCTGTGGAGCAGTGCAGGACACGTTCCAATGCAGCAAAGCTCAGGGAACCAAGGTTCAATTTGGATGCCAGGAAGTACTTCCTGACAGTCAGGACCCCAAGGGTATGGAACAGGCTTCCACGGGAGGTGGTTGAAGTCCAATTGGTGAGGTTGTTCAAGGATAGGCTAGACATGCACATGGTAGGCATGTCATGCGCAGAGCTGGCTGACGCCGAGGGTCAGACTAGATGGCTCGGGAGGCCCCTTCTGACTTGCTCTGTTTCTATGCTTCTCTGTTTCAAAGTCCCTGATCTCTCCCTTTGAACTGAGTATGCTGAGATTGGTTCAGTTGAGGGAGTTGGCCTTGGTGGTTTTGGCACTGGTTCCAGCACAGGCTTTCCCTGTGCCAATGGGAAATGGCATCTAGGCCTCTTCTTATGGTTGACTTTCCTTAAGTATTCCATCTTTTTTGGTCTTTTTGGCCATATTTTGAGGGTGGTGGCCATTGTCCAAGCACCAACTGGTAGACGGTAGTCAGTACGGCAGGCAATACCCCCATGGCCATGGATTTCAACAAATTCATAGTAATAATATACAAAGCGCAATGCAAACCATTCTAAAGGGGAAAGGATCCCAAGAATGCTGGGATATCTTTATAAAACAAAAGCTTAAGACACTAATACAAACAATCCCAACCAGGGAAAAGAGTAACAGCCAACAGAGGAAGCCCATGCGGCTTCACAAAAAGCTAAGAGATAATCTGAAAATAAAAGGTGGTGGAAGGAAGGCCAGGATACTAAGGATGAATATAAGCAAATAGCAAGGAACTGCAGAGATGACATCAGGAAGGCTAAAGCGATGAATGAACTGAGGCTAATGAGGGGTGCTAAAAGCAACAAAAAGCCTTCTTCAAATACGTCCAAAGCCAAAGACAGACAAAAGAGAACAGTGTTCAACTACTCACCGTGACAGCAACAATGATAACAGATGGCAATAAAAGGTAGAAGTGCGTAATTCCTGCTTTGGCTCAGTCTTCTCCTAAAAGAACTACAGCCTTCCTGATGAAGAAGTACAAGCTGAAGGGGCCGGATGGCAGCCCAAGACTGAGAGGTAAATGGTTAAGTACCGTATTTTTCGCTCTATAAGACGCACTTTTTCCCCCCTCAAAACTAAGGGGAAATGTCTGTGCGTCTTATAGAGCGAATGTGCCTGACACCCGGGACGCTGCCCGCCCGCCCGCGGGCACCACCAGGCCGGCATGTGCTCGGCGTGCCCTGCTCCACCGCGAACTGATCACCCCCACCGGGAAGCTCCCCCCCCCCCACGCCAATCCTGCTAAAGCCTCCGCCGCTCACACTGTCATCCCGCGCCGATCCGCACCTCCCCCCCCACGCCAATCCTTCTAAAGCCTCCACCGCTCGCACTGTCATCCCGCATTGCCATCCCGCGCCGATCCCCCACCTCCCCCCACACCACAGGGGGCAGGCACAGATGACGCTTTGCTTTAGAAGCACAATCCTTTTATTAAAGTTTAACAGGTTAAGAAACAGTATACATTGAAGCAGCGTTCTCTTTGAGATGTGAGAGAAGCAATTGACAATGTAAAGAGCTGGACACATGGACTGAGCAGTCAAATAGACATTGTTTCTTCCAAAAGCCTTTTGATAAAATCCATCAACAGACTCTTGAGAAAACCTGGCAGTGATGGAATAAGGGCTGTGTGTGCACACACATGTTGTCCTATGGATCAGTAACGGATTACAGAATTGAAAGCCAACATTGAGAATGCATGGTATTCTCACAAGATTCTGCATTAGGATCAGTGCTTTTCAACCTGTTCATAAATGATCTGGAATTAGAAGTGAGCAATAAAGTAGCCAAGTTTGCTGATGATACTAAAATAAAACATTTAAAAGGGATTGTGAGGAATTCCAGTGGGATCTCTCTGAGCTGGGAAAAAGGGCATCAGAACGGCAAATGCTTTCAGTGTAAGCAAATGTAAAGTTAGCATGCTGGGGGGAAAGAATCTCATCTTCAAGTATAAGCTGATGGAATCTGAACTAGTGCTGACAGACCAAGAAAGGGTCTTGAGAATGTGGGGGACAGCTTGATGGAAATGTCAAATGTTAGGAGGAAATGCCATAATTAGGAAAGGAATTGAAAATCAAATTTCCAAGATCATATTCCTCTTACACAAATCTTTAATATGACCATACTTAAAGTATTGTGTACAGTGCTGGCCACCACACCTGAAAAATGACATTGTTGGGAAAAGTGCAAAGAAGGGCAACTAAAACAATCAAGGGATTGGAGCAGCTCCCCAATCAGACTTTATGCATGGTGTGAAAAAGTGGAAAGTGGGACATTTTCCTCCTCTCTGAAAAAAAAAGGGTTAATCCCCATGAAAACACCCATCACTCCTTTGTTCTGAAAAGAAAAAAAAAAGATTCAACAGCAGAAGTGTAGTGAGCTTGAAATACCTTTTGGGAATGGAAGGGAAGTTCCCCACAATTCAGCTTTGTCTTTCAAGGGTTGGGCCTTTTAATACCTCATGGATAATTAACTGGGACTTCTAAATGCTTAACAAAAACAATGTGGATATAAAGTTCCCTTTCCAATTGAGGATACAAGAAACACAATTATTATAGTGATCTCTGCAACTGTGCAAATGTTAGATTTTCATGCCCTCGGCCCAGAGGAAGAAATGACACACAAGAGACCACTGAGTGAACATTTCTCTCAACTCAAAAGGATGCGTAGATGCAGCCCGAGTTTCTTAAGCATCACTTTTAAATATGAAAAAAAGAGAGAGAGAAAAGTTGGAGGATTGAATTTAGGTCTCTCCTCATTGCTCACCTTCTCTGTCTAAGATAGAGGCAAGAAAAACCAGAGAGAGCAGGTATGCTGGGGGTGTGCAATCAAAAGAATTTTGTTGTTAGTCGCAAAGTCGTGTCCGACCCATCGCGACCCCATGGACAACATTCCTCCAGGCCCTCCTGTCCTCCACCATCCCCCGGAGTCCACTCAAGCTCACACCAACCGCCTCTGTGACTCCATCCAGCCACCTCATCCTCTGCCGTCCCCTTCTTCTTTTGCCATCTACTCTTCCCAGCATTAGGCTCTTCTCCAGGGAGTCCTTCCTTCTCATTAGGTGGCCAAAGTATTTGAGTTTCATTTTCACTATCTGGCCTTCTAAAGAGCAGTCAGGGTTGATCTCCTCTAGGACTGACCGGTTTGATCGCCTTGCGGTCCAAGGGACTCGCAGGAGTCTTCTCCAGCACCACAACTCAAAGGCCTCAATCCTTTTGCGCTCGGCCTTCCTTATGGTCCAGCTTTCACAGCCATACATTGCAACTGGGAAAACCATAGCCTTGACTATACACACTTTTGTTGGCAGGGTGATATCTCTGCTTTTTAGTATGCTGTCTAGATTTGCCATAGCTTTTCTCCCCAGGAGCAAGCATCTTTTAATTTCTTGGCTGCAGTCCCCATCTGCAGTGATCTTGGAGCCCAGGAAAATAAAATCTGTCACTACCTCCATTTCTTCCCCATCTATTTGCCAGGAAGTGAGAGGACCGGATGCCATGATCTTAGTTTTCTTAAAAATATTCAAAAGAATATTTACAGTTTATTCAGACCTACAGGAAATACATGTGGCATTGAAGGGACTGCAGAGATGGATTCTATACAAGATGTTTTCATCCCCTAACAGTTACATGCACAGTCTGTGGGGGATGGGGGGGTCATGCACACAGTATGCTAGAGGCACATGAGAGTAAAGCAACTGGGATTAAGAGATCCCAACACATCCCATAGTTTATTAAATAGTTCAGTAAACCATTTGATTCAGAATATTTTTTTTCTTGTTTTCCTCCTCTAAAAACTAGGTGCGTCTTATGGTCAGGTGCGTCTTATAGAGCGAAAAATACGGTATCTTCTAATTGGGCTAAGAACCCAAGACTTCTGGCATTTTGATTTGATTCAGGACACTGAGGCAGCCATGGCAGCGCAACTAAAGACACTCAAGAAAGTGGACTTCTAGAACTGCTTCAGAAAGTGGCAAGAACTATGAGATAAGAGTGTTTGAAGCATGGGGAAGTATTCTGAGGGAGATTAGTGGCCATGTGTCTGTTACTGTAATTTTTTTTTTTCTGACTTGAGCACGCAACCAATGAGGTTTACGCTGCAACTGCATTTTTTCACTTTGCTCACAGTTCAAACTTAGAAGCACTGTTTGAACTGTGGAGTGATTTTATCATTACTCTAATGTTTGTACTCAGGAATGTTCAAAGTTAGAGTCATTCAAACTAGAAGGCACCACTGTATTCAGCACTAGTTAGACCTCACCTACAGTACTGTGTCCAGTTCTGGTAGCTAAATTTTTAAAAGATGCAAAAAAGCTAGAAAGGGTACAAACAAGGGCAACAAGGATGATTCAGGGACTGGAGGCAAAGCCCTATAAGCAAAGATTGGGAGAACTGAGCATGTTCAGCCTCAGGAAGAGAAAACTGGGAGGAGATATGATAGCACTCTGTAAGCTCTTAGGGAAAGGACAATAGCTCGTCTCTAAAGCAACTAGATTTAGACTAGACACCAGAAAGAAGTTCATCACTGTCAGAACAGTATGACAATAGAACCTATTACCTAGGGAAGTTGTAGGCTCTCCCACGGGAGACATTGAAAAAGTGTCTGGATGGTCATCTGAATGTAACTAAGTGGTGTTACATGGTGTAATTACCGTATTTTTCGCTCTATAAGACACACCTGACCATAAGACGCACCTAGTTTTTAGAGGAGGAAAACAAGAAAAAAAATATTCTGAATCAAATGGGCACATAATCACAGGCACATTCCCCATCACTTCCCCATGGGCTGCACATCTGACAGACTTACTGCACACACATATTCGCTCTATAAGACGCACAGACATTTCCCCTTACTTTTGAGGGGGAAAAAAGTGAGTCTTATAGAGCAAAAAATACGGTAAGTGTCTTGCAACAGCAGGGGGTTGGACCCAATGGCTACTATTCTATGATTCTATGAACAGGCCCCCATGCAGATGCAGAGCACATATGTGTGAAGCACAGAGTGCACAAAGAAGAAATCATAATTCCATGCAAGAACTTCACTTATAAACTAAGAAGACAAGCCTTAAAACATTTGTTTCTTTGACCAGACAATATTATTTGCTTTGTTTGTTTTATTCTGTGAGTGCAGCTATGGTATATTTCTGAAACCACTCCTTTGCTCACTATTCAAGTTCTGTACTCCAGAAGTACACTCCACATATAAGCAGAAAGATGCATAATGGTCTGTTTACTTCTATTTTCTATTTATTTTGCCAGCTGTTATGAAAGATACTGCACTAGTAAGAGTAGCTTAGTTTCTATCTGACATTTTGACTAGGCATGCATATTCTGTGTCTAGTCCCAGAAGATTATTGCAAGCCAAAAGCAATGTTAAACATACAAGCTTTAAATAACTTAAAAAGTTAACATAATGAATGCATGTATTATCTGAAATCCATCACTAAGTGGCTCACTGTAGCCCCAAGCTGTGATAAAACACCACTCATAAATTTATACTAAAGCTCTGTTCAATAGCAATTATTTACCAACAAAGATTTATTGATTCATTTGCTGTTAAATCTGTATTCCTAACTGAGCCAATCAGGCTGTGATATTGGCCTTCAAGGCATCAAGTTATGGTACAGACCACTATCGTGTTCAGCGCCCTGATTGTACTGGTAACAGTGAGCGGTTAATGAGTAGAAATTCACTTGGGATCAATTAAAAATGGTGGACAGCCAATCGAGGAATTGATACAATACTCACATGTGTGCTAGTATATACCATGTATGTTAGGATATCACTTAGTGATCCTTACCAAGGAAAAGAATTATCTGATTAACTGACTTTGACAGAGATTGAGGGGAAAAATGCATGACTAGTTTGTCTGACTTTCTTATACTTGAAATGTTTACGAACTCCAAGAAGCAGCAACATATTCGTAAACACAGGCACAGAAGGAGGGGGACCCAGAGCAAAACACACCTGTCTCCTTGGGCATGACATAAAAAGGTGTCTTTCCTAAATCGAAAGCTTGGATTTTGTATAAAAGTAACTTTTGGAGGGGAAAAGGAACAATATGCTTTTTCTTCCTGATAAATTGGCTATTACGCCATAACAACAGAAATTTCCCTACTCTCTCAGTGGCTAAGCATGACTGCAAATTGAAAAGAAGATCTGAAGAAGGCTCTTTGAAACTGAAAAAAAATTCCATACAGACTAATAAGGAAAAATTAGATTTCTGAAGGCATTTGGGTCTCAAGTCAATAAAAGTTTTAAATATCAAAGCCAGCAGCTTCACTTGAGCGCAGAAGCAAACTGGTAACCAATGCATCCAATATATGTACACTGTAGAATAATCTGACTAGATACCTCCGTATCAGAACCCTTGACAGCCACAGTTTCTTGAATGTGTTCAATGCCAGTCCCACATAAAGTGCACTATGTGCATCTAACCTGGGGGTGACAAAAGCGTGAATGGCTGAAGCCTGATTTGGCTTCCCCTGGGAAGGGTGCAGTTGTGATACCAGAAAGAGTTAGCAAAAAGCACCCTTGGCTACCCCATCAGCCAGTTGTACATCCAAATCCAGGAGAACTTTCAAATGGTGAGCTTGTTGCCTCTGGGAAAGTGTGGCCACATCCAAAACTAGCCAAATACCTAATGTAGGACCATTAGAACCCCCAAGCAACATCCATTCCAAAAGTTCCACCAAATCAGAACTGCCAGTATATCCTCAGGACCAGAAGCTGTAACAAAGAAAGAGGAAGGAAGCACAACTGCATGCATGTATGCAGTTGCTATCCACATTCTGATTATTATACAGCCTATAATTCTCTCAGCCATAATGGTTTTTGGTGGGAACTCCGCTCCCCCTCGTATAAATGGGGGGGAGCGCCCTCTCACCAGTCAACTGAAGACCACCCTTTTCCCCCAGCTGGTACCAGCAAGGGAATGCACATTTAATTCAATACATGAAATATGAACCCAGTCACCGACACCAATGTGGGGCCGGTGGGCGGGTTGGGTGAATGCACAGATGACCATTCGAAGAACGGCAGTTACAGGTAAGCAACATGCCTGTCTTCATCGTAGTCTCTGTGCATTACACATATGGGTGATTAGCAAGCTTACCCACCTGGAGGTGGGATGGTGTTGCTATTGAAGAATCATCAATAAAATGGCACGGCCAAAGGAGCAGTCCTGTCTGGCTTTGACATCTAGACGGTAGTGTTTTATAAAGGTGCACGGGGTCTACCATGTAGCAGCTTTGCATAAGCCCTGCACTGGAATGCCTCCATGTAGGGCAGATGAGGTAGCTACAGCTCTGGTAGAGTGTCCTTTTGGGGTAATAGGCAAGCCCAGCTTGGCTAGTTGATATGAGAGTTGGTTTCCACGATCCATTTCGATAGGCACTGAGGCCCTACTGGTGTTCCTTTGTCATGTTCAGAGTATTCAATGAACAGATGTTTGGTTTTTTGAATGACTCAGTTTGGAACCGATAGAATGCCAGGGATCTGCGTACATTGAGGTAATGTAAGGAATGCTCTATCAGTGCTGGAAAATATGCCGGCAGGATAATGTCTTGACTGAGGTGGAACGCTGTTGCTACTTTAGGGAGGAATGTCGGGTCCATGAGAAGAACCACCTTCTCTTTATGAAAGGTAAGGTATGGGGGGGGTCGACCTGAAGGGCGCATAGCTCACTAGCCCTTCTTGCAGATGTTATGCCAACCAGGAAAGCTGTCTTCCAAGAAAGCAGTTGGAGATCGACAGAGGCCAGAGGTTCAAATGGAGGCTTCGTTAAAGCTTGTAGAACAATGGACAGGCTCCATGTTGGGACGATTGCTCGGATGAGCAGGTGACGGTTTTGCAACCCTTATAGGAAGCGGCATATTAACTGGTGGGAGAACAACGATGAACTCTCTATATGTCCTCTATGATACGAAATGGCTGCAACATACACCCATTGTCCTGTCTTGGATGGGGTCACACTTCCCCTAAAAGACAGGGTCCACAAACTGGGAGCGCTCCTGGACCCAAAACTCTCAATGGGATCTCAGGTGGACTCTGTGGCCAGGACTGCATCTTTCCAACTGTGGCAAATACGAAAACTAATCTGGCTAGACAAAGCCCGACCATGGTTACTCATGCACTGGTAAAATCCTGACTAGAATAATGTAATGTGCTCTATATAGAGATGCCTTTAAAGATGGTCTGGATACTTCAACTGATCCAAAACAGCACTACATGTCTGCCTTCAGGTGTTAGTTCATGTGCCCATGTAATACCTATTCTGTAGAAATTACACTGGTTGCCAGTTGAAGCCCAGGCTCAATTTAAACTGCTTGTTTTAACATACAAAGCCCTAAATGGCTTGGGACCTGGTTACTTGAAGGACTGTCTTTTCCAATATACTCCTACTTCCCCATTGAGATTTGAGAATGAGGTCCTTCTGAGATAGCCATCCCTAAAAGTGAAAGGAATGGTAATTAGAAAAGGGCCTTCTCAGTGGCTGCCCCCAAAACCTCTGGAATTGGCTTCCTAAATAGGTCTGCCTGGCACTGCCATTACATTCATTTTGGCACCAGGCAAAAACTTTCCTCTTTCACTGATTTTTCAAGACCTGTTTTTAACACTGATTATAAGAGCTCACTCTGCTCGAGCAGCTCCCCACTCTCCTGTACTTGAAATTAGCTTATTGTTGTTAGCCGCTCAGAGAGCTCTATTTAGCAGCATATAAATGTGAAAAACAAACAACAAACAAACAAACTGTGGGTGCTTTGTCAGAGGTTGTTTTAGCATGCTTGCTGCTGTTTTCTCCCTTCTCTGGAGTGGCTATCTTGGGGTACTTTGTCTTTTTTGCCAAGTTTTTGGCCTTTGCAGTTTTTTGGGGGGTCTTCCTGGGAGGTAGACAGCTCTGCTGGTGGAGGCTGCTAGTTTTGGGGTGGAAGGCTGGGGGGAAGGTGCCATCTTGTAGGGCACTGTGCCAAAGCTGTTTTCAGATGGTCAGCCTGATGTTTTCTGGCTTGCTTCATGAATGCCTGGTAGTGATAATATGAATCAAACATGGCTCTCCCCCAAACAAATAAGGCACAAGGAGTATCCATCTGTTGGAGGTAGTTTACTGCCACAATTGGTACAGTTTTGAAAAGGTGTCTTGAGCGCCATCATGGAGAGCAGGAAAGGCAGAAGGAAAGGGAAGAACTTCTCAATGTGCCCATGATGGTGGTAGACAAAGAACTTAGGACCAGGCGAGAGCCCCTCCTCCCATGCCGGGCATACCCTGGGAGGTGCTCCTGCTGAATAATAACTAATCGGCTTTGGAATCTTCCCAAACGAGTTCCATGCATGCATGAAGAGCCCGCATTTGTGATGCACGGAAACTATGAAGAAGAAGCACTCGCACCCTTTCCCTCCCCCCATCACACAGAAAGCACATGCACAGAGATGCCCTTCTTCAATTCTCCCCTCTTTGGGTTGCCCTGCAAGTGACCAGATTGGAAAAAGGAGCAATTAACTTCTGCTTCAGCATTTTAAATACTGAAGTACATGATTTGGTGTTTCTGTTAAAGGAATTGCTGCTGAGAAAACTGCAAAGTTGATCATAGCAGTGCTGGAATATATATTTGATTAACACTTCAGATTGTAGTTACAATCAAAACTCCCCCATCCATCCACAGACATTCGCATATTTCTATCCATGGATGGGAAGCCAGTTCATCGCTCCTTCCAACCACTGCTTTTTCAATGTACTTGCTGTTACTATGTTTCCTTTCATTAAAAAGAAAAACCACTGAACTGTCAGAGACTTCAACTATATTGCACATCTGTCATATACTTCTCGTTCACTGCTTCCTCCACAATACAGGCATAACACTGGAATAACACTTTATAGGGTTGTGCAAGTATGTTTTTTCAGCAAAGGCCCTGCCCTCAGCTTGCAATATGCAATGATAAAAAGCTGTATTTGCAGGGCAATATATAAAAACAAAAATCCATGTGAAACAACAACTAAATAACAACTAAGTTAGGAAGAATGCAATTTGTTGGTAATTTTATTTCTAGGCACACAGATTGCTGTATACTACATTCCTTTTTTAAAAAATGATCAACTATCACTTTCTACTCCAGAAGATGAAATGAGTCAGTGGGTCTTCAAAATGAGTCAAGAAGTCATTTTTCCACCCATTTAGTAGTAACTCTGGAAGTTTTGCCTCTTTAGTCATACTTGCAGGAAAGACACACAGCAGGATTCCACAGTCTGCTTTATATGGCATGTCTTGCCTCATTGGCTAGAAAAATGGAAAGTAGGAGAGAGCTGGAGTATTTAAGAGAGATTGCCTAATATTTTGCCTTTTGTCCCAAGTTCCAGGGTTTGGAGGTTGGTGGTTTCACATCAAGACTTCCCTAGTGTGGTCCAACATAGGTTTCCTTTCTTCCTCTTCTTACTACATTGTGTAATCCCAGTTTGGTCATCCTTCCATTTTTTGCCTAGGTAGCTGGTTTCCAAAAAGGGGGGAAATGGAAGATTGCTGGAAGCATTTAAACTCTGAAGAGCTCCTAGCCTGGAAAGTTAACTTTAATTTTTCAATTCAATTAAATTAACCACAAGCACCCAGCAGGACAGTGTTTGTGGGCATAGGAATGCAGGCCAGCTAATGGTCCCCCAAACCACTTGGTGGCATGCCAGAATTCATGCAAACTGGATGGAAAAGGCTGGAAAACCAGGTCATATGGCAGCTGTAGGCGTGGCTGTGTCACTGAGTTTAGTGCATTGCTCCTGAAGTATATGCTTGTACAGCAGTTTGACATGGAATACCAAATACAGACCAAGCTGCTCAGTCCCTTCAATACACCCAGATCTCTCTGTTGACTTCTGCAGTATTACCTCAACCAGTCCCACTGTGACTAGCAGTATGGTGGTACTTCTGATAAACCTCTTGATAAAATATAACAAGAAGTAAACCATTAACTTAGCACTGACACATTTCTACATAGAAAATCTTTGCTCAGTGCTGAAAAAACCCAACACTTATGTGAAGATTTCTTTTTCAGTTAAAGAAATAAGTTTAAACTGTTTAAAACATGTTTGTTGTTGTTGGAAAGCCAGAGCTTATCCACTAAGGAAAGCCAGAGCTTATCCACTGAGTAGAATAGAGATTTGCTTTTAATACACTTATGAAATGCAACAGACTGGGAGGGGGAGTAGCATTCACTAAATTACCTCCTATATAATTTAGTAAGAGACCAGTGTTAAGAGGGGGAAAGCAATTTAATAGGTTCAGTTTTATTCTGTATAAAAGCATGAAGCAATATTGTTCATAAATTATGAACAAATATTAAATACTAACAACTGTCCTCAAAATCTGAGCTAGTCAATATAACAAACTCAGTCCCTGACCATTTTGCCTTGCATCACATTTCTAACTAGATAGTTGAGGCGGAAGAGGCTAGTGGATATGGTAAAGGCTATGGAAAGGGGAGAATTCACAATGCTTTTAAAAACAGAATTAAACTTTCTATCCTGATTGCGACTGTTTCCATAGAAACATCAGGAACACCACTTAATAGAAGCTTAAAAACATACACATGGTATGTTTAGTACCTTATCCCGTCTCCCCCAGACAAGCTATTTCACAAATGGATGCTTTTTGCAGCTTACTCTGTAGATCTTTCCATGAAGTAGTGGGGGAAAAAACCCAAGAACCTTAACCAATTCCCTTGTGGCCCCCTCTTTTTTTTGTTGGTAATATTTCTGTCATTCTACCAGGGTGTACGGTACAAAGGGTTACACTTTAATTGAGCTGTCAGCATCTCCAACAATCCTATAAAACTTCGATTATGCACGGCAGGGTTAGTGACACACTTGTTATTGTGGATGCCCTATTTGCTAAACCTAACCACCCCCCTCACAGGTCACATAACCCAAGCGACCTTCCTGTCATTAGCTGCGTCTATTCCTACCTCACTGCTGTGAAAATCACACAAGTGAAGGCTTCAAAGTCCTTACCAGGACTGAATTCGACCAGAAGCTAATCACCCACAAATCCAGCTCAAATGGCAATAATTGGCTAAACTGCTCACCTCTCCAGAGCTCAGCAGTAATTTGGGATAATAAAGAAAAGAATTATTCAGCTGACTGCCCTGAAATGTATGTTTTGTGACCGACACACTTCACATTTTAATAATGATGGACACAAAATCCAATTTAATATAACATCTACTGAATAACAAAACCTGAACACCAAAAGAAAACCAAAACGTTTTTTAAAAATGTGGCCCATATTATTCCACAGAAAGGGTTCACACTTCATGTTGTGGACCAAAAAGGGCTTTGTGAGCAATCCTTAAACCCTGAACTACATTGGGTTTTGAAATAAGAGAAGGTCCCAAGTTAAAAATAATATGTCTATTTCTCAAGCCTCTTCCAAGTGAATATATTTTTGTACTTTTAGGCTGACAAGTAACTTTTTGATTTTTCTAGTGACTTGATTTCGTCTTTTCTGTCTTTCCTTTCACCCTGCCCTCTCCTGTTAAGGAGCTCAGTAGCAGAGCACTTCCTTTGTATTCCTCAGCTGCCATATCCAATCTCTGGCTTCTTGAGGAGCAGACTATCCTCAGCAAAGACCTTGGAGAGCCTCTGCCACTCCATACAAACAATGGGCCACTCAATATAAACTAGAGCTTCGGCTCAAATGCAACAGAACCATTACTTTCACCACCAGTGACAACATATGCCTGAATATGGCCTTATTCAGCCTTCAAAATATCCTGTAGTACTGGGAAGCAAGCCTATGTCCTGGAAGAGGTGTGTACAGTCGGGCTGCTTACCTGTAACTGCTGTTTTTTGAGTGGTCATCTGTGCATTCACGCATATAGCATTGTACACCAATGCTAGGAGCATGGGAAACAAGCAGGAAGAGCTAAAGTCTCTCCTGGGAATAGGTGAGTATGACCTGGAGGAGATTACGGAAACATGGTGGTATGAAAAGCAGGATTCGAATGTTACCATGAAAGGGTATGGTGGTGGTGGTAAGAAAAGTGGTGGTAGGCATAAGAGGAACCACCAGAGGTAATGAGCACTGGGGCAAGTAGACAAAAACGTATACCAGGAGGAGGAGGTTTGTTGCAGAAGGATTCTTTGCAAGGCTAAGGCTGATTATGTGCTGAGTCTTGCAAAGAATATCAGGAGCAACAAAAAGGGCTTCCATTAACATGTAAATAGCAAGATGAAGGGGAGACAGGAGGTGGAACCACTTAATAAAGAGGAAGTGACTGATGTGAGGGACTGATGTGAGGGAACAGGCAAAGATGCTAAATGATTATTTTTGCCTCTGTGTTCTCCCCAAAACAGGACAGGGGAGATCTACCTGAGGGGCTGGATGAAGTTGGGGTTATGGGGACACAGACTGGATTCAGCTTCCTAGAAATCAAGGAGCTCCACAGGGCCCTGGATGTTTCAAAGGTGCTGGGTCCTGATGGGCTACTTCGGAATAGGGTACTGAGGGTACTTCGGAATTGGTAGGGGTCCTCTGGTGTGCGTTGGCCTCCACTTTTGAGGCCTCATGGAAAATGGGAGAACTTCTGGAGAACTGGAAGGTGGCATCAGTGGTTCCAATCTTCAAAATGGGTAGCAGAGGGGATATGGGGAATTACAGGCCAGTTAGCCTTATGTCCACTCTTAGAAACATCATGGAAAGGCTCGTAATAGGGAAAGCTCTAGAAACCTTAGGTAGGGATGGGAGATTCGCAGCCACGCAGCAAGGATTTTGTAAAAACAGATTCTGCCAGATGAACCTTGTAGAATTCTATGGTAAGATCTGGATGGAGGGGATGCAGTGGATGTGGGTTACCTGGACTTCATCAAGACCTTTGATAAAGAGCCATATGATATCCTGGTCGAGAACTTGTTGAGCTTTGGGATAGACTGATGCACTGTGCCATGTATTAGGGCATGTGTGATGGCCCGCAAGCAGAGAGTGACTATCAGTGAGGAAATATCAGGATGGCAGCTTGTGACAAGCGAATCCCCCAGGGCTTAGTTCTGGGACTGATTCTGTTCAACCTTTTTATCAATGACATGGATTTGTGGATGATATCAAACTGGGGGCGGTGGCCAGAACTGAGGAGCAGGTACTCCAGAGCCAGAAGGATCTGAACAGTCTACAGAAGTGGGCAGGAGACAACAGGATGGCGTTCCATGTGGGTAAGTGGGACACAGGAACAGGTGTCATAGTTACAGGATGGGGGACTAGTGGCTGGACAGCAGCACTTGTGAAAGGGATCTTGGTGTACTTGTCCACAGCAGGCTGAACATGATCCAGCAGTGTGATGAGGTGGTTAAGAAGGGAAATGCCATCCTTGGATATGTAGCCAGAAACTTGGCTTCCAGATCTAGGGAGGTGTTGATACCGCTCTACTCAAATCTTTTGTGCCCACAACTGTATTGTTTCCAGTTCTGGACTCCACATTATAGGAGGAACATAGCTAGGTTAGAATTGGTTCAGCACAGGGTCACAAGAATGGCTGCTGGTTTGAGAGGGATGACATATCAGGAGGGATTGAGGGAACTGGGTCTTTTCAGCATAGAGAATAGGAGACTCCGAGGTGATCTTTTAGTGAGGGGATGCCATGTGGAGGAGAGCCATGGGCTGTTCTTCCCTGCAGGGGACGGCAGCATGCATTCCAGTGGGGCAAAGCAAAAAGAACCAGGCTTTAGGATGTATGTCAGGAAGTACTTCCTGATGGTTAGGACCCCTAAGATATGGAATGGACTTCCAAGGAACTTGAGGCCCCAACAGTGAGGGTGTTCAAGGAAAGGTTGGAAACCATGAGTTGGGAATTACATGAGCAGAGCCAGCTGGTGCCAGGGGGCACACTAGATGGCCTGGGAGGCACCTTCTGACTTGCTTTGTTTCTATATGGGCCCTGTGCCTGTGTGGTTTCTGTTGTCAGGAAGATTCTATAACTAAGCATTCGTATGGGCAGGAACCCTTCCCTTCCTGTTCCTGGTATACATATGAGGGGCTCCCATCTATTCCCTCAGTTCCACCGAGACTGCCATAGGTTCCAGGAAAGAAGGAGGAATGTTGTGCCACCCCATTCCAACCCCCGGGGCAGTCACTTTGAGGATCAATACCAAGTGGGGCAGGTAGGTAGGTTGTGTGAATGAACAGATAACCACTCAAAGAAAGAAATATTTCCTTACCTATAATTGTTGCTCTTTGAGTAGCCATCTGTGCATTCACACATATGGGCTCTTCATGCATGTGTGGAGTGATTTTTGGGGAAGGTTCTAAAGCTGATTAATTAGTATTTGGTGGGAGTGCAGCCCCCTAAACAGCTAGCATGAGGGCGGGGCTCCGACCAAGACCTCAGTTCAAGCTGAGACTGCCAATATCATTGCATCAGTGATGCTGAATAACCCACGTGTCCAAGAGAGACACCAGAGGGGATGGCAGGTGGGCATGAGTGAATGCACAGATGACCACTGAAAGAACAACAATTACAAGTAAGGAAACCTGTCTTTATTCTTCATGGTTTCTGTGCATCACACATATGGGCGACTGGCAAGCTTACTTCTAGGAGGAGGGTGGTGTCACTCAGTGAAGTATAGCGGAGAGGACAGATCTGTCAAAGGTGCAGTCCTCTCTTGATTTGACATCGAGGTGGTAGTGTCTAACGAAGATTGATGGGTTCGACCATGTTGCCGCCTTACAAAGGTCAATCAGGGACACTCCAGCATAAAGCAACATGGAGGTGGATGTAGCTCTAGTCGAGTGAGCCTTGACAGGTCCAGAAAGTCGAAGGCCAGAGAGATCATAGGTCAAACATATAGTATGGATGATCCACCTAGAGAGCCTCTGAGAAGGCACTGGGCTTCCTCTGTGTGGTTCACCATAGAGAATGAACAATCTTTGAGTCTGCCTGAAAGACTGGGTTCTTGATTTATAAAAGACAAGAGACCTTCTGACATCCAGGGAATGTAGATGTCTCCATCCAAGTCTGCTTACTCCTATAGGAGTAAACAGATTCTGGAAGAACAAGGGCAGAATTATCAGCTCATTGATATGGAAATAAGATAATACCTTGGGCAGGAAGGTAGGATCAGGTCAGAGGACGACTTTGTTTCTATGAAAAACAGTATATGGAGAGACAATCCGGAGGGCCACAAACTCAGCTGCTCTTCGGGCAGAAGTAATGGCTATCAGAAAGGCCATTTTCCATGAAAGGAGGCGAAGATCACACAAGTACATGGGTTCAAAGGGAGACTTGGTAGGTGGGTGAAGGATGACAGACAGGATCTATGATGGAGGAGGAAGTTTGCGGGGAAGAGTAAGATTGAGGATTCCCTTAAGGAACTTACAGATTAGTGATATGAGAAAGCTGTATATCCTTGGACAGGGTTGAGGAAAGCCAAGATGGCATCCATATAAATTTTGCTCAAAAAATAGAAGAGGCCTTTCTTGTATACGAAGTTCAAAAATGAAAGAATTTGAACTGGAGAGGCTGCAACTGGAGAGAAATTATGTTGGACTATGTAGATGTTGCCCATTTAGCTTTGTACAATTTGCAAGTGGACGGTTTAAATGAGGTGTCTAAAACGAAGTTGAGGTCAAGAGGAATGTCCATCAGTGGAACTGAGTCCGACAAATTCTCCATGCAGTGAGGTGGAGAGTCGGTAGGTCAGGATGGAGGGTTCTGCCATGATCTTGAGGGCTGAAGTCATCTCAATGTGGTAGATGGCAGAATATTTTGTTGGATAGGTCAAGCTGAAGGGGGAACCGTGTCGTCTGGCCTCAGTTCTTCAACGCTCAGCCTCCCTTATGGTCCAACTTTCACAGCCATACATTGCAACTGGGAAAACCATAGCCTTGACTATATGTACTTTTGTTGGCAGGGTGATGTCTCTGGACACCATCCTAAAATGTTTGGGTCAAATATATTAAGAGAGCAGAGGTCCATGACAGAACGAAGGCCTCTGTCTTTTTTTGGAACAACAGAATCCAGGGGTTTGTGGTGGTGTGAGTTCCATACCTCCTTTATGAAACAAGGAAGACATTTCCTGTAGAAGGGGTAGTGATGGAGCAGTCCATTTTGGTACCGTAAAGAGGGAGTGTGTGGAACTTGATACGGTATCCATGAGCTATGATGGAATGATGGAAAGCACCTATGAATCCAAGGTGATGGCAGCCCAAGTGTGGAAAAAAGGCTGAAGGTGGTGATTGAAAGCAAGAGATATAATATGAGATGTCAGCAGGAGTCACAGATGTCTCCTGGAATCGTCTGGGCGCCTCCAAGAAGGTCTGACCCATGTGAGGGGATCCTGGCACCTAGGCTGGGTGGCCATACGCTACCTTGTAGCAGTGGTGGCAGGGGTCCTGGATTGGTACATGTAGGAGAAACTGTGCCACTTATGAAGCATATTGCCTTTGGGACATTGTTTGATTGAGCCCCATATGGCATGCAGTATTCCTGGCCTTCTGAAATGAGTCCATTCGGTCATCCATGGTCTCATGGAATAAGCCAGCACCATCAGATGGGCTATCTTCAATCCGTACCTTAGCTTCACTTGACAAGCTGGAAGATGGAAGTCACGCGAAGCAGCGGAGACTTATTGCTCCTGCCATATTGCGTGTGCCACCCTCCACCTGGTGTTGCGCTCTGAGAATCTCCTGTCTGGCCAGTTGAGTAGCCTCGTTCTTGATCTCATTCTCCAGGTCTTGAGCCTCTTTCAGTAATGAGGAGCATAGGGATGTCATTCTGTCCCAAAGCATAAGGTGGTATCTAGCCATGGCAGCATGGTAATTGGCCAAATTTATGAAGAGGGCTGCCAAAGAATAGAAGTGGCGGCCAATGGCGTCAAGGCACCTGTCTTCTTTGTCCAATAGAGTGGCATGTTCTCTCCTAGAGTGCAACTGGGCAGATTCCACAATAATAGAGTTGGGCCAAGGGTGCTGAAACAGGAATTTGGTGTTTTTCTCTTGGACCCAATACATGTTCTCAAGACGGTGAAGTGGGGGAGCCACTGATGCTGGAGATCTCCATTTGTGATGGACTGTATCAAGCAGGGGCAGCAAAAGTGGGATAGTAACCAGCCCTGCGGACTCTGCATAAACAGCCTCAAAGAGTGAGTCTTTGGCTCTAGAAGGTTCTTGCCTAGGATTAAGTCCTAGGCTGTGAGCCATCTGGACTTTTTGCTGGGATACAAAAAGTCCAGTGTCCTTTGGTGGTCAGGAGAAAGTTGTCCTGACACCTGGTGGAATGTCAGACTGATGGTCAGGAGGATACCATTGAGACCGAAGTGTATGGTCCTCACTCCGAGAGACGTTCGGTTCTGTCCATATGCTGGCTGAGTAAGGAGGCCAGAGGTCATCCGTGAAGCATAATATCTTGGCAGGGTCTAGAGCGGGTTGTTGTAGTGCACTACAAGAACTAGGACTTGGTAAGGGATTGTGCTCCAAGCCCAATGGACTCCAGTGCGATCCTTTTCGGGAATTAATGGATCCCCATCGTTCCAAGTAGAATTCGGAATTGAAGTCCACTTGGTGTCTTGGGGGAAATAGGTGTTTCTTGTGAGAAGTCTGAACCAGGGGTGATCGAGCGAGACGTCTAGCTCTTTGTTGATCAGATTGGAGAAATACAATCGGTACCAAGGGCGATGGAGAGGATTGTCTCTGTACTGAAGGGTGATCTGGTTTTGGAAGCTGAACCACTGACTCTTGAATTTCTCCTGCAGACACCTAATGCTTCTTGGAGGCCGAAATGATTCTAGCAATTGCCCCAGTTTCTTCTGGCCTTGGGGAGGCACCGAATCTCCAGATCACAGGAGGCCACTAGGTACCAACTACTTGGAGTACGTTTGGGCACTTTTAGCACTCCCCTTCTCTTTAATAAGGGTGAGAGATTTTGGTGGCTTTGCCTTCTTTTCTGCCCTTTTTTGTTTTGCCACCTTGGGTATCTTTGCCAGCAGAGGAGCTGAAGAGTCATCTGGTGAGGGAGTTGAAGCAACCGAGGTAGATGACTGAGGGTCCTTGGCATGCAAAGCGCGACTCCAAAGTTCCGCCTTTAAATGGTCTGCCCAGGGTTTCCTTGCCTGCTTCGTAAAAGGTTGGCAATGATAACAAGATTCGACGACATGTGACTCTCCCAAGCAGAAAAGACAAAGGGAGTGACCATCAGCCAGAGGAAGTTTGCTACCGCTTGCGGTATAATTGCAGAAAGCAGCCTTAAGTGCCATCTTGTCTGGCCGACGAGGTGTGACAAAGAGGCCTCAGTAGTAGCTGCTGTTGGGTGTATAATTTAACTCTCTCTCCCCCCCCTCTCTCTCTCCTTCAAGTAGTGGGGAGAAGACAAGAAAAGAGAAAGAAGAGACCTGACCAGGCAAGAGTCATCTCAGTAAAACATAAAAACAGAGCAAGTCAGAAGGGGCCTCCCGGACCATCTAGGATGACCCCCCAGCTCTAGCTGGCTCTGCCCATGACTTGCCTGCCATGTGCATGTCTAGCCTATCCTTGAACACTCTCACCGATGGGGCCTCAACCACGTCCCGTGGAAGCCCATTCCATACCCTCAGGGTCCTAACTGTCTGGAAGTACTTCCTCACATCCAAATTGAACCTTAGTTTCCTGAGCTTTGCTCCGTTGGAGTATGTCCTGCCCTCCCAACACTGGGTCCTGCAAAGCAATGGTGGCAGGGGATGAGGAGATAGACAGGGCCAATTCCAAGCCAGAGACATAGTCCTCTGGATTCAATGATGAGAGAGTGTCTTGGTCTCAAGATTTTTAGGACTGGAGGTGTCAGAGATCAGAGTCAGCTCAGAACCAGTTTTTGTACTGGTGCTGGGGAAGGAATGCCATGGTGGTGCTAAGATCCTGTTCAGCTCAGATCCTGCTAAGCTAACACATAAGCCAACACTGCCTAAGGAAACAGGGCAGGCCCTCTCCATGGAGAGCCTCAAGTTAATTTGGCCCTTCCTGTCATCCAGAGGAAGGGGCTAACCAGGAGCCCACAGAAAGTTCACCAGTAGCTTCTGGACTTGCTTTCTCCTTACTTGCTAGGTTTCCACAGTGATAGGTATTGTGAAAGTAAAAACTATTCATTTAACTTCCACTAAATGTAGTGATGTCCACCAGTCTCAATGGCTTTAAAAGTAGATTAGACAAATTTATGGAGGACAAGGCTATCAATGGCTACTATTCATTATCATGATATGCTTCCTCCAGGATCAGAGGCAGTATACCTAGATCCACCAGTTGAGGAAGAACTCAACTTGGAGAGAGCTTTTGCCTTTGTGTCCTACTGTACTTCCTTCAGACAGCTGGTTTGTCACTCTGAACAGAACACTGGGTGAAATAGACCCTTGCTGTGATCCAGCATTGGCTCTAAATTGCTCCTTGAGACTCTTTTACATGTGCTCGCCAGATGTATCTCTCACACACACTATACATATCAGAAGCCTGTGTATCAAGATTGATTTCAGTTATGTCTTACTTAGTATTTACCCAAGGATGTCTAGAATGAGACTAACACACAAAGTAACCTTCAAGGAACAATGTTAGGATGATTAGCGGAGTATGTTTTTAATCTTCAGCACTTTGAAATGGTTTGTGGCCTTTGCGCTACTGTGAACAAGTGCTAGGGTTGCCACATGGCCAGCATTAAGTTGGCCTGACTGGCTTTTCTGCCTCCCACCTAATTTCAGTTTTAAACTCAGCCCTGATATTAGGCAATGATGAAATGTTGAATTTGCATACATTTAAATGCATTAACATGCAAATGAATAATGACCTTTTCTTCCTGTAGAAAGTTGGCAACTACGGACTATTGTAATTCCAGGAGGATGATATTCTACTGAATTGAAGATGGGGTAATCAGGAGAATGTACTCATTTCTCTTGAGTGTAGTCCTTGCAAGTGTCAATTTCATCAATGAGCCTATCACACTATGGCTCTAGTGTACTTCAGGGAAGCAAACTCCAGATTTTTTTTTTAATTTTAAAGTCATACTGGCAAATGATTATGTGTCATCATCAAGTCTCAAGGATTCATAATAAAACTCCTATTAGGATCCATTTTAAACTATTTGTTTTTATTATGTGTGATTAGGAATTCAGTGGCATTTCTAACAACAGTTACAGAACAGAATCATAGAATTCTGATATCAATCCAAGATATTAGAAAAACATTTCTGTTAAACACAAACAATTAAATGAAGCTAGAAACAGAAAGTGAAAAGAAAAAAGAGAAAACTATCTGCTCTTTTGTCATGATCCAACTGCTAGACTTTAACAGTGCTCCCATTTTCTCCTCGGGGCAGGAATGTGTTTTAATGGGGAACTAAAGACAAATGGAAGTTCCAAAGCCTGACAGATATTGCCTATCAAAAATTCTATTCTTTAGAGTTCATTTGAATATTATACCAACTTTATACCAATGAAAATGTATACAAAAACCAGAGGCATCTTTTGCACCTGCATCATCTATGATTTCACAGCATTTCTGTGGTAATTTATTCCAAATGCTATTAATTTCAAGACCATGTTTAAGATCTTATTCCCCTACAGAAGCCACAACAACAACTACAACAAAAAACCTTCACCTGCTGCTTCAGAAGAACACAAGTGGCACTAGAAATAAATATTTCTGAAAGTACAACTCTTATATTTGAATAAATTTGTGTTTCTTCATATCCCAAGCTCCAGGTGATCTGGCAGGTTAGCAAAATGCTGTGTGATTCTGATCTCACAGTATCACATAGCATTACAGTTCCTCTTACTCAGTATTGTCTGCATCCCTAGGCAAAGCTAAACATCCCAGCCAGATCTGAAGAAGACGCAAACACAGATTTTCTCATGTCATATAGGAAGAGTGACAGAAGGCTCTCTATTCAATGACAAAGCAAAAGGAAAGCATAACGGTGTGAGAGATAGAAAAGAACATCTGGGGTTATGTTGGTTACCAGGAAAGGAAATTGTAAACTATTGGAATAATTCAAGACCCACATTTGTAGAATGATGGAAAATCTTGGGGTTCATGTAGGAAAAGTTATATTCTGGAAATCTGTTCTTTCAGTCAAACTGGAAAGGTAAACACAACATTCCCTGCCTACTTCAGAACTGATGGTTACAACTTGGGAGGCCCTTTAAGACTATGCACAGTCTGCTTGTATATACTGGAGGCTTTAAGGGAATGGAGCATTAATGCCCTCTTATTTGATCCTGACAGATCTTCCTAAAAGGGGTGGAGGTTACAGAGCAAGTTATATATTTTTACACAGGGATTAAAAATCTCTCCCACTGTGCTGGTGGCTGAATGGATGTGTGTGAGAGCTATGGCAGAATCAGACACTTCCTGAGGACTTCAGCAGAGGTGGTGGGAGAACGAGAGGTAGGAATCTGACTCTCTGACCACTATCACCCTGGGCATACTGCTAATGCAGAAATAACACACATTCAACAAAGTAAGGCAAAAAGATCTAACTTGGACTTCTTCCACATTTACATGTTTTCCATGCAAGAATGTTTTACTCCACAGGAACAGTCAAAATCCATTCTTTTATCTAAACTAGCTTAAGTCCTGAAATATTTTTACCACATGCTACCTGGACACATTCAAATCATCTCATAGCTTTTATTTAAACTTATGAAGTGTGAAAGGACCCAAATCAGTCTTAATATTCTTTCCACAAACTCCACTCAGTCCCATATATCAACAAAGGATCAAGGGCAAGTTTCTTAGCCTCCAACACAACTTTATCAATAGTTTCCTTTGCAGGTATTACCAAGTGTAGCAAAGAGACTGATTTTAAATGTGCCATGCTTGAATTGTTGCGTGCCTATGCTCAGCTGACTAATCTGCTGATTTTGCTTGTGATGGATTCTGCAGCAATGGTTCTCTGTTTTTACTTCCACATAACTCAACAGAGATATACAGTGGGCTGTTGTAGGAGGAACAGAGTTGTCCATCCCTCTTGAATAGCCCCTAGAAAGCCAGTACGTACATTCTTGCACGCTATTGTTTACAAAGCTTCATGAAATCCAGACTTCCTTTAGGATGTTTTTGCTTGGCATAACTAGCTTTGCAGGTAACAGTTAAAAATGTGCAAAATCCTGAGCCTGAGACAAATCTGAGACATATAGATTTCTTCAAAAGTATTTGGACTACCCCTGACTTGGGTCTGAAGAGTTCTGAGGCAAAGCAGGTTGATCTCAATGTTTTGCCATGATGGAGACACGATTTCACTTTTTCTGGTCAATGTAATATAAAATATAATTTAATATAAACATTTCCAGCAGATGAGAGAAGAGAAATGGAGAAGGGACATTATTCTATGACTGATAGCTGTCGCTTCAAGCAGGGAATGGTTTTACAAAGCTCTTTCTTGTTATTTAAAATTATAGGGCTTTGGGGATGGATGAAAAAGCAACTTGCAAGGAACTGTTTTTGTGACTATGTGTCTGTCTGGCAGGAATAACTCAGGGCTTCCAATGTGGCTTGAAAACCACTGTTAACCTATAAATGATGTACCATTGCCTCCTTTTCAGTGGGTGACTAAAACCAACCACCCAAACATGCATGTGGAGTTTCACCAAGATTCCACAACCAAAATCAAACATCTCCAGCACTTTCTCCTTGACTGTTTGGTTCCAAGAGGACAAGGAACATCCTTAGTGCTGAAAAGGCTGTGTGGGTTCCAAGCAGCATATTTGGGACAAAGAGGAAGTACTGATCATGCCACCTCTGCTATCTCCTCTATCACTGCTCTTAAAATAAAAAAAACATGCTGAAGAATTGGGCTTCTTGGCTCTGAACAAAGAACAAGAAGGACCAAAGTCCAGTGGCATGGAAGGTGCTCTTAAGTTCGGCAGACAAAATTAAGTGCTTGCTTTAAGCCATATTACCCATAGCCACAGTTACCAGCTGGACCCCTCAGCTCTAAAATGAAGAAATCCCTTCTGTGTCTGAAAAACTGAATGCTGGTATCTTGAGAGCTTTACAAGGAGCCAGAGTTCTATAGTACTTTAACATTGTGTTACACATAAGAGTCATACAATGAAGAAAAATGCCCACAAAGCCACAAGGCCATTCTTCTTGGACAACCCCCTACCAGCACGCTTATGCAATTTAACCAAGTTTCATTCTCAGAAGGAGCTACTATCCTTGCAAGTTTATTCAGTTCTGATGTCCCTAGTCTAGTAATTGGGATGACATCTGAGGTGAAGAGAAATGAGAAAGGTAAGCCTTTACCTTGGTTCTGAAAAAAAATAACAATGTATATCTGTTACAGCCAAAACAAATGTAGATCCAAGAACACCCTCCATATGAACCAACACAGTAGGTTTCAAATTAGCTATTTTTTCACGCACTGAGTAACAGAGAGCTGCCCAGTTCTTCAACTGAAACCTAATGGTGCCGGGCACGTGAATCCATGAAACTGGTGTCAGCAGCAACTTCCCATAAAATAGTTCATGGTACACATGAACAACACCCCCATCATCATTTCCCCCATGGAACCCAAGAAGCGAAGGGCCACAGTTCGGTGGCAGAGCACCTACTTTGCACATAAATGGTCCAGGTTCCATCCCTAGCATTTCCAAGCCCCTACCTGAAAGTCTGGAGAGCTACTGCTGCCAGTCACTGTTCACAGTACTGGGGTAAATGGACCAATGACCTGGCTGAATGGAAGGCAATTCCCTATAGTCAGGTAAGCTGTAGATGTACGATGCAACTCAGCATCTTCAATAAAACATGCACTGGAGGGCCAGGATGATGCCCTCTTAATCAGTATAGCTGAGGTACGGAACACAAATGATCTCTTAGCGTTACAACCCTGTGCACACTTGGACATAAGTACTACTGAACTCAGTGAAACTTATTCCTTGCACAAATGGAAGGAGCAGTGATCACTGTTATTCTTGCTTATTGACATTATTCCTTATTCTTTTTTATTCTCAAAATCATATTAAATAATGTTCAAATTCTGAGAAGGAATTGTATTTCAGACACATACTTTTAGACATTGACCTGATTTGCACAATCACCATGATTTAAACACGCCATGGTGGCCTGTTCAAGCTGTGGGGACCTCTGCCTAAACACCCAGCTGAGTGTGGTTTGTCATGCCATCCTAATTGAGGGAACTTTTCAGCATGGCAAAGAGGAGACTGTGAGGGGATCTTTTAGCAACTTATAGGTATGGGTTGCCTATATGGTGTCATGTGGAAGAGGGCCACGACCTGTTCTTCCCTGCAGTGGAAGGCAGGATGCATTCCAGTGGGGCAAAGCTCCAAGAACCAGCTTCAGGCTGGATGTCAAGTACTTCCTGGTTAGGACCCCTAGGATATGGAATGGGCTTCCAAGGGAGGTGGTTGAGGCCCCATCAGTGAGGGTGTTCAAGGAAAGACTGGACAACCACATGCTGGAGATTACATGAGCAGAGCCGGCTGGAGCTGGGGGTCAGACTAGATGGCCCAGGAGACCCCCTCTGACTTGCTTTGTTTCTGTGTTTCTAAACCTGGGCAGTACTGGTTGATGAGAAACAATCCTCAACCCATCAAAGGGCATGAGTTATTTGCATGCTGTTTCCCACTCAGACAAGCCATGCTCTCCAAGTATGGACAACATGACAGAACTTCACTGGGTAGGCAATTAGGCAAATGGCAACCAGTACACACCCTGGTTTTAACAAGCCACCATGGTGAGCATGCAAACCAGGTCATTATGTGGCTAATTAAAAATGTATAAATTTATACATATATATCATGAGACTTCAAAAAGTTCTCTATTATTTTATCCAAGCCCCTTCCATGTTCAGCAATATAGAATAGCAAAAAGTCTTTTAAGAATATTTTTTATTTAAAAAATACTAGGTCAGGCCTGACTTTCTGACATATGGTTGCAAGCTGACTCAGACCACAAAGAATAGGGAACCCCTTTATTACTGCAGATCCAGTTACACAGACCAGCTTTCCAGCAATGCTACATGGCTGCGGACCCAGAAACACAAACAGCACGGCCAAAACGCAATTGGCACATTACATTGTCCCAAGGCTGGAATCACATTTGGAGCTCAAAGTCCAGCGATACATTTCAAGACATCGTTTTAACGACAAAGAATTCAAGGCTGGCAAGACTCCAAGGTGTACAATAAGTGCTAGCAAGAAAGCATTTGGGGCACTTCAAATATTCGCAGCAAAATGTTTTGCAGATGTTCTTCATCTCTGCACTGGTTTGAACACAGGGGCTGCTAAAAGCAGGGAAATCTGGACCATAAGCACCATACTGATAAAGACATTTCTGTTCTGTCCTTTCCAACTGATGCCTCAACATGAGCAACACACCTGAAGCACCCTCCTCGGCACAGTCTTCCTCCATCCTCCTTAGAGGTCTCATGTAAGTTTTCACAGGTTGCAAATCTGAACTCTGACTCAAATCTTAATCTGATACTACGGCTGTTAAGGAAGGGTCATCCTTCTTTGGTCTTCAACCAGATAGGAAGCCAGAAAAGGAATCTCTTTAAAACCATGTTTTCCAGAACTGGACCCAGTACTCCAGATGAGATCTGACCGGTGCCACGTAAAGGAGAACTAGCACGTCGTGAGAGCTGGAAGTGATACTTCTATTAATGCAGCCTAAAACAACATTTGCCCTTTCCACAGCCACACTGCATTGCTGACTCACATTCAGCTTACAATTCCAAGATCCTTCTCCCTTGCAATACTGTTGATTCAAATATTCCCCATCTTGCACTGATGCCTTTGGTGTAGCACGCATTTGTCCCTACTGAATTTCATTCTGCTGCTTTCAGCCCAGGACTCCAACCTGTCAAGATCACCTTTAATCGTCTTTCTGTTTTGCAGGGTATTAGCTATACCACTGAGTTTTCTGTCATCTGCAAATCTGATGTGTTCCCTGCACTTCCTCACTCAAATCATCAGAGTGGATAAAAATCAATTATTAAAAAATAAAGGTAAAGATGGATTTTTAAAATTTAAACTAGATATTTTTAATAAAATACTTTTTGAGGAAAAATTTATCTAAGTATAGTTTTCTACTTAAGATACATTATAGTTCAAAGGTGTTCATCATGAAATAAGGACTGGTTTTTAATTATGCAAGATGAGGGTGCATATTCATGCAATACTTATATTTTTTGGTAAATAAATTCCATTAATCTGTTCACAATGTCATGCTCTTCCAAACGTTTCTGTAAAGATTATTGGGCAGTTTTTCTATCCAGAAGACATCACAGATGCTTGGTTTTAGAGTTCTCAAAGCTGTGAATTTGTGTCTGAAGAGATCACATGCCTCTTCTGCATCAAGATGGATGCCCAGCAAAAATGCCCAGCAAAAAATGTTATAAAATAAACATAGAGTTGAGAAAAATTGTTCTCATTGTTCTTTTGCAAATCAGTGCACACAGAATCGATCCCTTACCCCTCAAGTGCTACATTAAAAAAAAATCAATGAATAGAAGACTTTTGGAAGTGGAATAGATCTGCACAAGAAGCTAAGTGTGAAGAGGGAGGGGCAAGCAGTAAAAATGAATCAGAAACCTTTTGAGCAGAGGTTTATCATATTATTCTTTCCCTGGAAGAGAAAACCAATAGCAGCAGCAGGCTGTAAAAAAGATACAATTTGGAAATTCCTTTACCTACGGGTAAGGCAGGCATGTGTACAAATTATGTAGAAATTCATGATTTAAATCAAGTCTTACTGAATAGTGATTTAAATCATGATTTAAATCTTTAAATTTAGATCATGGCATCTAAATTTGTCAACCAGGGTATCATGGAGCACTTTGTCAAAGGCTTTGCTGAAATCCAGGTAAACCACATCCACTGCATCCCCTCCATCTAGCCACCTTGGAACTTTGTCATAGAATTCCACAAGGTTTGTCTGGCAGGACCTGTTATTGCGGAAGCCATGTTGTGTGGCTGCCAGTCTCCCTTCCCTATCTAAGGTTACTAGATCTCTCACTATTATGAGCCCTTCCATTGTTTTTCCTACACTGGACGTAAGGCTAACTGGCCTTTAATTCCCCATATCCACTCTACTACCCTTTTTGAAAATTGGGACCAATGACACTACCCCCCAGTCCTCTGGAACGTCACCTGTTCTCTAAGAGGCCTCAAACATGGGGGCCAGCGGGGGTGAGAGAACCCCTGCCAACTCTCAAAGTACTCTCGGATGTAAACCGCCAGGGCTTGGCTCCTTTGTAATGTCCAGTGCCCTGAGGAGCTCCTCAACTTCTAGGGTGTGACTCTAATCTGTGCCCCTACATTCCCTAATCTGTGCCTGTTTCCTCACATCAGTTCAGTAGCACACAACAGTGTACAAAAAGGATTGAATTTAGCTCATTCACAAGCCAGAAACAAGGTTTTTAAAGAGCTCTGTGATGCTAAAATCTGCATTTCCCTCCCAGCATGGCAGTTGAGGGGACTCTGCAACAGGGGGCAGTGAAACCACAGAGTGTTACCCACCTCTGATAAAGGACTTAAGAAAATACATGACATTTTCCAACACAAAGAAATGTGTTTAGGTTTGTTAATAGCAGATCACAATTAAATAAAAGTAATTGTATTCACACAAATCAACTCACACAAATTTCAGCATCAGATAGATGAAATGGGTTTGTGACACTCTTGCCTCTGCCAATAAATTTATTTATTTGGTTCATAAAAGTATCATCTTAAAACTGATAGCATTTCAGACATTCTTATATCTCCATCCTTAAGCAGAATACACTGAAGCTGAACAAGTCTGAAGTTAAATTAGGAATATTCAGGAGACCCATGACAAATGTTATTGTTAATTCCCTAGCAAAACAAGCATTTCTGCCATGGTATATTTACTTTTGAAGCAGGTTCCTCCTTAGACTTCTCTGGAGTTTATATTAATCAGCACAATGACAGAAAAAAAATGCATCTTGAAGCACAGGTTAGGCAATAATATAGTAAAAACAGTTTCAGCGGAGACCTACAGATTCCATATAAATGCAAGTAAGAGTGCCTTTCCCTACAGGGTTCCTGACAAGCAAAGCACAGAAAACAAAAACACTGCCTATTCTCAGTACTGGAAGGCTGCCTTGGAGAAAAAGATACCAGTCCAGCTCATGCTCCCTTAACCAAAGCAATTTAAAGATACTCATCCCTATGTAGCTTTGGTTGTTCTGTTTCTTTATCTCAGCCTAATAACAGAAACACTTGGTGAAGAACTCTTTCATCATTACTAAGCCTGCAGTGGATATGCTATGTTCCTTTTATTGTAGCAGAAGGAAATCATAGACAGAAACAAACATGTTTATTTATCAGCACATCCCTATGCATATTTACTCAAAAGAGCAACTGAGTTTTCTTTTTCCCATTTTTAGAAATGCATTTTCTATACTGTTATAATAAAGAGAGTTCATGATACCAATGTATTTACTTCTACATACGTGTGTGCAGGATTTTTATTTGCAAGTTAAGGGGAAAATTTCATGGTTTCTGGTCTTGCTATTCCAATCACATTAGAGGTTCAACTACAAGACAGAGCAGAGTCAATACACAAGGACCCTCTCCTTGACTACTATGAATCCCTGGCTAAGCCAAAACTCATACCTTATTCTGAAATAAAACTCAGAAGTGTGTCTCACTGCACTTCATCATATGTTGACAAATGCTACTACATCACTATAGGGAAACATAGAGCAGAGAATGGTGGTAGGAAAGGTTTTTTTTTTTTTTTCTCTTTTGCAAGTGAAGAGTGAAAACAAAGTACACCATTTCTGTACACCGCAAAATGATCCATCTTCATTTGAGATTGACCAAGGCGAAAGGTTTTGCATGTCATGGTTTTCATCACCAATAGACCTCCTCTCAGACTATAAAGCCTCTATAACATTATTTGCAAGTTAGGATAGGGTCCAGGACATGTACCATATGAATCTAAGATTGTGTAAAATGGAGCAGAAAGATAAACCATTCAAATAAACAGAAGGATTATTATAGGGTTAACCCTAATATACACAAATATATGATGGGGGGATGTGCTGTTTACAAGAATAACATGTTGTTGCCTAAAGGCCTTCTGACAGCTAAGTTTGTAACTATATAGCCACAGAAACTGTCCTGTGATATTCTGTTTGTAAGAACATCAGTCCCCAAGAGCACACCCGGTTTCCTGTAAATTAATGATGTTCATTGTTTCAAAAACTGACAACTGAAAGAGGCATAATGCCAGAACTTTTAATTTACATCATCAAGTTATCCTCCATATAAGGCACATCAAAATAAAATAAGAATTTTGCAAAAATCATGCCTGGGAATTGGAAATGATTTTTTAAAAAAATCTATCCAAAAGGATAATTCCACATTGAGCAAGTTTACATTTTAAGAAGTATCTCCTTGAAAAGGATAAAGCACCTACTCTTTAACCTTTAGCTTTTGATACATACAAAGTGTGTTATTCAAGATGTGCATATATGTGTGCATGTATAATATGCTCATTGTGTGTATTATATGTGTAATAATAAAAAACAATCCCCATCCAAGGTACCCAGAGTGTAGCTAATGGGATTTGACGCTGGCTTTAATTTTAATGAAGAAAGTTGCCAGTAGCAACAAAACTGTCAGTAGCAGCCAAGCACCATTAATAAAGGCCCAGACAACATTAGTGGCACGGCAACAGTACAAAAGGTTCCTCCCTGGTTCATGCTGTGCTAAATTGGCTGCCCAATTTTTCTTAAGTGTCCATACTATTTAGAAGACAATTTATTAATTTTTGTCATCCATTGTCAGTTGACAGGCCATCATTTTGTATCCCGAACTTTAGACAAAAATTAATTGAATAGACTGATAGTATTTATGAGGGGTATTATTTGTCAATTATGGCTTCTGTTATTTGATACCACACTAATGTCAGCTTTTCCTGCACTTAGATATGATCACTAAATCTTGCATCATTTGAATATTACTTCTATAAATACTATTTCAAAGCTTTTTCAAACAGTAGATTGCGATATTGGCTTTAAAATGTATATTAATCTTGCTATAGACAGAAGCATAATATATACAGTCTTGGATTTTCAAAATCTTCAGCAAAGAAAGTGCACATATTTTCTTATTTACAAAAATATCTTAGCCATAAAAGTACTGGCAATTTGTCACTTGCCAAAATATCTCATTTCTATCTAGAATTGCCTTCCATGCCCCTCTTTTCTACTCTTCAGTTTAAACACATTTTGAAATAGGATGTTCTATGGAGTTAAGAGCTTTCAATTATAATTGTTACTTCTAATTCTTACTGTATTTTATGCTGAGTTAGAAGTTAACATGTTATGACTGTCAGATCAAACCATACTGAGAGTAATGTATAATTGACCCTCATACCTCTTTTCCAAACATCAGTCACCCAGTGCCTATTCAGGATATTACTGAGAAGTAATAAACATGTAAGAAATCTTGAGAAACACTGAAGATCCAAGGAAAATGTTCACACATAACTAAATGGATGCCAAATATAAACAAAATATGAGGAAAGCTCAGCAGTTTCAAATTAGTAATTAGTATTTTTCATATGAGATTATCCCTAGTAAGTATGTCACTGAAATATACATTGCAGCATGAAATTATACTATGGCGTAACAGTGAACGTGAAGGTGCTTCACTAACCTCAGTGAAACAGAGCTAAACTCTTGAAAGAAATGAGTGGCTATTCATGTGTCATGTACAGTTCTATATCGTTGTGTTAACAAATTTTGGCACCTTTCTTTTTTCCTTTTTTTAAAATTTAAGCAATATAAAAGGTTAGTATACTAGTATTCCAATATTTTTACATAGTGCGATACTTAAATAATATTGCATGGTATTTTGTTATTTTTCTTTCATCTTGTTGTGGGGATAAAAACAGAGTGGAGGAGAGCTATATCAGTCTCCTTAGGTTCCTCACAAGAAGGAAAAAAGGTGAGAATCAAATGCAGTGAAATAATACTATTAATAACAAAAGCTTTAATTCAGTTTGTTTTTGGTTTTTTTTTGGAAAATCCACATCATATCACATTCAAAACTATAAGAAAATGAAATATTACCAATCCAAACTTGTCAAGCACTTCACACTCTTCCCATTCTCACTTTTAAAAATCTTACATCAAATTTGAAAAGCTTAGGTTTTAGCTTATAACCCATGAGGCAGACGTACCATAACAGCAACCAATGGCGAGCACATATTCATATTCATTCATAACTTATTGTGAGCCATCCCAAGATGCCTTGCATAAGGGATGGCATATAAAAGTTTTAAATAAAATAAATAAAAATAACATAAACAGCTTTCCTGGCTATCAAGATTTAAGACCAGAATAACTGAGAACATGACAGATGTGCAAGAAGTCCAACCAGAGAGGCAGAAAGGACTGCAGCTCACTTGCACAGTCCAGGTATAGCAGCCAGAAGGTCCTGGCTTCACTCTCCAGCATCTCTGGAAAGGGAGAAAATGCTCCTGCCTGAAGCCCCAGAGAGCTGCAGCCAGGCAGGTGGACTCAGGGAAAGCAGCTTCCTGTGCTCCTATGAGCATGCAGAAAGGGGGGGGGGGGTTCCCCATGACATTCCATGCACCAGGGAGGACATGTGTATTCATGGCTCCTCTACCACTGTCACACTCCCTCCAGTTCTTTGCACCACTTCAGCCAAAGACTTGATATTATGCATCTGGATTAAACATGGCTCATGACCTCAATATTCCCTGTGTGTGGTATGCCTTGAGCATGTGGAAGGCTTGACTCAGTATGAACTGATGCAAAGGATGCACAAAGAATTGCAAGCATACTTACACTTTATATTTTGGGACTCCATATATTGGTATTCTAATGAAGACCAAAAAGAACCCTGGAATCAATAAAAGTACAATACTATTTCACACAGCCCTGATGTCATTCTACAAGAACAATTTCTGAGAACCAGTAACACCAAGGACACTGTGTGAAAGGAGTATCCAGAGACTTTCAGACAACGGTTGCAGGCTGCTTTCAAACTCCTTGCCATGCATATGCTATTGCAGGTAAGGTTCATAATGCAATGTTTAAGAAATATGTGGGGAGGTAATAAACTTGAGTGCAAAACCAAACATGTCTGCCTAGCAAAATAATAGCACCACAGATTGAAGAGCCAGAAATGGTTTCATAACAGATTCAATTCCAAAATGCATGCATTTTCTTATGACAGGGGCAGACAAACTTGTGTCTCATCATTTATTTATGCGTATAAAAAGCTCTTGGGTGCTCAAAATGACCTTTCCTAAATCTAGACAAAAACATTCTCCAGGTGCAAATGAGAAGTTACAAGATGGCTTTCTTCTACCACAGTAGGGACAAAAAGGAGCCGGAAACACAAAGAACTGTCCCTACCTGATGTTCAATGAGCCACATCGCAAACCAGGCTGGGCGATAAAGCATGTCCCCAGCTGCTGAATTGCTTCCACCATCTCCATGCCTTCCACCTAGCTACGTAGCACCGACTGCCCACCAGCCAGTCATGGTGTAAAACTTTCCTGCTGCTACCGTATGTTGTTTAGCATTACACATATGGGTTCTTCCCACATGGGTGGAGGAGCTTTTCAGGAAGTTTCTAAAGCTAATTAATTAGTAATCAGCGGGAGCGCAGCCCCCTATACAGCTAGAGTGAGGACGAGGCTCCAACTGAGACCTCAATTCAAGCTGATACCATCATCATCATTGTGTCAGTGACAGAGAATAACCCATGTGTCCAAGAGACACACCAGAGGGGATGGCAGGTGAGTATGTGTGAATGCACAGATGACCACTCAAGGAACAACAGATACAGGTAAGGAAACTTGTCTTTCTTCGTCGTGGTCTCTGTGCATCACACATATGAGCAACTAGTGAGCTTACCTCTAGGAGGAGGGTGGTGTCGCTCAATGAAGAAAAGCAGAGAGGATGGATCTGCTGAATGCGCAGTCCTCTCTTGGCCTGACATTGAGGCGGTAGTGTTTAACGAAGGTCGATGGATTAGACCATTTGTGGGTGCCTCAACCATCCCATAGGGTTTGAAAGACTGCAGGACGGCATTTCCACTCGTGGAATATGGTAAAAATCCTGCTCAAGAAGGCTGCTAGAACATTGGTCTTGCTGGCCACATGTAGGACTCCATTCCTGGGACTCCATCTGGACTGCATGATGGTTTGTCCACAATGAGTGCCCCAAATGAGGAGGGAGGCATCTGTTATAATAATCACTTGAGGGTCCTGAGGGGAGAAAGGGATTCCAATAGCTGTGTTGGTAATTTTTGTCCACCAATGTAGTGAATTCCAGACGCATGGAGGAAGGTGGAGCATGGTATGGCGTGGCTGTATCATCGGACTGAAGGACGCCAGGAACCAGAGCTGGAGAGGTCTCATGTAGAGACGCGCCAGTGCAACAACTGGGATTGCTGCAGACATGAGTCCAAGCACACATTGGATTGATTTGGCAGTTGGCACAGAGGTGTCGATCAGAGATTGGACCTCTCTGGACATGGTATGGAGTCTGTCCTGAGAGAGGAAGGCTTTCAGAATGGACTTGGGTCTGGCCCTGATGAAGTCTATTGACTGCGAAGGAGAAAGGTGAGATTTAGTTGTATTAATGTAAAGTCCCAAACTGGAAAGGCAGGAACAGGTTAGCTGAGTCGTCTTGATGGAAGCTTCATGTGAGTGAGCTACAATAAGCCAGTCATCAAGGTAAGGATATACATGAACACCCAGAAGGCGGAGAAATGCACGGACCACCAACATGCACTTGGTAAATACCCTGGGTGCTGTTGCTAGCCTAATGGGAAGAATGGCAAATGTTTATCATCTATCTGGAATTGGAGGAAGCGTCTATAGGATTCCTCAATTGTAATATGAAAATAGGCATCCTTTAAGTCAACGGATGTGAACCATGCACCTTCAGAGAGTAGCGGAAGGATGGCCTAAAGAGAGACTATCCTGAAACATTTGGGTCGAATATACTTATTCAGAGAACGGAGGTTCATGATAGGACAAAGGCCTCCGTCCTTCTTCGGAACCGTGAAGTACCTGAAATAGAATCAGGTTGAAGTACAAGTTCAATAGCTCCTTTATGAAACAGGGAGGAAATTTCCTGTAGTAGAGGTGGTGATGGAGCCATTTGTTTCGGTACCGTAGAGCGAGGGAGTGTAGTAAAATCAATACGGTTTCCATGGGCAATGATGGAAAGCACCCATGAGTCTGAGGTTATGGCAGCCCAAGTGTGGAGAAAAAGCTGGAGCCAGTGGTTCATAGGACAGCCAATGCAAGAAGTATGAAGCAGTCACAGATGCCTCCTGGAAACGTCTGGGCACCTCCGGGAAGACTGAACCTATGAAAGGGATCTTGGTGTTTAGGGGGCGGGGCCATACACTGTCTAGTAGTAGTGGTGGCAGGGGTCCTAGGTTGGAAGGAAGATCTGTGTCACTTATGTGAGGTATATTGCCTCTGGGGCATTGGTTGACTGAGTCTCATGCAGCAAGCAGTGTTCCTGGCCTTTTGAACGGAGTCCATTTGGTTGTTGATGGTTTCATGGAACAAGCCAGCGCCATCAAATGGCATGTCTTCTATTTGTGCTTGGGTCTCCCCTGACAAGCCGAAAGAGGCCAAGCAGTGAAGACCTATTGCTCCTGCCATATTGCAAGTGCCACCCTCAGCTTGGTGTTGTGCTGTAAGGATCTCTTGTCTGGCTAGGTGTGTAGCCTCATTCTTGATTTCGTAAGGTCTTGGGCGTCCTTAGGTAGCAAAAAGCATAGGGACCTCATTCAGTCCCAAAGCATGAGGTGGTCTCTGGCCATGGTAAATTGATAATTGGCCATTTTTATAGATAGGACTGACAAGGAGTAAAAGTGGCGGCCAATGGCATAAAGGTACCTGCCTTCCTTGTGAGACAGTGGCATGTTTCCTCCTGGAATGAGACTGGGTGGACTCTACAGTGATAGAGTTTTGCTGAGGGTGCTGAAACACCCTCTTTTTCTTGAACATGAAAAAATGTTTTTGAGGCAGCGCGGTGGTGGGGCCATGGATGCTGGGGATCTCCATTCATGATAGATCACATCCAGTAGAGTTGCGAACAGCGGGATGGTAACAGGTCTGGCAGACTCTGCATAAACAGCCTGGGTCTTTGGATTGGGTCTTAGACTATGGGCCTAATGCCATTTTAGGAGTGAACCAAGGGTCAGGGCAGAGGATGACCTTGTCCCTGTGAAATGTGGTGAAGGGAGCGTCGATCCGTAGGGCAGCTGGTTCGCTGGCATTTCAAGTGGAGGTGATGGCCACTAGGCCTCTTTGTGAAGGATTGTAAAACCACAGAGAGGCTCCAGGAGGGGTTGTGTGGCAGGACCGGGGTGGGGGGGGGGTGCATGTTTTGTAGGCCTCTGAGGAAGCGGTGTGCTGGGGGGGGGTGAACATGGAGGACACTTGTACAGGGGGGTGAAAGTGGGAGATAGCTGCTAGGTGAACCCTGACAGAGGAGGCGGAGAGGCCCATGGCAAAGTGGGTCTGCAGGTATTCTAGGGTGTGTTCTACTGAAGTAGGGGTGGGGTCAAGGCCCTGAGCTGTGGCTGAGGCTGCGAAGGCTCTCCAATGTGCTAGGGAGGAATTGTGTGTGGAGGACTTTAGGGCAGCCTGCAGGATGGCGGCAACCGCAGGAGGGAGGGGTCCATAAGGGTTAGTCAGGGGGTGATCCTCCATGCCGTCAGCCAGAGGGCCCTGATATCTGGGTGCAGGACCCTGCCCTGATCCTGCAACAGCAGGCTGGGGAGACAGGGAGGTGGGAGAACTCATTCCCAGACAGGGGAAGGAGAAGAGGAAGCCAGGGTTCTCTTGGCCGCCAAGGTGTGACAAGGATGCAGCTGGTCCTGTTGCTCCAGAGCTTGACTATCACCCTGGTGATCAAGGGGAAGGGAGGGAAGGTGTCAAAAGGGCCCCATCCCATCTGAGGAGAAAGGCGTCCCCTAGGGACCCCATGCCATGTGCTGCTCTGGAACAGAACCATTCGCATTTGGTGTTCTGGGGGTGGCAAAGACGTTGATCTTGGAGCACCCCCATTTCCTGCATAGCGCATGGAAGGTGGAGGCCTCCAGCTCCCACTCATGCAGGAGGAAGGGGGAATGGCTCAAGGAGTCTGCGAGGGTGTTGAGGTGACCCGCCACATGAACTGCTGTGATGGTGATGCCCCTCTGACACAAGGGCTTTCTGGACTGCCAGCATCTCCAAAATGTTGATGTGGAGATGGGCTCCATCCTGGCTCCAGTGGCCCTGTGCAGTGAGTGCCCCAGCCTGTGTTGGTGACAGTCATGGATGGCTGAGGGAGAGGAAGGCCATGCCTGTGGTGAGGGTGGCAACGACTCTCCACCAGCAGAGGGATTCCCTGATTGCTGTGGGTGGGCCTAGAAGGGTTCTGTGGGGGTCTTCATCCAAAGCAAAGGTTTCCACGAAGCAGAGCTGCGGAGGCCTCATATGAAGTCTTGCAAGCTGCAGTACTGAAGCCATGGCAGCCATGAGGTCTAGTAGCTTCTGGATGGTGTGGGCGATGGAGAGTGGTGCGGCCCTGACAGACGGGGCCAGTGAGGCGAGAGTTTCTGCCCTTGGCTGAGGTAGGAAGGCTTTGGCGGGGGCGGAGTCCAGGCAAGCCCCTATGAAGAGGATGGACTGTATAGGGAAGGGAACAGATTTGTCATGGTTGATGAGGAGTCCCAGGTCCTGTAGGCATGTGATGGATAGGGTTGGGAAACCGGCCTCTTGTTGGCAGGTGGCAGTCTGGGATGGGTGGGGCGGTCAGGGAAGGGGCGGCGATTGGGGGCCGCAGGAGTTCCCTGCCATTTGAATTCTGCCCAAACCCCATGCATTTGGCGGTTGTGCATGATTTATGGAGAGAGTCCATACTCCCATCCATATGTGCATTAAAGAGGCCTTCGCTGTCAAAGGGCAGGTCCTCAAAGCGGGATGGGGTTTCGGGGGGAAGGAGGCGGAGTGCTGCCAGGCATGGCGGCAGATGGCTAGCGCCCCCATCATGGCCTTGCTGGCACAGTTGACATGATGTTGAGCTGCCTCAAGCTGGAACCTAGAAAGGCCCTCTGCCTCAGTGTGAATGAGGGGAACTGGGTCTCGGAGGTGATCAGTGAGCTAATCTACCAAGGCACCCATCTTCTCCCACAAGAAGAGCTGGTCTCTACCCATGGTGACCTCATAGTTGGAGACCCTGAAGCCCAGGGAGGTGGCCATGTAGATTTTCTTGGCCATGGTGTCTAGGCAGTGCTCTTTCCTATCCACTGGGGTGGACTGATCCCTCTGGGGTGTGCACTGCACGGACTCCACTATAAACGAGTTAGGCCATATAAACAGACTCAGCCCCACATGAGGTAGCCAGGGGGGCCCTGCAGGGACCTGTCAGGACTGCTGGGCCTTGCGGAGTAGCGCAGGCGGGGGGGATGGGGGTGCTATCCCCTGTGACCAGGGCATCATAGCATGGGTCTGCCTCGGGCTTGGGTGGTACAGAGGTTTCAAAACCAAGGTCCACGGCCATGTGGAGAACCAAGTCCAAGAAGCACCTAACCCTTGACAGGAGAGAAAGAAAAGTCCTGTTCTAAGGCCTGGCCATCTGGAGAGTGGATGGAGGCTGCAGGGGAGGGGGAATGTCCCAAGTCCAGGGATCAGCTCTGACCTGAGACCCGAGAAGGCGAATGCTGGTATCAGTTGCTCCTGCTTTGATGATTCTGGCATAAGGCAGGTGAGCGTTCGTGTGGTGAGCACTGGTGAGCTGGCCTTGTGTAGGCCTGCCCACTTGCGGACGGGTCCTTGCTGGGCCGGCAAGGTCGGCGGGTGGGGAGCCAGTCCCTGGGGGTAGTGGTGTAGCTTGGCTCCCTGTGGGGAGAGGTGCGGTGGCAGTGGCGGTCTGCAGTGTGGTGGTCCCTGCCATGGGCTCCTGGCTTCCAGGACGGCTCCTCGGGGTCCCACGTGGTGTTGGCACAATCTTGCTGGCTCCTGTGTGCTTCCGCATGTACTCTGGGCTCAGGTGGAGAGGAAGGAGAGTGGCAGTGGCACTGGCGACACTCATAGCAAGCGGAGTTGTCGTTGTCGGAAGATGTAGGCCTTTGGGCATTCAAGGCACGGCCTCCATCTGGGGGCTGTGAGCGTAGCTCAGGTGCGGGGAGCATGGTCCTCCAACGAGGCGGAGTCAAAGTCAGCCAGGCATGGTCTCCTCACATGTGGGGACAATGGAGGCGAGCTGGAGCGGGAGGAGACCTGAGAGTGTGACGACAACAACCCCCCGGACTTTGAAGGGGGGGGGCACTTGGTGTCAGCCAGCCTCCTGGTGAGGTGGAGTTGCCTGAGGGCAGCGTCACCAAATGGCAGTCCCAGAGAGGGTGGAGGTGTGGATGCCGGCCTCCGTTGCTGGTTTGACAGCCAGGCCACGTGCTGGCAGGATCTCAGGCACAGGCAGGCTCCTGGCCACTGCAGCATCCAGGGAATCCAGGCGCGGGACCACGGGTGCCGCGTTCAGCGAGGCCCTGGAGTCCAGGGTCCGCAGCCAGTCCATGGTGGCCTCAGTCACCGGGGAGGGGGGATGGGATTTTTGTGGTGTGGCACTTCTTCCTCCTCATGGGGGCCGTGTTGCCGGAGGGACCCTTGCCCAGGGAGGCTGCCCATTTCCTTGCCCTGCAGGGCTTGGATGTGCCTCTGGTGGGGGGGGGGGGTTGTCGCCCTCAGAGGGGTCAACAGTGGTACGGGCCCTCTGCCATAGGGCCTGCTGGAGGTGGGTGGCCCTCTGCCAGTGCATTTGCTATTTAAAAGCTTGGCAGTGAGGGCAGGTCTCCATGATGTGCCCCTCGCTGAGGCAGGGGAGGCACCTGGAGAGCCCATTGTTAGCAGGCATTTGGGGCACACAGGAGGTGCAGCGGCGAGAGGAAGAGCTGGCCATGTGGCTCAAATTGAAGCGCACGTGGCAGAGGGAAAGAGAGAGACCAGAGAGATTTCACTAGGGAGGAGGGAGGGAGGTGGTGGGCTTCTCTCTCTAGATGAGAAAAGGATGAGCGGAGCAAAGAGAAAAGGAAGAGAAAGGAAAAAAGGAAAAATGGAGAACCAGGTGAGTTTTGCAAGCGGAGGTCCAATCTGAAGCGACTCAAAGCGCGGTCAAAAAGGAACTGAGGGACTGGGTGGGAGCACCCCACCCCCCGCCTAGCTTTATGCTACCTGCGCAAGGGGTGGGCCAGGCTCCCACCCACTCCATGGGGCCAAGTTTTGGAAATTTAATCCGACTGAGGCCTTGCACTCTGCAGCAAGCCCATAGGTGTGATTGCACAGAGACCATGAAGAAGAATTCTGCATTATTCAGACGCTTCAGTTTCTTACACCATGTCTTTCCTCAATTTTGGCATTTAATATTTTAAGAACAAAACAGACTTAAAATGACAACATCAACAAGCTGAGCAAGTATTATTAGCTCCTCTCACATGATATGGTACAATACAGGAAATGTATTATTCTTCAAAACAGTATCCGTTTAAGCAGGATGGCACAAGATTTGCTCAGATGCCTATCTATCTATCTATCTATCTATCTATCTATCTATCTATCTATCTAACAAATTTATATGCCGCCCCCTTGCAAACAAGCCTCGGAGCGGCTTATATTGTCTTTATATACAAGACAATATAAAACCATACACAATTTAAAACTGGCCCATCTCATAGTCTAAAAAGTAAAAAAATATAACAATAAACAATAAATAATCATAAATAACAATATAAAATTAACAATATCACATTAATAATTTAACAGTTAAAATATTTCTTAAATAAAAAGGTCTTTGCCTGGCGCCGAAAAGCAAATAATGACGGCGCCAGGCAAGCCTCTCTGGGGAGCACATTCCATAGGTGGGGCGCCACCGCAGAGAAAGCCCTTCTCCGGGTACTCACCCTCCTTATATCTCTCACAGAGGATTCCCGGAGGAGGCATCAGCTGCCGATCGTAGGGGGCGGGAGGGCATATATGGTCGCGGGCGCTCCTTTAGGTAGCCAGGACCCAAGTCGTTAAGGGCTTTATAGGTAAGAACCAACACCTTGAATTGGGCCCAGACTTCAATGGGAAGTCAGTGTAGCTGACGGAGAACCGGGGTAATAATGAGAACCACGCCCAGTCCCCGTCAGCACCCTGGCAGCTCTGTTTTGCACCAATTGAAGTATCCGGACCGTCTTCAAGGGTAGCCCCACGTAGAGCGTGTTACAGAAGTCTAACCGGGAAGTCACCAACGCATGTGTCACTAAATATTTAACTGCAGACAAAGCGTGTCAGATGTACACTGGTTCATTCAGTAGTGATGCCTGATGAATCAATTACTGGAGGAAAAACAAATTTTTAACAGTGCAGGTTTAAATCACGCTCAACATTTAAATGATCAGATCAGTTAATATTAAAACACTCAGCTGGGGAAAGAAGGTATGCAGCAAAAATAAAAGATACATTGATATTAACAAGAAAAAAGAGATAATTTGGATTTAATTCTAGATCCACAGAAATGTTCTAGTAAATCTTCCTTTTAAAATGCATAGATTTTAAATTTTATTTTACAAACCTAGGAAAAATCAACTCTACTGCCCTCCATGTGGCATAAATACACCACCATACCAAAACTAACAATACAGGCAAAGCAACAAGTTATGTTTTCTGCCCTGGTTTATATGGGCTTGATATATTCATTGATATTATTTATATATACATTATATAGGGCTTAGATATTTATTTATATTTTGAAAAGCTGCTTGAGATCAAATGGGCTCCAAGTATTTTCCCTTTCCCATTGATTTCAATGGACGTAGATCAGACCTAATAATGTAGCAAGTTAAATGTAATTTTAAAAAAAATGAAAATGCAGGTAGGGGTGGGGGGAGATGAAATATCACAGGATAACCAAAGTATGAAATGGTTCGTGCTAAGAACATTTCAGGAATATAAATTGAAGCTTAATGCAGGCAAGATGGACTTCCTGTTCGTGGGCAGTTCAGCCTTCCAGGTAAGTGACTTTATCCCTGTTCTGGATGGGGCACACTCCCCCTAAAGGACAGGGTGTGCAATTTGGGAGTGCTCCTCAACCTGGAGCTGTCACTGGTCTCAGGGGGCAGCAGTGGCGAGGAGTGCTTTTCTTCAGCTTCAGCTGATCTACCAACTACTTACCTGGATAAGCAATGCCTAGCAACAGTGACCCATGCTCTGCTAACTTCCCGATTGGATTATTGTAACACAGTCTGACAGACGCTTCCATTGGTTCAGAATGGAGCTACCAGGATGTTAACCGGGATCAGCAGGTATTCATATATAATGCCAGTCCACTACCATTTACATTGGCTGCCAACTGAAGTCCAGGCCCAATTAAAGGTGCTGGTGATGACAAGCCCTAAATGGCTTGGGTCCTGGATACCTGAAGGAGCACACCTCCTTCTCTATGTGCCTTCCCACTCCTTAAGATCTGAGATGGAGATCCTTTTCCAGGAGCCCTCCTTAAAGAAGATCAAGAGGGTGGCTACCCGGAGAAGGGCCTTCTCTGTGGTGGTGCTCCAATTATGGAATATGCTCCCCAGAGAGGTTCACCTGGCACCGACACTTTAATCTTTTTGGTGCCAGCTGAAAGCATTTTTATTTTCCCATTATTTTAATGTTTAATAGGTTTTAATATGGGTTTTATTATACTGAAGTATTGGATGCTGTACTCCATTTTATTTGTATTGCTTTTATTGTAAATCAGTCCTGAAATGCTAGTAGTTGGACAGGATATAAAAGCTATAAAGAGAGAGATAGAGAGAAAATTAAATTTTCAAACAAATGCTGATGTTCGCAGGAATTCTACTGGCACAGGGAATTAAACCAGTGAAAATGGAAATGGTTGAAATTGCCTCCTCTTTAATCCACCACTTTTTTCTTCCTTGCTGTTCTCTGCTTGATTTTCCCCCTGTCTGAACTCCACCCATACGGCATAGCACTGTTACTCTATTTCTATGTTGCAAACTAAAAATGCTCCACTTCAATTTATAATTCTGGAAGCCAAGGGCAGCCTGACTGGACAACCAAGTCCAACTGACTGGGTTGGCAAACTGCCTTCCTTCACTATGTAAATATCTTTGGGGAAGTCTCCAGCCAACTTTTGGAGCAGGTGCACAAAGGTCTGCCTAGCTGCCTTGAGCAAGATGAGAGATACATTTAATAAAAAAGTCAATCAATATAATAATGGAAAAGGTATAGACAAGTGAGCCCTTTGTTAAAGAGACATAAACCACAAGCAAAATCAGACTCAACCCCTCTTTGCAGCAACTCTCTGATCAAATCCTGGTGTATGTCCCCTTTCCCAAGTCAAGGTTACCTCCTGAAAAATAGGGCTCACTTTCTTTGTACTGAGACTACTGAGTTCATTGACCTACAAGCCATAGTTTACCTTAATCAAGCTAAATCTGCTGACTAATTTGTATGGCTCAAGTCTATCCCCAAAGGCAGAAAGGAAATTTTTAATTTCAGAACCAGAACTATCCTGAGAATTATGTTTTGCATTTGAGTATATAGTAGTTTGGTACAAGTTGCTGATGAGTTTGCTGTTTCTTTTAAACCTCCATTACCTGGATATGTTTCTTCTAGATATGCAAGTTAGGACCAGAGCAGACATTTCAGGGTTGCAGTACTACAGAGTAGTAACAAAGGGTGGGGGTGGGAGGTTGTCAGGACAACATGAGCAAAAGCTTTGCCTTAACATGGCTGCTAAAAGCCTGACTCTAAGAACAGCTTTAGACATTAGATGGGTTTCCTGGTCTGATCAGGAATCCATATTATAAGTCTTGCTTCCCAGGTATGCCTTAGAAATACTAATAGGCCTGTCCTTTGGGGGCACACCTTAGGCATGCTAATGCGTGCCTTTCCTGAAGGTTAGTCTTTTGGTATGGTGTCCACTCTATTGTTCTGCCCTGTTGTGCCTCTAGTGTACTGTGCCCACGATCCGCCAGCCCTCCTCCAAACTATACGTCACTGACAGGTTATAACAGGGTCTTGCGCAGGCTCCATCTTCAGGGGCTGCCTACATGCTGCATGTATTTCCTGTACGCCTGAATAAACTGTAAATGGTATTTTGATTGTATACCCCATTGGACTCTCAAAAGGTTTTTTTCTTCTTGTCACTGCCTTCACAATTTATGCTAAAAAAAAAGGAGAATCACCACCACTACCATCCAGAACTGACAAGTTACGTGTATAGTTTGTACTTCAGTATTTAAAATTCAGTACAAAACATCTGGTAAAAACCTTCCCTAACTTGTGGTACAACTAAAATATTTCCACTGATAATACCTGGGGAAAGTTAACCAAAGAACAAATTATACTGTCAATCCTGCTAGAAGAAACAGAAAATTGTTTGTTTAAAGAAAAAGTGTTTCTAAGTGAGCATATCTTTAAAAAATTATAATCACCCTCCCTGCAAACAATTCAGTCACGATAATCTGCAAGGGTACCCTCAAGTCTTTATTCCAAAGTTCTTAGTCTCAAATGGAAGCAGTTCTTTCTAAAATGAACAGTAAGCATGTTAAGAAAGGAGTTTTAATCTTTCTGAAATCCAGGGTACTTTGATGGAGATGAAACTTAAGCATGTTGAACAGATATTATAACTAGACATCTTGATAGCACAAGTTTCAACACATACAAAACCCATTTTGATACTTTAAGGAAACAACCTAGGTTATACCACAATAAAGAGGAGATAAGGAACTCCAAAGAAAAAGTGTAAAATCCCATTTATTTTATCTGTATTGTTATAATCAAGCACATGGCAGAAGAAATTAAAGGTCCTTTGTAAGTAGCCCAAGTTTCTGGAAAAAGGAAACATTTTTACTACATCTACCTTTTTAACCTCTTTGTTGCAAAGTGTCAGCAGGATATCAGAACAGGAGAGAGTGACTAACAAACAGAAAAAGCTCTACAAGCTATCAGTGGAAAAATCTGGAATTCACCTCTGTGTTAACTCCTACCGCTAATTCATCATCCAAGCCCAAGACAGCTAGGCTGATTGTGAACCCCACACTACAATAAGGGCCTCAGCTGACCACTATAACAGCCAAAGGGAGGGAGGTGGCTTGATGGGCAAAAGCTGAGAAGGGCCCAAGATAAGTGCTGGCTGTCAGAACAAGGACAAAGAAGGGCAGGCCCTGAGGAGAGGAGAAGATAAAAAAAATCTCGACAACTGCTTTATCTGATGAGGGTTATGGCTAATTAATTATAAACTCAATTACCTAACCCTTACTTCAGCAGTCTCTATTCATTAAGAGATAAAAACTTGACTGACGGCTAACTTTTGCGTGCACACACAGCATGCTTATTTGCTCACTTTAACACACAATTTCTTAAAAAAGATCTCCAAAAGCATTTAGACCTGTCAACTTCTTCCTCACTAGATGGAACGTTTTTTCCCCACTCCTCCTATCACCCAAAGCACCCTCTGTTGCACAATGGGAGGGCATTGCTTCCATGCTGTGAGCCAGCACCGAAAAGCAGAAATCCAGACATTAAACAATAGGCATTAGGTACATCAAAGTCCCCTTTTCCAGCTGTGTTTCCGTTTGTTGGGGCTTCTGATCTATTTCACATTTTAAATTGAACTTTTAATTTTGGGTGCCAGAAGGTGAACTGTTAGGTCACTGTAACTGGTCAAATCATTTGTACATAAGCAATGAACACAATGAATAAAAATCCTAATAGATCTATATACCCTGTCTGAATTTTTGATGAATACAGTTCCCACATTTGCTTCACAACTTAAGGTTTAAGCAATCTCACCTGGAATTCTGTAGTAGATATGGTACTAGGTGTGCCAAAATAATCCAATATTAATTTGCCAATGTTCCAGGATTTCTCTGTACCTTACTTTTTGACCTAGTTGAATCAAGTTCTCAAGTTGAATCATAACTATTTTTACAGGTCAATAGCTATATTATAGCTCATAGAAAACTTTCAAAATGCCTGATATACCAATATGACCAAAATATATCTTATTAGTTTATATAAAACCATATTAACAGTGCCTGAAGCTGCCATTCAAAAACATGTGATACAAAGGCAAAATAATAAACAAGTGCACACATCTGTTTTATTACTGCTCTCATTTTCTTATCTAAATTTTAGAGAAATCAATAATATACTTATGGTCATCACAAAAGGATAACAGATTTATTTCAGATACTTGTACTCCACTGCTTTTGAGAGCAGGACTAGCTCTAATTTGTAGAAACTGCAGGAAAGGAGATTTTGTCTGAACTTTAAGAGAAACTTCCTAGTTCAACAGAGGATCAGATTGCCTCAAAAGATGGCATGCTCTCCTTCACCAGAACTATTTAAGCTACCAACATGAGCCCATCTGTGCAGCCTCAATAATTAGTGCAGCTGCATCCTGCATTGAACAGGCCAGGCAGTTGGACTAAATGTCCTCCAAGGTTATTTCCAATTCTGTGTTTCTATGATGGCTTATGCTTTTGTGAACCTCATCTCAGACAAACTGCTGTTCTCAGTTGGTAGGTTTAGATAGAGAAGGGGCTGAGGGAAGAAGAGATGGATAAATATTGCAAGCCGTCCTGAGATGTTTGAAGGGGATGGGATAGAAAAGCTTTAATAAAATAAAATAAAATAAAATAAAATAAAATAAAATAAAATAAGATGCATTATACTAGGAAAGTCTGTTTGTCCATCTGGACCAGTGCTATATATCCTGACTGGCAGAAGCTCTTAAGCAGAGAAGAGTCTTTCCCATCACCAGCACCTTGATCCTTTGAACTGGAGATGCTGCAGAAGATTAAACCATCAATATTGTTTTCTACTCATTTTTTTAAAAAAAGTCTTGTACCCCTGTTTCTCTCCTTTCAGCAGCATTAATAAGCGTGACACTTAGAGGGACATATGTCCCTCTCAGATTGGCCGCCAGAGCATCTCCTTGAGGACACTCCGACCTTTATCATTCACTGACCTGGCCCTATGAGTTGGGACTTCCTAAAACAGCATAAAAGCAGGCATACAAGAATCTGCTTGGCATCCGTGGATGCTAGAATTGAGTCAGGGAATGAATGAGCAGGGATTAAAGAGGCAAAGAAGAACCATTGGCAGCAAGAGACACCAACAGTGGCATACCCAGCAGAAAAAAGCTATGTAATAAATGTTGGGGCATGGAAGCAATGATACCGCAGGAATGGATTGCACTACACACCATGGGACAAGCCACATCTGTCATACCCACCTAGACCAAGAATCATGTAGTGTGGTCCAAGTGGAAACTATACGCATGCAGATGTGCAGCATACCGCTCTGTTTCTTGGTATAGCGTGGAGTTAGGGCTGTATATCAAGTAGCTACAGAGCAGTGTCCATGGACTGCTCTATGTTCAGGCTGATGTTCAGGTGAATACTGTTGATGCAATTCTAAAGTGCTTCCTCTGAATGCATCCAGAAGATATCATTGGTGCCCCTTGGGTGGGCATGACTTGGGAGAGGGAGGTGAGGAAGCACTCTAAAACAGGTAAAAATATGTTTGCATAGTATAGAGCTTGGTAATATGATGCTGTAAGCATTTTTTAAGGTGCAATCCAATGCAAGTGCGGGGAGTTGCAGACTGTTTTTCTGTCTACATATGTATACGATTGCACCACTATTCATTCTGCAATATTTTCTCCATCTTTACCGTCTTCTGTACACTCTGAAAATCCAGCTGTGAATTGCACCATACACTACCATATTTTCCTTTATAACATCCATTTACACATTCAGTGAAACATAGAAACAGAGCGAGTCAGAAGGGGCCTCCTGGGCCATCTTGTCCAGCTTTCCAGTATGATACCCAGCTGAAACTACCAAACAGTTCATCTGAAATCAGTTAAATTCAGGAATCTTCTTAGGTTTTCATAATGAGCACTGGCAGCTGCATTAAAACTTTTGACTGAAAAGTAGACATAAAAAAACACAAAGAGGTTCAGCTTGATAATTTTTACCATATACAGAATTCCTAAATTCTGCACTGGGGGGATGCACTGGGGGCGTTTTAATGACATTTTTGTATTGTTATGTTGTGTGCCGCCCCGAGGCTTTGTTGTGATGGGGCGGCATACAAATGTTTTAAATAAATAAATAAATAAATCTCATTACACTGAGCTAATATTGGTTAAGTTTATTTATCAGATTATAATAAAATACATCAATGTTTATATCTAGCATTATCAATAGCATGTTCTCCTTCTCCATATTTATAATTATGCATACTGTTAAATATTTAGCTCCAATGATTTTTCAAAATACATGTTTAACCATGAATGCCCATTTACTGTATGGCATTGCCTACCCCATTTCAGCTTTACATCCAGACTTACTCTAGTTACAGAAAATATTACTGACTAGGACAGAGTTCACATCTATTTTAATTCTTCTCGTGGAAGATCTCTCCCCTTCTCAAAATTGGTAAAGTTAAACTATTTTGGATTATTATTTTTGTAACTTTACAGTGATGAATGGGTAGGTTATGTGTCCATATGTTGGCTTTTAGAAATTTATTTCTATAAGTACAGAATAGGTAAGAATAAGAAAATGTAAAATGTCAAGAAATGCTGAAGTCAAAAGGAACTCAGTAGCCCAATTCCTATGGAGTATCATGGAGCTAACTCTACCAATAGAGACAATTTTAGAAAATGAACACACATTTAAGAATAAAATGCTGCTTTCAAAATAATAAGCTAAAATCTCTCAAAGAGTCTTAAATAGGTGTCTTGAGCTGGTAATTGTCTGTCCCACATCTTTCTCCTTTTCTCTTCCCAACGGATCATGATGAGATACTTCTAAATACAATCTTCATTATGAGAAAGCTGGACATTCAGGACTAGCTTTGTGATACAAAGACAGCAATATAGGTTGTTAGCAAGAAGCTTCCATCAAGTTAAGATCTTCTAACTGAGGAGTTAGTACTCGCCCATACCAACTGTTGATCCAACATCAATTTCCCTCTATTCTTTTCCTCCAAACAGAACAAGGTCTGCACTGCTTGCAAGTCAAACAATGGGAACACTGCACATTGCTTAATTGGTCCACTCATTTGTTTGGGGCTGATAGAGTCACACATCTCTCCCTCCAACACTCTCTGTTCTATAGTGTCTTCCCCCAAACCTCAGACTGTCTGGCTCTCATCAGCTGCTTAGCTTATCTTACAGCTCATTAACCTTGGCATTTCAGCTAAGCATTCTTACTCCATCTCTTCTTCGTTCATATTCAGAGCCTGAGAGCTCTAACTTAGAATGTTGTATTCTGAGATACGAGGGTCAAAACCCTATCATATGCTTGGGTTACCTGCCTAGCAAGTAAGAGAGTCTCTCCCAGTTCAGTAGACTGTCCAAAGCTTCTCCTTTGGACCAATTTTCCCTGAACTGAATCCCAACCAATTCCAAACAGAGCAGCCATCCTCTACCTCTAGCACTTATTGATTTTTCTGGCCTTTAGGATGATTCAGGTGTTTCAGGATCTAGTTGCTGAAGTTCCTAAAATGTATTATGCAAAACTTGGTTAGCTATCATGTTTGATACATTAAATTTATAGTTTATCCAGGTACAAATTACAAATTTATTGAGTTGACTTTGAAATGTTTTAAATATTAATGCTAATTTTATGAACAAACTTTTATATAACACAGTTTAAATCCCTAAAGCAATAAGGCAACTTTTGATGTGTAATTACACATCTTCCCCTTTTTCCACTCTCTATAGCTTCAAAATATATGGATATTTAATATCTATACATGCAAGTAAGGCATTCATCTTATAAAAGCTACAAACAGAGGAATTATACCATATATGCCCTCCCGCCCCCTACGATCTGCAGCTGATGCCCTCCTCCGGGAACCCTCTGTGAGAGAAATAAGGAGGGTGAGTACCCAGAGGAAGGCTTTCTCTGCGGTGGCGCCCTACCTATGGAATGCGCTCCCCGGAGAAGCTCGCCTGGCGCCGTCATTATTTGTTTTTTGGTGCCAGGTGAAGATCTTTTTATTTAAGATATATTTTAATTGTTAGGTATTAATTTTGTAATTTTATTTTGTTATATTTATATATTATTGTTATATTTATATATTTATATATTTATATTTTTATAGTTTAGACTTTGAGATGGGCCAGTTTTTAAATAGTGTATTGTTTTTAATTGTATTTTTTATTGTTGTTAGCCGCCCCGAGGCTTTTTGCAAGGGGGCGGCATACAAATATGTAAAATAAATGAATAAATAAATTAGGATAATCTCATTGTGTGGGTTATCAACTCCACAAGCAGGACTATGAAGATTAGCTTCTACAGTAGTACTTGAAGGGGTAAGATATCACCAATTTCGGGAACATTATTTAAGTATAGAAAGGCAAGGAACAGACCTATACCGCCATGAAACTTTATTTTTCAAACTTCTGTTAAAAATTCTAAACTGTTCTGTGAAAGGCCTTCCAAAAAGAAATATACAGTTGGAAAAGTGTGAAATGAGGCCATCTCCATGGATTCAAGCTATATCTGGAAGTAGGAGAAATCCTCCTTGACTTATCCATCAACAGTAAAGCAATTTTAATCTTGTACTGAACTCATGAAGAGACTGAACTTTCACAGTAAGTCTAATGTACAATTTCTCTTTCCATGGTGTGTCCTGGTGTAGGACGTTAAACAGCAATATGCATTATCCTGAGTGAATACTTCACTAGAACAAACCCTAAAGAGAAATGTCTTGCCTACCTTTTTGTCTTCCATTTGCAAATGCCAAGAAATAGGAGGAAGAGTCTCGAATTCAAGTAACAGAGGATAACCAAGTCACTGGACAGCTGCCTCCCCTGCTTCCTAGGAAGATTGTTACGTGGGGGAGGCCAGCTTGACTGAGAAGAAGAAAGGGAAGGGAATTTGCTTCACTTTTCACTCACAAAAAGAACATGTGTAAAAACTAGTGCCTGAGTTTGATTTCTAGTTCCTTTTTCCCTATTCTTTTTTGTTTTGTGGCATGTCTTTTAGACCAAAGGCAACCGAGTATCATATTGCTCTTTATAAGCCACTTTGGGAACCTTTCTCAGCTCAAGTGTAAGGTAAAGAATTAAGTGTACAGACATGCTGGAGCAAACTGAAGGGTTATCTAATACATCACCCTTTTTTACAGTGGCCAGTAAAATGGTTCAGTGTCCCAGTAATGTACAAGACAGTAATGTAGCCCTCCACCACTGCTGGGACCCAAAAGCCAATAATTCAGAGGCATGTTGCTGATGGCTATCATTACTACTAGCTATAGGTAACCTTTATCCCTCAATTAATTCCTCTAATCTCCTTTTAAAACAACTGATCTTACATGGTCATCACCACATCTTGTGGCAGCAAGTGACAGATGTTAACAATAAACTGAGTGAAGAAACACTTGCACTGTCAGGTCCCAGGTCCTAGTTTTTTGACCGAAAGAAGAAATCTATGTCCCCAGTTTCTCCACAAAATACATAATTTGTTTAAAATTCCAACCACGTTGCTTTTTTAAAGTAAAACTGCAAGTCTGTAACCCTTTTTGTAGAGAAGTTATTTTAGTTCCCTGATCATTTTGAATGACTATTTCTGCACCTTCTCCTGCTTTACAATATCCTTTTCAAAATGTAGGAGCCAGAGTTCTACACAGCACGTCACAAATTACACTGATTTGCATGTGCAGTTTTGTTGCTGATGCAGCCAGTTTCGATAAATCTTTCAGAAGCACCTTGCAATGTGTTTTGTTTTTTGCTACCATGAATGTCAACCACAACAAACTCGGGCACTTCACTGTTGCACCCCAGTGTCAGCCCCTCCACACGTTAGAACAAATCCTGGGACGATAGTCCTTGGAGGGTTCATTGCCGCTGACAGGAGTCACCGCTAGCCCTTTTCTTTTTACGTTTTTAGGGCAGTCATTCGTGAACTTGGCCACCTCACTGCCATTCAGCCCGGAGTGGTAAAACAAAGAACCAGACAAGGTTGCAGTAACAGCTGCCTTCATTCCCCCAATTTCTTTGAGCAATGCTTCATCGGGGTGGGGCCCAAAACTGGTGAGGAGGTGGTGAAGGAGCTGCAGCCTCCTCACCCCATGATTTTCTTTTCTACTTTGGGCTGAGTGTTGACACCTGCCCCTGCCAGCAGGGGCCTATTTATTTAGTAGTTAGTTAGTTAGTTCATTTTTAAACTGCCTAATTGTTAACTGCCCAGAGAGCCTTTTGGCTAAGTTAAAAAAGAACATATGAACAAAAAGAATAGAAACAACAAGAGGGTGAACGCCACCCTTGGTTGACTAGCCAAAAGTGTGCCTTCTAGATGGAGAGAGATATTACTACCACTCTATGTGACTCTGGTGCGCCCACAACTGGAGTATTGTGTTCAATTTTGTGCCCCTCATTACAGAAAGGATATAGCCATGTTAGAGTCAGTGCAGTGAAGGGTCACAAGGATGGTGACCGGATTGCAGGGAAAGCGATATCAAGACTGAGGGAAATGGGTCTTTTCATCCTGGAGAAGAGCAGACTCAGGGGGGATCTGTTGGAGACATTTATTTATTTTTCAATTTATATCCTGCCTTTTTCCTACAAAGGGCTCAAGGCAGCTTACACCATTCTCCTCCTCCATCTTATCCCCACAACAACAACTCTGTGAGGTAGGTTGGGCTGAGAGTTTGTGACTGGCCCAAAGTCACCCAGTTGGCTCCATGGCTGAGCGGGGACTAGAACCCAGATCGTCTGAGTCCCAGTCCCATGCTCTTAATCACTACACCACACTGGCTCTCCCATACACACTGGCTCTCCCATCTGACATACAGATATGTGAGCGGGTGTCATACGGAGGTGGGTAGAGACCTGTTCTCCCCTGCAGAGGAAGGCAAGATGCACTCCAATGAAGCAAGACTCCAGGAACCAAGGTTCAATTTGGATGCCAGGAAGTACTTCCTGACAGTTAGGACCCCGAGAGTAAGAAATGGGCTTCCACAGGAGGTGGTTGAGGCCCCATCGGTGAGGGTGTAAAAGGATAGGCTAGACATGCACATGGTGGGCATGTCATGAGCAGAGCCAGCAGGAGCCGAATGTCAGACTAGATGGCCCAGGAGACCCCTTCTGAATCATTCTGTTTCCATGTTTGTATGTTTCTATGATCTAAAGTTATAGCTGAGCACTGAGCAAACCAAGAGCTAAGTTGAAGGCACACCTTGTCCTGTATGTACCTGCCCAGATCCCAAGAACCCTCTTCCTCTTGTGGGTGACATGCCTCCCTGTCTCCCTGGCTATACTTCCTGTGGCCCCTCCCTCAACCCTCTGTCTGGAGGGGGACTGCTCCGGGGGGCGGGTTGGAGAGCTCTCTTGGCCCTCAGACACCTCAACTCCTCCTCTAGGAGGGTCACCAGCTTGCACCGAGGGCAAGTGTATCCCTGCCTCTCCTGAGGGAGAAGGGCAAACATGTCGCAGCTGTCACAGCGAACAGCAACACCAGTGATTCCCGCCAAGGCCATCTCCAGGCCTGACATTGGGAACCCCTCAGAGACCCTGCCTTGTTCCCCTGCCTTGTCTGTCCTGGGCTATTCTTCACTCGCCCAGTATTCCCAGACAAAAACCCACACACACACACAAGGACAAGATAAAAAATTAATTTAAAAAAGAATTTTATATATGTGTGTGTATGTGTGTATATATATATATATATATATATATATATATATCAATTTATATCCTGCCTTTTTCCTGTAAAGGGCTCAAGGCAGCTTACAACATCTCTCCGCCTCCATCATAATAAATAAAACAAAATAAAAATAAAAACCTGCCCCCAGCCACAGCTAAGGAATGCAGACAAGAGACGACGCCTTACTCAGTGCGACTTGATAAGCCTCACGGGCTCCTGGCCCCTCCCCCCTCTTCCTCCTGGCCTCTCTGGGCCCGCCTCTCTTGCTCTCCACTGCTCCTGCCCCCCACTCCTCTGCCCAGCTCCTACCTTGCCTTCGCCAGTCCCCTGGCCACCCTCAGCACACTCTCCCAGCCTCTGCTGCTCTGCTGCCAAGAGGCAAGAGCCAAAAGCTCATATATCTAACTAGGTAGCTATGTGCACACAAGTGCCTGTATTGTATATACAAGTATGATCTTGTGTTACAGGTGAGCAGTGAGGAGCATCAGGACTAGATTTCAGAAAGACTAGGGCAAAATGTCTTTCACCAGCCACTCCCACAACATCACTCTAGGCTTCCATACCTTCTTACAGGAACTTTTAATCTTAGAAATCTGACTTCACAATAGCCTGTATAGATAAGTTTCTGCAAGAGTGACAAATGATTCTTAAAATCTTGTTGCTGTACACCCACTGAAACTATTCATACAGCAATTCTATGTAGAATTTACAGATTTCAAAAACCTATTCAAGAACGTAAGGTCTGAAATATATCTTTCCTGACATAAGCAAGAATATGAAATATGAAAAAGAATATGAAGATCTGAGATGTTGAGTGTAGTGTCAGGTAGACTGCAATTGGAAGAAGTGCTTGATCAAGGACTGTGGTATCAAGCCATGAACGTCTCGGTACATTAAAATTCACACCTTGAAATGGACCCAAGAGCATACAGGCAGCTGATGCAAGTAGGCCAGAAGTGGTCTTATGTGTTTAGACCTACACATCTCAGTTATTAATTTAGCTGACACATTCTGCATGAGCTGCAGCTTCTGAGCAGTCCTCAAGGAAAGTCTCGTATAGATTGGACCTACTTAACTGGGAAATTCCTCTTTCCAATCATGGAGATATCCAAAACAGCTGCAGTATCTGAATTATTGCTAAGTACCTGAAATCATCTCAAATCATTCCACCCCACTTCCTGAAAGTTAGGATCCCGAGGGTATAAAATGAGATTCCATGGAGGTGGCTGAAGCCCCATCCTTGGGGGTGTTTAAGGATAGGCTGGACATGCACATGGTAGGCATGTCATGAGTGGAGCTGAGGGGTCAGACTAGATGGCCCAGGAGACTCCTCTCTCTGTTTCTATGTTTCTAAGTGAATGAGTCAATTCAAGAAGGTGGTAGGTAATTGTACTCTGCCCTCAGTGACCCAAGTGTATGAAACGTTTGGGGTTGGGAATAATATCTTGGCATCCCCTGAAAAATATTGGTCTCTTAGAACCTTATGAGCATTTGCAAGGCAACCTGTGTTAGGCTGAGAAGTTTAAGAGACTGATCATAGGATGAGGGTAGATCCATACATAGTGGAAGAGATGCTCCATCAGGTATAATGGCCCAGAGCTGTATTTTTTTCCATTTATTTTAAATATATAATGATCTGTTTATTTATTTGTAGACTACCTTGAAGGGCCTAAATCAGACCTTAACACCAGCACCTTGAACTAGGCTCAGAAACATACAGTCAGCCACTACAAGTTGGATGGAGTTGCTGCTATATACTCAAGAGCTTCTAGTTTCTATTATCCAGCTAGCTGCTGCATTTTGCAGAAGCTGTAGTTTTCAAAACATTTTCAAAGTAGACTTACTCAAAGTACATTGCAGGTTACCAGAGCACAGAATATCAAAGCCAGATTAACCCTATCCAGACAGAAGTGTAGCTGGATTACAAGCTGAAACTGGTAAAAGACACTCTGTGCCACTGAGGCTTCCTGAGCCTCAAGTGTCAGAGGTCAATCAAAGGACCTACAAGGTATGAAAATGCTCCTTCAGGGGGAGCACAGCCCTATCTAGAACAGGATAACATCCTGCAGCCAGCCAGCCAGCCAGCCGAACCACCAACTGACAGCATCTTGGTCTTAATTGGTACTCTTCCAGTCTGCTGTTGAAGCCAAGCACCCATCTAACATACCCACAGCCACACGATGATGAAATGAAGAAATACTGTGGCATATTGGTGAAAGTGCATTCAAAAACTCTGGAGGGCCCCACTCTATGGCTTCATGTTAAAATCCAACAGTTTCTGCTCCCTCTCCCAACTCAGAGAAACACCCCAGCACCACTAATCATGCAGGACAACCAGCTTTTAAAGGGTCTTGAACAACATTAAAATGCTCCACTGGGTGTCACAGAGAAGATGCAATGGAGGTAGGGAAGTACAGTTTCTTTGCCACTTTCACTGTTCCTCAGTAGTCCCTCAAATGGGCAAATACCAATGATTGGTTGCATTTTGGGGGCATTCTTCATCTATACTCAAATTCCTTCCCACCCTGCTTCTTCATTCTCAGCTCCAGGGCATCCTGTGGCGCCTTATGAAGCCACTAGAAGTGCTCAGGAGCAAGGAGCAGGGGCTGTTTGAAGAACAGGCAACCATCATGCTTAAAGGATACCATCAATAAGGACAATCCAAAGAGGATTCTCTTCAACTACGTTCCTGTCCTAGGTGTAGAGCAAGAAAGATGAAAGAATAATTGCCCCTGCCTCGCCTCTGAGGTGAAGCTGAACGTTGTGAAACTTCTGTACTGTCAAATTATCTAGTTAGCCACTTGATGACAGATATCTTGCTGCCTTAAAGGGAAAAAAAGAGCCACTTGTTTGCAAAGCTTTTCTGCTTGGGGAAATTCTTAACTCACCATAGGTGACCATGCAAATATCTATCAGCAGGCTGTTGGCTCATTGCTTCCCAACAAAGTGGTTGCTTTTTCAAAACACCTAAGCACTAGAAATTCAATGAAGCCTCAATAATTTCAGTTAAACTTCCCATATACAGATAGAACAAGGTATTGATATATATGGAAAACATCATACACTCTGTCTGGATCTCATCACATCATACGCCTATCTTTTCTATTGTGAACTCTGATATTACTGAGTTCACAGACTTAAGAGGAGACCTGAACAAGACCTGCTACACTGGACACTTCACTTTACATTAGAAAACTGATGTGTTTTGTCTGTGAGCTGTTGAAAATTTAGACACAGAACTTAAATTATTACAATATTTCAGTTTACAAGAAAGGGGCCTAATTAAATGTAATTGGTTTCCTGAGCTAAATCTGGGGGTAGGAGTGGGGGATTAGCCATTAAAGTTGCAGCAGTTGGAATCTGTTCTTTTTTACCCAATAGGAAAGAGTTGCAACTTTCCCCCAGAAATTATGGTCTAGTGAGGTGGACCTTGGCCTTTTCTGAGAAAATCTGAAAGCGGTCTTTAGTATTCAGTGGCATAATTAGGGCTGCAGTTAATTTCATTAAATTCTCTTGCTGCTAAATGAAGCAGATTATGAGACATCTTTTATTGCAAGGCGTGAAATTACAGCCTGTCAGCTGCCAATGGTAGAGTAAAACTAATGAATTACAGGGTAAATAACACCAGAATTAACCAGCCAATTTAACATACCACAGAGCAAAGTCATTTTTACTCAGAGGTCTGACAATAGCATTGCTAGGATATCTTCTCAGTTAAAGTGAAAAATAAATGCCATGAAGATATTCAACAGTTTAAATACTTAGTTGCACTTTTTCACTTCCACCCATAAGCATTTTTAAAAGAAAAAAATTACAATATACTTACAAATGGAAATGGTTAAGCAAATGTATCAGGTCCTTTTAATCAATGAGAAATGTATCAGGTCCTTTTAATCAAGGAGAACCACAACTCTCCCCACATATTCCTAGTTTACAAGGTTATGCTGTTACATGCTGTTTAATAAATGCAGACAGTGTTCTTCCATCTTGCATTCCTCAGCAGTGCCCAGTTGGCACTAATTTTGTTGGCCTAATTTGATAAAACATTTGATGGCCCATGTTTTTGTTTTTTTAAGCCACAGTCAACAATATCTGGTTTATGTGAACTGGTGTTCACACAAGATTCAATGAGCGCAATGTAGTTAAACTGCTGGATAATTTATTTGTTTTCATTATCAGCATTTTTACTATGTTTGGTTGTTTTCCAATTATTTTTAAGGGGACACAACAGAGGCAAAAAAGGAACAAAGTAGTAAATTAAAATGTTTGGATATTATATCACTAAAGCTGCAATTTTAGCCAGTTTAGAAAATGTGGTAATTCCGCAATGTCAAGGAAGATAAGCTTCATAAGGACTTTTGTGTCATGCATAATCCCCAATTTGCCTTTTATACTCTCAACTGGAGAATTTTAAAAATCATTTAAAAGTTTTGGGACAACTTCTGAGAACCATCCTCAGAACTTCCTAAAATTTGAAGTCAAACATTATTTTCTAAATCCTAAGCTTAGCCTGAAATCCTAAGTACACTTTTTAGAGAATAAATTTCATGGAATATAGTGGTCCTTACTTCTGAGTAAATATGAATGGAATTGTTATGTATATCTCTCTGTCATCCTGAACAACTAAAATACTGAAGTGCTAATTCTTTTTAAGAAAGAGGAGAATCACATGTATATTTATTCAGATCACAATCTAAACTATTTCTCTCTTTTCAAATATATTTAAGATAGTCCAAATTGATATGATTTATGGTTAGTCAAGATGGTAATAAATGTCCCTGGAATATTCCAACCTAGGTATCATCTTAGTTTGTCATCATAACAACTAATTTGAGAGCTGAATAAGAAATTCTAAACCCAAGCAGTTACACATAAGGATGGTGTTAGTTATGCTCAAATATAACCAAATTACCCTAAGTACATTACAAATGTACTGCAAGATGACAACCTGAGTTCTCAATTTAAGGAGAATTATAATAATATTACTTAGGAAATGCAGGAAAAAGTTAAACTGACAAGCACAAAAGCAGTTTTCAATATAGAAATAAGACATTACCCTTCCCAAGTACATGGATAACAGATATATAAGCATGAAACCAAGATGAGGGTTTTTTCAAAAGTTGAAGAATTGCCTATCATAAATTCCAGATCTATATAGGGTTCTCTTAGATATGCATATTATTAGAGAAAACACTTTGAAACAATTTTAAATACATTCATCTATATCAATTTATCAGCCATGTATCTTACAAAATAATTTTGTTGTTGTTAGTCGCGAAGTCGAGTCCGACCCATCGCGACCCCATGGACAACATTCCTCCAGGCCCTCCTGTCCTCCACCATCCCCCGGAGTCCACTCAAGCTCACACCAACCGCCTCTGTGACTCCTTCCAGCCACCTCATCCTCTGCCGTCCCCTTCTTCTTTTGCCATCTATTGTTCCCAGCATTAGACTCTTCTCTAGGGAGTCCTTCCTTCTCATTAGGTGGCCAAAGTATTTGAGTTTCATCTTCACTATCTGGCCTTCTAAAGAGCAGTCAGGGTTGATCTCCTCTAGGACTGACCGGTTTGATCGCCTTGCAGTCCAAGGGACTCGCAGGAGTCTTCTCCAGCACCACAACTCAAAGGCCTCAATCCTTTTGCGCTCAGCCTTCCTTATTGTCCAGCTTTCACAGCCATACATTGCAACTGGGAAAACCATAGCCTTGACTATACGCACTTTTGTTGGCAGGGTGATGTCTCTGCTTTTTAGTATGCTATCTAGATTTGCCATAATAGGATAAACCATTTACAGTATTCCTTGTATATGTACTGACCTATTCACTGTGGTCTTCGTCTGAAACCCTCCTCCAAATTCCTCCTCCTAACAAATGAGAGGGAAGTTTGCAAGGAGGAGGGCCTTCTGCTGCATGGCTCCCCAACTTTGGATTTCAATCCCATTTGAGGTCTGGCTGGCACCAACTAAAGTCTTACCTGTTTAGCAGCTATTTTGGCAGGTTAATTTTTAGGTATTGTAAAATAAACATTGGTTATTTTATGCTGCTTCCAATGGGACATGATTTTAAAGGAGGAATATTTATTTCTAATTTTAAAGTTTATGTTTTTTGGGGGGTGGCTATATGTGTATAGCATTTAGGATTTATTACTTCTATTGTTTCCTATTTTGGTTTTAATCCTGTTCATTTATTTACTGATTTTATTAATTAATTAATTAATTACATTTATATGCCATCCAATTACTTGCATTTCTGGATGACTTACAACATAAATAAAATTAACAACCCACTCTGGCTGCAATAATAATATTGTTATTATTATTGGCAATTGTAATGTTATATTGTGTTTGTATTGTTTTCTATTGTTGAATTTTGATATGTTGTAAGTCGCACAGAGAGCCTATGTCTAGTAGGGTGGCCTATAAAATGAATGAATGAATGAACGAACAAACGAACGATCTGAAAGTGTGCACATCCTAGGACAGAACAGCTGATGGGTCCATGCAGCAAATTTGCTTCATACTAGCATACTTTTTTTAATTCCTGTCACTGCTTTTGGTCTCTTAATTTCACTACCAATTGACATTTACAGTCCTTCCAAGTGGAACAGAATTTGATTTCATCTTTTTCTATTCATCTACTTGCTCCCACTCTCAGCTTATTACAGTCAAGTTAAATTGCAAATGAACCCAAGTTGATTTCTGTTTCAAAAGTAATTCACTAGCCCTTCTTCACCGACTTTTGCAGTGTAATCCTAGACAGAATGCCCATTCAATACTAAGTCCCACTGTGCTCATTGTACTGAAAGGAACCCAAGGTGGCTTACGTATTCTTCCACCTCACAACAACATTGTTAGGTAGGTTAGGCTTAGAGTCAGTGATGGCTTGGGACCAGGATACCTGAAGGAATGCCTCCTTTCCTATAAGCCCTTGCGTCCCTTAAGATCTGCAGGAGAGGCTCTGCTCCAGGAACCCTCCCTGAAAGCAGTTAAGATGGTCTCTACCTGGAGGAGGGCCTTTTTGGTGGTGGTGCCCAGACTATGGAATGTGCTCCCCAGAGAGGTTTACTTGGCACCGACTTTATATTATTTTCGGCATCAGGTGAAAACCTTTTTATTTGCCTGCCATTTGAGGAACTAGGAATTTTAACTGGTTTTTAATTATCCACAGTCGCATTTTGGTTTTTTTTGAGCTTGAGTTTGTTTTTGACTTTGTTTTCATTGGTAATATGTTTCCACTGGTTTCATGTATATTCTTGATTATTGTTCATTGTTGTTTTGATTATGCTTTGCTTGTTTTGATTTCTGTAAGCCATCCTGAGACACTTTGCGTATAGGACAGGATATAAATACTTTAAATAAATAAATAAATAAATAAATAACTGGCTCAATGTCACCCAATGAGCTTCCTGACCAAGTGGAGATCAGAACTTGGGTTTCCCTAGTTTCATTCCAATACTCTACCCACTATACCACACTGGCTCTCATCTGAGACAAAATCAGCAGTGAAAAATTTGCCATGGAGGTAAAAAGTTGAGAGTAAGCCAACTAGGTAAAAGTAAGAATCCCAATAAATCAATTGTATAAGGAAAGTAGAAAGTTGAGCTTTTGTAATAGATATGGGCTGACTTAGAAGCTGCTATAGAAAGATATCTATCAAGATTCTGGAATGTAGTCATGCAAAATTGTAACAAGTTGTTCAGACAATGCCATGGGAAATCCTATGGCTCCTTTTGAATTTTGGAGGAAGATGGAGGACATTTGGATCTAGTTTTTAAAAGCTGAGTGAGTCAAGCACAATTCTAGCTTCAAAGGTCCTGCAGTCCTTCTTAGGAGTGTCTGAATTACCACTCATGCTGAGCTACACTCTTGTCCTTTCTAGTCTGCATATAGATGGTCTGGATCTTGCCCCAGATTTTTATTTTTGCTTACTTGCTCTCTCTTTTCCTTAAAATTTGTAAACAATGTTCATGCTTTATTTCATACCCTCTTGCTTTCAACACAATGATTTCAATTAGTCACTGGCACACATGTTTATGGAAGCACTTACGTTGCATGGAAATATTTAGAATGTTACAAGTTTTCTTTGTTCAAAAGCAAGCTAAAGGGTTCTAAATTCTTGCTGTTCAGTTTACCCTTTTGATTGCTTTCCTACTATGTAAATCAATTTGTTAATGTTCCCTACAAAATGCATGAACCAGTTATACTGACAAACACACAAAGCTCATTCGTAATTAGCTGTTAATTAGTAAGAAGGAACAGATGCTGTTAGAGTTTCAGCAGGCGTACAGGTTCTGTAAACAATGCTTATAAATCTAAATGAATTTATTAGCCACAATGCAAGTGTCAACGTTTAGTTGGCAACCATACAAATATGGCAGAATTCCCTTAACATCTCTGCAACATATTAATAATCCTTGTGTCAACAAAAGTCTATGAAGCAATCTGACTTGCTAACTGTCATCACCATTCTACTTAATCTCATTTTGTTAATCACTTATCTTCCTCCTAATTCCCTCCAACACTGTGTGATGAAAGAACTCTGGCATCAACATTTTCAAACTGTACACACTGCCCCTTTTTAACGCCTGAAGCCAAGGAATTTGCAGGGAATTCCCAGATGTACTTGACAAGTACATTGTATTAATTGCCACAGAGCTCACAGGAATAAATGCAAAAGGGGAGTGGGAGGGGGGAGCAAAAATCCCTATCTTGAACAATTCACATAATGTTTCCTTTGCTATCCATTTATATATTTTTAAAGCTCATTATTATAAATATAAATATCTGAAGTATGAATCATATTTGAAACTTTTTTCACATAGCCAACCAGAGATATCTTTTTCATGTCATTATGTGTCCTTTATATATTTGAAATGGTGACATCAATCAATACTGTAGAATTACTAAAATGAAACTTGATGGGAAAAGGGCCTCATGGCATTAACTTTACAAAATACTCTACAAGCACCAACACAGGATGCATTTGGTCACCAGGTATAAGCTTGATTCTTTAAGAATTCATTTAACAGCCTGAGAATGTTGGTTCTCTCCTTTGATGTTGATGTTTGTTTCACTGATTATTACTGGTTTAATGAATTTTGTTTTTTGCTTATCACCTGAAACCATATATGTGGTAGATTTCCTGTTTAGTTGGTTGGTTGGTTTTTTGGTTAAATGTACTTTTTCCTAGACTTAATAACTTAAGGTAACCTTAAGATATTAAGGTAACTTAATATCTTAATGCCTCCATCTTTCTTCTCACATTGCTAGGTTTTTCCAGCAGGGCTCTGGGTAGATGAAAGACTTCAGTCTGAAGTACTAATATTTGAAGAACTAATCCTCAAGTATACCTTCATAAAAAAGGTTAACCAGCTTGATGATACCGACCACAACATTTCTGCTTGAGCCAGCACAGCAAATAATTGAAAGAATGGTTTAGCATACTGTCCATATCAACATCACTGATATGAAATTTAGCCTTCATGTGCAAATGAAACATTCTAAGCAAGTACCCATGGCTCTAGCCACTCTTGATGTAAGGGCACATTTGATCTAATTGGAAAAATATTTCAAGAGCTCTGGGAATAGTCACTGTTAACTGAATGCAACAACAAAAAAGGAAAAGAGCATGCATACCCGAGGGGATTACCAAATCAATTAACAACTAATTCAGGAACTAATTTCTGTATTGCCTCTTAGCACAAAAATGTATCTTTAATTTCTCCTGCAATAAGCATCACCATGATAGTCCTAACACACACTGACGCTCTAAATGAGTTTACATGTATCTCTTTTTGATTGGCTATATAACATTATTTCTTCACAGTTCAATGCAGCTGTAGCCAAGTCCTCAAAAATATTTAATTATACTAGCAGCTTCCCATTAACAATTTAAATAACTATAGTTAAGACAACATTATAATAATCAGCAATCAAATAATTACCACAGTTTTCTTGATACTCCAGTTTAAAAAAAAACCTAGTATTTAGAAAAAATATTTAGCTAAATTATATCTGCACTTCAAAAAGCATTTAGATATATATATTTAGCATGAGATAAGGTAACAGATTAATACTAAGAAATAAATAGACAGCACTAGGAGAAATCTTCCTAAGGCTAGACTTGCCAATATTGTCATTATATGCTTTTTGAGTATGTGCTAAATAAAAGAATTTCACAGTTACAAAAAATAGCACTTTTATTTTTAAAAACTGAGCTTGCAGTAATATTTGCAAAATATAAATCTTCCCCTGATATGCCCAATATGAAATTAAAGTTTTCTTTTTTAAAAAGTAGTAGTATATAAATATATTAAATGAAATAAATAATCAATTAACTTCCATCCGCATAGAAAGCTGAAGACCATTCTGGGTCTTCTGAGCTTGGCACAAATTTGTGAACAGGCCTTTTAATTGGATGAGGGCTATTAGCTTTTTTATCCTTTTGTGCAGGCTCCTTACATTTCTAGACACTATTAGCTCTTCTTACCTGCTCTCAAGAAAAGCCAGAGAAAACTTAAGTTGCTCAGACTCTAGAAAATATGTCACACAGGGTGCTGTGTGCTTACTTGGTCTCTGGAGTGCTAGCACAGTCCTGCCAAAGCATTGTGCAAGCGGAAGTCACAAGGAGAGGCACCAGGGCAGGTGCCCTGGGTAGCCCTGCCAGCTCATTCTCCAGCAGCCACAATGGCACAGCAGGAGAGTGCCCGCTGGCTTCTCACTCAGAGATGGGTTATCTCTGTGGAGAGCCAGACCCGTTACAAAAAGCAGCTGTTGCTACTTCTCAAAGGCCAGCCATGCCCGAATTACTGCTTCTGAGGTAATTTCTCAGGACACTTCACCAACAAGGCCTGAGGGGGAAGGATCCCTTGCAGCCAGACATTTGGGCCTGGCCAGCCTGCCCGAAAACCCTTGTCCGCTCTGTCTCGCTCAGGGTTCTTTGGAGAGAGACAGAAGGCAGGCAGGTGGTGGTGATTAGAGCAGAACAGTGGTGTGCTTCCTCCTTCCTTAGGCAGGACAGCTTGCATGACCACTGCAAAGGAGGGACTGGGACATGATCGGCACAGAGGGAATTACTTGCAAACATATGAGAGAGAGAAAGAAAATCCTCCCTCCTTCCTTTGCCAAGACTTCTGCATGCCACTGATGTTAGGTTTCCTATGAACAGAGCACTCTGAAAAAAATAATCCTAGGAATAGCAGCAGCACAGGGCCATTAGAGCAGAAATGTACTTCTGTGTACACTGTGCAGTGCAACATTCACAACAGCCTATCAATTGTAGAACTGTCTACTGGAGCAGGATCATTATAGATAACTTGTGGCCCTCCAAATGTTTTGGCCGAATACTCCAATCTCCCACTACTGGCAATCCCGGCTAGAGTTAATGGGAGTTTTAGGTCAAAGAGTCTCCAGAACCACAAGCTGCCCATCCCTGCAATAGCAGAACATTGCACAAACGAAAAACAGGTTACTGTGCTAGCATAAGATAATTTCTTCTCATACAAGCCCCTCCTGAACCCAGCCCAGCGTGCTTCTCTATCTAGAGTTTCCTATACATGCACTCTTTTGACTTTCAGGAGCAGCAACTTATTATTTTGTATATTGAGAGCTGGTGTGGCGTAGTGGTTAAGAGCATGGGACTGGGACTCGGGTTCTAGTCCCCGCTCGGCCATGGAGCCAACTGGGTGACTTTGGGCCAGTCACAGACTCTCAGCCCAACCTACCTCACAGGGTTGTTGTTGTGGGGATAAGATGGAGGAGGAGAATGATGTAAGCTGCCTTGAGCCCTTCGTAGGAAAAAGGCAGGATAAATCGCAAAACTGCAATATATTGGGCCCTATTAACATTCTTACATACAATCTACAGTTTAGTCTCAGGTTTTTTTCTCTCCTAATTATGGATCTTCTGTCTGAACTTCCATGCCTAGGTATAATGTCTTCCTTAACGTACTACCATGTTTAAACTATGGATACAATGGCTGAGGATCTGAGCAATGACAATTGAAAATTACTGTTCCAACATAAATACTGTAGTTCTTGCACCCAACATATCAGCAGATAGGAGCAGCAGTAATTCCAGGGCTGGCCAGGCAAATACTTGTTGCCTTTTATTGCCAGAGCCTGCTGAACTACACCCAGGGCTCAGCTGTAGTTCCTCAGCACTACCTTGCCATAGCTCCACCTATTAGACACCCTGTCTCCTAGGAATCTTGGTTGTCACTTGATGATGATGCTTTTGGGGACCAGGGTATTGTTCAGCCTCTACCTCACATCTGCAGCCATCTCCTCTGAGGCTTTTCCTGGTGAGGTGACAGTGGCAGACCTGCGGCACTCTTGGTATCTGGGAGCTCCAGCTCTTCCACTGAGGGACATTACTCTATAAACCAAAAATGTTCTTCATTTTCATGAGTAAATTGGCTATTTTGAGTTCACTGTTAAGCCATGAAGTTCTGACTCCTCTGCTATTTCCTTAAGTATGCTGTTGCTATTTATAAAGGATTTTTTTCAGGAATTACTCCTGTGCAACATTGTTGAATGAGAACAGAAAGGCAAAGAAGAACAAGAATAAAATTTACAAATATAGTTTATACGCATTATAGGTACACATCTACAAAAATGTTTCTTTTGTCCACAGAAGGGTTGGTGATGAAGTCATTTTTCTTATCCCTATTGTCAAACAATTTTGAGTCAGAAATTCTTGGTGATCTACTGCAAATCACCCAGTGACCTACCAGTAGATCATGATCTTTCTTCTGCTCACCCCTGCATTACACTACACTCTACCTTTTCCTATTCACCCTGATGCAACTCCCACTAGATTTTGCCAGTATTATCTAAGAAGTCTTCTGCAAGCTTTAGTGCAGGTGTTCACAGAACAGCACTACCATATTTCTTCTTCATGGTTCTTTGACTTTAGACCTTTACTTCTTGATTATCTAACTTTAAATCTAAATATTTTAAAAATGAAATAGCAACACCTTCTGTTGTGACATTGAGATCATTATAGTGCAAGAGACTCAGACCTTGGTAAAGATTAAATGTTTAGAAACTGCTCAGAGGCAGTTTAGTGAAAAAGTAATTTTCAATAGAGGAACAGCTAACCATTTTTTAAACCAGTGAATAGAACTAAGTAAAACTTCACAGGCTGATGACTTACGGTGATCAGGCTTGTGCACTCACCATGTGTTCTAGGAAGTTTTTGAATATTTAAGCTGCAATAATGGGTTCTCATATCATCTGAATCTAGTCTTGATAAAAACCATTATGACCTATTTTTAGGCTGATGGTGGTTTGTTAACCATACCAACAACCCAACCATTCCCAGTTGGGTGGGAGAAGTTGTGGTTGTAACTTGACTATTCAGAATGGTTGTCTTCCTGTACTATGGCTTAAATAAGAACATTATTGACTGCATTTCCAGCAAAACACAGTTCTTTTAGCACTGATCTTCTACCATGACTCCCAGACTGTGTCCTATGATTGATGTTCCACGTTCCTAACCTTTGCAGTTCCTGCTATTTTGTCCTCTTCCATCCTCACCCATATCCTGTAAGACTGAAACAATTGTGCTGGAACATTTGCCTGTTTTGTCACCTTGCTTTTGGATATTCAAAGTATACTTCAGCCAGAGCAGAACAGTTTGCATTTCTGTTTGTTTTTGAGTATGTTCCAGCCTTTCCCTCATGGTTTTGGAGTAAGAAGTGGTTCCATTATTTATAGGTCCCTTCATATGTCTTAACTTTCTCTTCACTTTCCTACAACTAAGAGAAGTAATACTTTATAACCTAAGTAAGATAAGTTCCCATTATTGTTTGTTTGTTTTTTGATTTATATCCTGCCTTTTTCCTATAAAGGGCTCAAGGCAGCTTACATCTCCTCCTCCATCTTATCCCCACAGCAACAACCCTGTGAGGTAGGTTGGGCTGAGAGTCTGTGACTGGCCCAAAGTCACCCAGTTGGCTCCATGGCTGAGCGGGGACTAGAACCCTGATCGTCTGAGTCCCAGTCCCATGCTCTTCACCACTGCACCACACTGGCTCTCTTGCTGTTGGTTTAATTTCATTATCTTTTCATTTCTACTCTTGTGGTTTAAAGCATGTCAAGTGACCTGTTACCCAGACAAACTTGGACTGATGCACCATTATTTCCAGAGAGTTTCGAATACTTAAGATACTATTTTTGCACACAGGAGGCATACTGCCATTTTTCAAAGGAACAGAATTTGTGAAGAGCCTAAGATGGTACTGTTCCCAGCTCCAAAGACCTGAATGCACTACTAGATATTTTGCTACCCAACTAACCACTATGTTATAATGGGAGCTATGCACTGTACGTCTTCTCCAAGAAAGAGCTTTCTCTCCTGGGAAATTCAGGATAGGAGAAAAAAGTATGGACATTGAGTTAAACTCTGGCAAGTGACAACAATGTTTGCTCTATGCTTTTTACAGGATTATACAGTCATATGGTAACATCTTAAACAGGTAAATATTGCAAGGGCAAGCATTCTGATATATTTGTAAGATCTGAGGTGTTGAATGTATTCCTTAATATTAGATGTCTTCAGAATAAACAATCTAGCTGTAGGATGCAGAGGTGGTCTAAACATGTTTCAATCATAGATGCAGAAACTAAATTTAAACTCAGTTAAGACAAGCATTTCAATATTTAGTTTAGATAAAATGAATACATAAAAATAAGTTTTTATATTCTATAAGGAGACAATCCTCCATCTTATGAGGCCCTATCTACAAAATGTTGGAACGTCTACTTCTGAAAGATTCTGAAAGTAAACCTGTGAAACCTGCTGCAGCACATGTCTTGTTTTCAGTGATCACAGGTTTCAGGTTTGACACTTGCCTGAAGCACTGTGGTGCTCTCTTCTCTAAGTGAAGAGGACTAATGAAATTGGCTTGACTGCCTATAGGTAGACGTAGCTATCTTTTCAAAACCTATTTCAAAGATAGTTTCACTGAACCTTGCTGAAATGTTTAATAACACTTGTCTAAAGCCCAACAACATCTTTTTTGGAATTATTATTCCAAATGATAGCAACAGTAATGCTGTTTACCTCAAAAGATGGCAAACTCAACAAACCTATCTTTCACATCTTCATTTCATAATACAATGTTGTTCTTTTAAGTGTCTTATTTCTTTATGTGCTACTTTTCTGCTATTCACTCTCCAACAGATACAAAAAATAAATTGTAAATATACAATAACAGAAAAACAAAATATATAAACACTGATATGAAAACACATTAAAATGATTTGGAAGGTGTGATGAAATTAAGTTATGACTGCCTTTTAAAATGGCAATGACAAAGGAAGTAAAAAGAAATCCACCAAATGGGAGTCATTACTCAAAAGGCACAACTCCTTGAAGAAGACCACCTTACCTCCTTAGTAGCTTACACAGGAATTTATCTGAGGTTGCTTTTCCATATGGTTGCCCATCACCTGCCAAACGCAGAGGATTATCGGCATCTAATGAATGGCGGAAGAACTGTGGAGGCAAAGACTGCCTTTCTGCTTCCCCCACCCTCCACAACACTGGAACAGCCAATTTCCTCCATCTAAAAACTTTATTCATGTCATGAGAAGGGGCTCAGGCACTGCCAAGCAATGAAACCCTGCTTTTCCCCTCCCCGCTGCTCCAGAATTGCATTTGCACAGAAAGGATTGTACCAGCTACAAGAGTAGAGTAAGGGCATTTGAAATTCAGAAACTTAGCTCCAGCCTTCAAGCGCTTTCTGAGGACAAAGCTGGGGCTCCAAATTTTCCTAAGACCATCTAGGCCAGGGTGGTCCAACACACGACCTACAGCACCCATGTGGCTGCGGAGGCCTTGTTCTGTGGTCCTCTTGCCTCTTCCCTCAAAGCCCCCC
>JAIXND010000779.1:9240620-9311277 GCA_023646645.1 Varanus salvator macromaculatus | reverse complement strand
CCATTCCCCCTCATTCCCCCACTTGTCTGAATCCCAGCAATGGCATGGGAATGATTGCAGCACGCGCTTCCAGGCCACCAGTCCACCTCACTCTCTTCCTGAGCATCATGCCCCATGCCACCAGTGATTAGCACAAAAGCCTCTGCACTCGTCAGCAGGAGCAGGCAGGGCATGCCAGGGAGAGGGATAGAGTTTGTCAGCTCAAGTACAAAAGGCTCAGCACGCCACTTCCTGGAAGGAAGGCAGGGTCAAGGGGATCACATGGGAGGGTTTCTGGGCAGAGAAGGAGGGAAGAAAGGGATGGGCCACTGCAGAGGAGCGGTCATTGTACTTGGGCTGTAGTCAGAGAAGGAGCTACCTATCTTCTTGACAGAGATCAGAGGTCCACAAGGTGTTATTTTTCATTTAGTTAGTCCTAAGATAATCTTAAAACTAATTCTCACTCATTTAATGGTTAAATATATTGTGTCCACTAAGTAAAATAAGTATATTGCAAACACTTTAATTGATGATAAAAAGGTAAAGCTAAAGGTTTCCCCTTGATGTTACGTCCAGTATGATACAGAAATGTAAATCATTGTGTGGCCCCTTGGTTCCATGTTGCAGTCCTCATGCTGCCCAGAAGGTACAAAAAGTTGGACCACCCTGATCTAGACAGTATCCAACAACCACAGGATTGTGCCCTAAAAGACATTTGTATGAAGACTTGCTTGGATGAAAAGTGGTGAGACAAGGAAGGGAAATGTTTAACTTATAAAGAATTCTCATTAAATGAACTCACCTTTGACAACTGATGCATGAGACCCCTGTTTCATATGTTGAGTTCATTCCTACAAAGCAAAATTCACTGGCTATATTACAGGACAGGATATAATATACCATCAGCTCCATTGGTAGCTCTGTTCAGTTCTATTATCTCAGGCACTTGGTATATGAGGAACATGTTGAAAGGGGTGTGTATAAAGTTAATAGGAGCTCATATGATTATTTCTTATGATTTGAAGAAAAGCAGTCTTCCATAATTTGATGAGTGAATCAAGCAGTTATGGGATAAGCTATATTTTATCAACTAATTTACTACATTAGGAAGCTAGGAAAATAAATTTATTAAAAATGAACTTCTGATTTCATTTGGAAATATAAGTTCATATATATTACTGGATAATATTTAACATATTTATAAAATCTTATCCATTTGATCTTCTTGAATAACTATTGGAGGAATATTTTTACAGGAACTGTATTTATCTATTTATATTTTTAAATATCTATTTGTATTTATGGCTTGAAGATTAAGTGAAATTGTAATATATTCTAATATGCTTACTTGCTTTACTGTGAAAAGTAGATAAAAATATAAAATGTTGCATGAAACAAGCTGCAGAGTGAAAAGCTCTACTGTAAAATACAAAAAAAGAAAATGAAGTCACAACAAGTTTTTTTTTAATTTTGCCCTAAATATATTAAAATGTGTTTCATTTCTATTGAACTGTATTGACATTTATTTTGCTTTTTTATTTATACTGTGATAGGGAAAAATCCTATAGCCAGACTTTGTCTATGGGGCCATAGAATACACTGGATTCCTAGCATTGAGGTCTCCCCTGCTCCTTTGCAGTAGAGGACTAAAAGATGAGGTAATTTGTAGACCTGTATTAATGGAGCACTTAATACAGGTATGCAATTTTACCCTCTATTTGCCTCCTAGACATTTTTTAAAGAACTGTCATGGAACTAAAGAAACTATAGCACTAAATGCTCCAAAAAGAAACTATGAAAAGGGCAAGAGAGCCAATATCTCTCCCCTTTCTGGATAGCTGAAGATTCAGGGAAGTATTGAAAAGGTAGAAGACACAAAAAGCTGTCAACACATAAAATGTCAACACATAAAATTCAGATTTTTATATTTTCAGGGAGGGTTATTGCCTTTTCTCATTCCTTTGGTACAACTTCTTTTGCCACTTCTCCCATTTACTGATTTATTTCAACTGACAGCAAGGCACTTAGACCCTGGCAACTGTATGCAAATATACAGTCTCTCCATGTTCTGCCCTTTGACTGCTGAATCTGACATGGCAGACGAGACTACACACCGAACACAGCCGTTAAGTGCATGGGTGTGAAATCTGGGTTCAGACAACACAGGTCATAACCAAAAACAACTGTAATGTAAGACGTAGGTTCTCGGTGTTACTGGTACATGGAAAATAAGCCACTCTGCCAAACCTATGCCAAATTTAGATGACTTAACCTCCCATGGCTGGTTTTTCATGTTATCTGTGGGTTTTCATGTTATCTGAACCAGGTCAATGTTTGTGACCAGTGTGTGTGAGCGTGACAGAGCCTTCAATTCATTTTTAAGCAAATGTTAAGGATAACTTGAGTCTGTTACGATGGACTTGTAACAGTGTCATTTAAAAAAGAGATAGAATTTAGTCTTTAAACTGTCTTAAATTAGTTTTAAAAAACTTTTTAAAAAATCATTCACTTTCATCTCCTGTGCTTCTTAATAAACACACATACTATCTATATGATCCAACTTCTGAGCTTCTAACTGATAAAAGTAATCTGGATGAGCAAGCAAAAGATGGATGAAACACCTGATTAAATAGTCAAAACCATCCTCCTGTCACACCAGAAAGGGAAGAGTGCAAACAAACACTGAACCATCATCTGGTTTCAGGACTTGAACAATTTCTTCTATTCCACAATATTTATGTATTTATTTATTAAATTTGTTTAAAGGCTGTCTGTTAGCATCATGCTATGTAATATAAAAAGCTACTAGATCCTTTAATAATTTGTTTGAAAGGTGCTCACTTTGGTCCCCATGTAGCACAAAATGCCATGTAGAAGCACAGAAACAGTACTGTTCTGTTCTCAGATTGTTAATTGAATGAACCTGGTCCTAGGTAAACATAGCAAGTTATTTATTAATTAAAAGTTTAAACTGCCTTCTTGCCCTAACAAAAGTTTGCAAGAATAATTGCAAGTATAATATGGAGATTAGCTTAAAAGCCGGGATAATACAATATTATAAATTTTAGCGTTAGATAATCTGATGGTATTTTAGGAGATGAGAAAATTTATGTAAGAGCCAAGTACACCAAACTCATTCTAAAAGGTATGAAAGGTATATTCAAACTGACTAAACAACATTTTCTAAAGTGCTTTACTCCTGAGGATGACTGGAAGAACAAAGACTGAGAGTACAGAGGCTAATATATTAAACTTCTGAAAAAAAATATGGATGTTAAACATCTGTGGCATTTGCTATCATAGGATCATGGTAAAATGTCCAGTCCTTAAACCTCTAAACTAACACTGAAATATGTGACTTGACAGTGAATAAGATTTTATTCTTTAGATATACGGCTCTTGTTTATCCTGTTTGCTATATTCAGCCAGAGCAGTTCACTGGCCAATTACCTTTGGGAATGCTTGTTAGATTGAGCATTTCTGAATGAATTTAGATTCACTCCTTATTCTCTTTTGCATTGCAAGTTCACAGTGAGATGCTGAGTTGCTTGTGCCCTCATTAGATTTGTTGTCTAACAACTGATTATTCAGAGTACTTTTTTAAATTAGGAGGTATTCTGTTGATTACATCATAGAATTTATTTAATAGTATAATTCTTTAGTAGTACAGATAGTGAAGATCTAAACATGCAATAAGTAAATCCATAAAGCCAAAGCCTTAAAGGCCAGTTCTTACTATTTATTTATGCTCCAATTTGGGGAGGGGGGGGGGAAGAGAAAGGAAATAGCACACAGCTGCCATCCCAAAAACAGACCTCCCATCTGCCACCCACGGTTTGCATGTCACCTTCTCCAGGCTCATTTGTACTTCATTAACTGCCATTGACTTAACAAGATTTATGCAAATGACACCATAGGAGATTACTAACTCCCACTGCAATCAAGCGATTATGTATGTACAATTCTCCACAGCAATGAAAAATTAATACACGACAAGCCCACTCACTGCTGAGCTGTGCCTCTTGCTTTTATGTTTCTTGTTGTGCACTTTTTATTTTAATATCTCCTATTGACAGGCATTTGGCAGAAAGCATGAAGCAAAAACAACACAAATCTTCCCTTTCAAACTATCAGTTTCTGTGATATTGTACAAAACGAATTCCGAAACCATACACACGCACAAAATCTAGGACAAAAACACCCAGGTAGGTTGGCTTAAATAATCATTTAAATAAGAAAAAACACTGGAAAAAAATAAAAATCAATATTTTAAATCACAGTTCACATTTTGAAATTAATATTATTTCTTCAATAAGACTACAATGCATTCCTATAATGATCAAAATATAGCAAATCAGCAATTACATGGAGCTTTAATAAAATCTAGCATAATACAATGCATTGCTCATGCAGTCCACAGTTATTGCTGAATTATGTCCACAGAGAGACAGAATTCTTTGACTCTCTCTGCACAAATGCAAGGACACTAACCAAGATCAATTACCTGAAGGCCAAGGCTGTAATTCAATGCACACTTATTTGCAAACAAGTCTCACTGAAGAGAGAATGACTTCCAACTAAACAGGGATAAATATTAGGCTGTAAGTGTTCAGAACGATCGAGAAACATGAACTTGTATTTAGTGGACAGAAGTACTGTTTCTCAGTGAGATAGAAAATAACTGGCACAGTCATATATGTTCATAATTTGCAAGTGAACACAGAGATCAGGTAGTTGGACTGCACTGAAAGACAAAGCAACAAATGTCTACACACTTTAATGCTGGAAGACTTTTTTTACAATAGACTAAAACAACTACCCTCTGGAAATTTAAAAAAAAAAATTAAAAAAGGAGCACAAGATATAGGAGTACCTATAAGAGCTCCTAGGTGATGCTGGCTAGATATTTTGTGAATCTCAGTTCCAGTAAGAGGTATAAAGTAATACACAATCTTATTGTGCCACCTACATGTTTAAACTTGAAAGTCAGGTATTTTCCCCATCATTTTGCACTTTATATATATAAAAAAATCAGCCTTTAAAGTAATATGCCTTTCCTCTTTCAAAAAAATAACACAAAAATCTAGTTTGAAAGGAAACCTATATTCCTGACATTTATAACTTCTACACAAGACAAATCCAATTTAAATCAAAACATTCAGAACTGAAATTCAGAAGATCATTTTAAGGGGAAAAAAGAAACCTCAATATTAGCAAACAGCACAGAAAAGTTTGCAATACCCATCCTGGCTTTTTATTTATTCATTGGTACAGAACTGCAGCCTCCCCTACCCCATGGCAAGTTGCTTTTGAAATCAGAAGTGTTTCAAGCACAGTGTTCTACAATCTGATATTCAAGGGCTGCAGTTCAAGAGCCACCAGTACTTTGAAAAGTCCCTGAATTTTGGCCTCAGAAAAGTAAATATGAATGTTTGACCTTCAATTTTCACAGATGCATTCTCAGAACTAAAGATGCCTATTAGAATATCTTGTGGTGTTCAAATTAGTATTTCAGAAAGTTAAACAAAGTAGGAATGAAAAGGTATCCATGGAAAATAAATTATCTGAGATACAGCTAAGTGTTTTCCAGTAGGCAGACAAGTTATAATGCTAGTCTTGCAACAGCCCATCCATGCAAGGAGGACTGATTTCCTATGCTTTTCTATCAGGGTGCTAAACCTCTTTCAGCCTGAGGGCTGAATTCCACTTGGGAGAAGCTCTGCAGAGACACCTTTGAAGGGTGGGTAGGGCCAAGGGCAAAAGGGGCACCACTGCTCCATTTGGTTTCCTTGGACAAGGCAGGAAAGGCCAAGACATCCATCCTTTCAACTTTTGTGGTAGATGAAGAATTGGAAAGACAGTGAAACTGCAAGATGTAAAATACTTCATATGTTCAAGAAACACAGCCATTCTGACAATTTATCCTGTATTCAAATGCTAACAGATTTTTTAAAAGAGGAAATCCAGAACAAAATCGAGCAACTCTCCCATTTTTTTTTTTTTTATTAATTTCTAACCTTCTAACCAATTCATTTAGAATGTCCAGCTTTGGCATTACAAAAACACTGCCACCACTCCAAAAGACTGCAGAGCAGAGGGAGAGAAGAGGAGCTGGATTACCTGGACACTGCTTCTGCGGAGAGATCAGCTAGCTTTGCCCCCTCCTGCACTGTCCCAGAACAGCAGCTATTTCTTCAGAGTAACCAAACTGCTTCCACCCCAGTTATAATTAGGGGAGAGGCTATAGCTCAGGGGCTGAACATCTGTAGCCCTGGGTTTCTTCCTGGGTTTTCTCAGAATGGGCTCAGAAAGCTTCCTACCCAAAATGTTGAAGAGCTGCTGCCAAACAGCATCAACAATACAGGGCCAGATGTACCAGTGATCTGACTCATAGCACCCCACATAGTTAACCACAAGTTGCCTCAGTGTCCAAATCGGACCCACTATTACAAGCAGTAACCTTAACTTGCCTGCAAACCATGGTTGGTAAGAAAAGTTTGGTCTGCAAGTCTGAAGCCTGCCCATATAGACTGATGTCTAATGAAACAAAAACAAATAAATTTGTATTGTTATCATCACCATCACTACCACATTGTTTTTATACCTTTTCCGAGGAACCCAAGGCGGTTTATAGAAGTTCCATTTTATCCTCACTACAGCAACCCTGTGAGGTAGTTTAACCTTAGAACCCATGTCTCCTAGGACCCCAGTCCAACACTCAAACCACCATACCACACTGGCTCAACTCGTAGACTTTGCTGCATTTATCTAACACTCCTGATCCCTTTGAAAAGAGAAAGTGCTACTGGTTTTGGGTGGGTGAGTAGACAGTAGTGCCTATGATCCTGGCTGAAGTCCAGTTACTCTAAATCTGTTGCACTGACATTAGTGAGTATACTCAGCCCTACACAGGTTAGCTTCTAGGGCCCTGACCCATGAATATGTGCCAATGCCTGGGATTTTGAAAGATACATTTCCAGCCCTGGCTATACAAAATTGTTAACATTCTGCTACTGGGAAGAAGCTACTGTTAATCTACAGTCAAGGTTATGCTATACAACATTACAGTAAGAGTAATTTTGTTCATGAAATTTCATGCACTAGTTGTAACTTACTGAAAAGCATAAGAACAGTTTTATAGCTGACAATGTTAAATTATTTTTGTGCATCTGCAACTAGACAGAAGGGTGGAAACAGGGAAAGCAAAGATTCACTACAATTCCAGACAAAGCAGCTCTTATTTGGCAGCACTGCTGGAGGAAAACAGATTTTAAGGATCTTATTTTCTAAGTATACGCTTATACAAATAATCTTGCATCTATGTGAATATATATCAAAAGTGACAATAACATTCTCCTAATTTTCCCTAATAGCATTTGAACTTACATTCCCAGCCTTTAGATTAAATCTACCTATCTTTCTGTTTGAATCTGGAGATGAAGGGAGAAAATTATAATTTCCACATGTAGACTTATTTGGTTCATTTATTGTTATTTTATGTACACATGGTCACAGTGACAATTAATCAGGCAGCAATACAACTTTAATGTCAACAATGAAAAAATTGATATTTATTGTAAAAGATTTTGCATATCTGGCTTTAATCATCAATCTGAATAGAGACTGCAGCAAAAATTAGAAGACTGAAACATGGAAGGACAGCAATGAAAGAACTAGGAAAGATCATCAAAGTTTCATGGGAGATCAGATGGTCCACACTATCTTATTCCCAGTCACTATGAATGGCACTGTTAATGTCATGGGCCACTAAAAAAAGTGACAGAAAGAAAATTGATGCATTTGAAACACATCACTGGGGGGAGAGCGTTGTGAATACCTCGGACATAGAAAACGACAAACAACTGGGTCCTAGATCAACTCAAGCCAGAACTTTCCATGGAAGCAAACACAAGGAAACTAAGTCTGTCATATTTCAGATGTATCTTGAGAAGGCAAGTCTCACTGAGGAAGATAATAATGCTAAAGAAAACAGAAGGCAGAAGAAGAGGAAGACCAAATTAGAGTTGGATCAATTCCATATAGGAAACCACAGCCTTAAGTGTCCTACAGCTGAGCAGGATTGTCAAGGACATGTCATTCTGGAGCACATTCATTCATAAGGTTGCCAGATGGAGACTACTTGATGATACATAACAAAAATGCTTAAAACAGCATTCTAAACATATGTACTTAAAAATACATGTGGCAGGCACCAGCATAATATAAACCTACTCTGGACTCAAAAATATTTGATAACATTCACCCTGGTTGATTATCTTTATCAAGAGAAGGGCAGGGAGGTACAGCCCTATTCAATTATTCTCAATCTCTCACTGGCTTCTGATACTTTCAGCAGCAGTATTCATCTGGACTGGCTCCACAAATTGGCCACTAGAGGCCCTGCATTACCCTGGTTCTGGTCCTACCTGTGAGGCTGATTTCAGACAGTAACACTGGGTGACTATTTCTCAAACTTTTGAACGACTATTTCTCAGACTTGGGGTTTGAGGACTACCATCTTGTCATCAGTGTTTAAAATACAGCCACTGGGAAAAGTCATTAAGAGATATTGAACAAAGGACCGTCAGTGGACTAAAGACAGTTTTATCCACCTTTAACATTTGAATCAGATGAGATTATGCAAGTTCTGGATCGGGATCCTCAAACTTTTTCAACAGGGGGCCAGTTGAAAGGTGACGGTGGTGGGTGCAGGTCAGTGAGGCAGTGGAGAGGTGGCAGCACCTGGGCGCGCACGTGGCAATGGCGGCAGCAGGTGTGGGCACGGGGAGTCAGATCCAGCCTGCAGGCTGTAGTTTGAGGACCCATGTTCTGGATCAATGCCGAGAATCAATTATGGATTTGAAGTGAGCCAATAAATTGAAGCTGGGTCCTGTCCCTATGTACGTGTGGTTCACAAGCCCAAGAAATATGCATTTTGCCTATTCTAGATGAGTTTGCCCCATCTTGGATACAATGCTTAATGTGGTGAGGGGCTTTAAAAGTGTCACGAAAGCTGAGAGCAATACCACCAGGTGGTCAGCCCCTTTCACTGGGCTAGTATCCTACCACAGTCACCCAAGGTAGACTGGTCAAAGCAGAGACACCAGTCTAAGATGCATCCACCTTCTTCAGGAGTAATGGCCACATCAGCAGAAGAGAATAGATCTCCATAATGGTGATGGGGTGCATAAACTACTGAAGGGCAGTCACTGAGCAGAAGTGGTAGTCGAAGGCAACATTGGTGGAGGATCGTTCACAGACAACAGCAGTAATGCTCAAGTGAACTCTGTTAACTACTGTGCTGAAGGAAATGTTAAACATCTTCTGAATGTTCTTACTGTGAAAACCCAGTGATGAAACAATCCAAACTGAAACAAGAGATAGTGCCAAGAGGTGAGAGCCCCAGGTTGGAAGGCACTCAATATGGTACTGTGGAAGAGCAAAGGACAAGTATGAATAGTGCCTTTGCTACTGATGCCACTAGATCAAAGCCAAAAGGAAGTTTAGTGGCTGACAAGAACAGAGGTGAAAGGAAAGTCAGATGTTGCACAACACATACAATTCATGTATGGGACATGAGAAGCATGAATCAAGGCAAACTGAGAACCAAACTGCAAGAAATGAAACAGCTAAACATTGCAGTCCTTGATGTAAGCAAACTAAAGTGGGCTGGAATGGGATATTTTCAATCAGACAAAAACAAAGTGTTTTTCTCTGGAAATGAAAAACTCAGAAGAAAAAGAGCACCTCTAATACTAAGGCAAGATGTTGCACAGGCACAATGTGCCTTCTACAATGCAAAATCCAACTAAATCATATCAATCAGAAATTGAACAAAACCTATCAACATAACCATCATTCAAATCTATGCTCCAGCAACAGATGCTGAAGAAGAAGAAATCAAAAATTTAATGCAGGTGTGCAAAAGGAAATTGATCTCATACCAAAACAAAACATGCTGATAATCCTAGGTGAGTGGAATGCAAAAATTGGAAACAATACAGAATCAAATGTGATAGGAAAATCTGGCCTCGGAGAAAGAAACAAAGCAGGAGATCATCTCATATAATTTTATGAAGCCAACAATCACAAACATATCATTCAAGCAATGGATCAGATGACTGTATATATGGACATCTCCAGATGACCAGTAGAGGAATCAAAGAGACTGTGTACCTGGTAGCAGATGATGAAGAATCTGCATTCTCGTTGCCAAAATAAAACCAGAAGCAGATTGTGGTAATGACCATATATATAAAATTATCAATAACAGAAACATAGAGTCAAAATACAACTTCAGTAACATCCCTGCAGAATTTAAAAACCACATAAGCAACAAATATGCATTACTCAGCTCAAATGAGCATAAACAAGAAGAAGTGTGGACTGAAACCAGATAAATTATTAGGGAAGAATACCAAAAGATAATTCTGTAGCAAAAGGAAAGAAAAAGTTGAGATGGGTGACACAAGAAACACTCACATTTGCTGAGGACAGGCAAGAAGCAAACACAAAAAGTGACAGCAATACAGTAAGAATCCCAACATGAGACTTTTCTGTGACTCTCAAATTGAGTCATGAAGAACTATTACTATGAAATAGAAATAGAAGAGACCAATAAAAGAGGAAAAATGAGAGACCACTTCCTGAAAAATCCACGAAAGGCACTAATTTAGGATATGAAGATGATACCATACCACTGGAAGAATGCAGCAATGAATTGAAATGGCTCATTCTGAAAAGGAAAGAAATGAGTGCAAAAGCAGGAGTGCAGCTGAACATTAAGAAAACAAAATTCTTGACTACAGAAGAATTACAGAACTTTAATGCTAACAATAAAGAAACTAAAATTGTGAAAGATTTTATATAGCTTGGCTCAATCATCAACTCAAATGGAAACTGAAATTCAAAGAAGATTGAGACTTAGAGGGACAACAATGAAGGAACTAGCAAAGATCCTGAAGAGTAAGGATGTTTCACAGGGGATCAAGATCATCAACACCATTGTATTCCCAATCATCACGTATGGGTGAGAAAGCGAAAAAAGAGCCAACTTGATTATTTCTCCTATATGCATGTTTACAGCCTACCTATTAAACATAGGAATTTCATTTTCACCTGATGAAAATAAACTAGTCTGCCTATAACTAGCAGACTTTACTTTGGTCTATTAATCCTGTGCATTTCAGTTTTGCTTATTCTTTGCTTTTGTGAGGTTGAGGCTAAGCCAAGACAAAGTAAGAAAGCAGAAAGAAGCAAAAAAGAAAAATTGCCCATTGCAAAAGTTCCTATATTTCCATGCCTTACCTTACAATATAACTGGTCATAAGAAAAGCTTGATATGGAAATATTTAAAAGCTTTATAGCTTAAGAAGGAAAGCATAGCGCAACAAAGAGATGCAAGGCCACACTGAAACAATGTAAATAATACTTGGATGTAAATTAACCTAGTTCAATGGCCAGATCTGTGCATTTTCAGGAAATATAGATTCATATTAATGGAAAACAGTATATAAATAAATGATTCCATTTTCAGTTTTCTAGTCAATTTAAATAACCGATTTCAATCTCCTCAATTAAAGGCTAGCATCCTTTAATTGATTTGCTGATATACTAATAATGATACTAATATCAATAGTCACCCAACACAGAAATGTAACATCTCAGTATCCATTTGTTGGAGACAGCAATACTGTTTTTGGATAAATCCTGCTATTTCCAAACAACTAACAAAAGAGTCACTTTGCTTGCATTTGGAATAATAGCTATTCTCTAGGCAGGTCCACTAAAACTTACAATCCCCTAGCTGTACTTGGCATTTAAATCGTGAAATATAGCATTGCTCAATAAATTTCATTTTGGTGCCTCTAAGGAAACAATAATAATTGGGAATTCCTAAGTAGTTATAGGCTTCATGGTAGGACTCATCTGTGGTACAGAGTGTGAGGCAGGAGTTTCACAAAGTAGCTTCTGTAGCTTCAGTGAGGTGACCACCTATATTCAGAGATATGGCCACCTTGCTCAAAGAATAGCCCTATAAGTAGTGGTGTCTAACAACACCACTCAATTAGTGATGGCTTAAGAATCTGAAGCAGGGTGCTCAACTATACTAGAACCTCTGCTCAACTTACAGCAAGCTGGGCTACCATCTTGATTCTGCTTACCTCTTGCCCTGGTATCCCCTTTACCTTCCCCAAGAAAAACAATTCAAACTCATCATCCCCGATGGGAAAAACACAGAGAACATAATATTCCTGACAGCAAAGAATGTGATGGATGTCTCCCGTCTTTGCTAGAGTCTTACACCACCTGCTCCCTCCTTACTTTTATTCAACATGAGGCTTTTTCCCTTGGGAGACAAAAATAGGCAAAGAGGACTGGTTAGCCACTGTGTTCTTCAAACTTTCAGATAAACCTCTTGAGGGTTTTTGAACATTTGACAATCATGCTCAAAAGACCTAATTGATTTTAGGGGTGAGTACCTTGATGCTTGTGCAATTTTATATTCAACTGCTACTTTCCACAATCTCATCAGGAGAAAAGTGGGAAAAAGAAAGCTTGGCTCAATGTGAACACCATAGATTTCTGCCAAATGGACTTCACAGGCTCCAATGAAATTTTAAAATCCTCCTCAAGCTTATGTGTTCTTGAAAAACAAATGGTTTTAACCTCTGGCAAATCTTCAACAATATGATGCTTTAATTCTGTTGTCTGCTACATGTGTTCAAAAAGATATGACTCAGAGAAGATTATATTTAACAAAACGATACTCTAAAATATTTCAGTACTTAATGTTTTAAAGTAATTTTAAATTTTAAGCAGCACTTCTGGTAGCCACAGAATTTGAGCATTTTCCTGCTACCAAGTTACACAGTTTAAACTGCTTGAACAAGTTAAACGGGGCTGGCCCTTCCACTGGGCAGTGTGAGCCAGCAGAGGCTGAGAGGCAGCAGTCACAGGCTCCTAGCTGTTCTTCATTTACTATTTATCATGAACTGCTCTGTCAAAGGAAAGAGTTGTGCATGCCACAGAATTAGTCCTGAGCCCCTAGACTAGACTGCTAGTTCAGATGTGTTAGAATTCACGATCTCATTGGCAAAACTAGAGTCAGCTGCCAGTTCTGTAGGAGAGCACCATCATGTCATTTGCCCCTTCAAGTTACCACAAACATATAAATGTTTATGTAAATGATGTAGGAACTCTCCTAATTTCTTTGCCATGGGAAACTTTCCAAGCACATTAGCAGACCTCAAAGGGAGCTGACTTCAATATTTTACATTTAGCAATCCAATAATTAAATTCAAAAACTAAATATGCTTTGAATTTCATAGCTATCTTTATGAAAACCACAAAATTTCCTATCAGATTCAGTATCTGCCTTCTATTACACGATACTCCTTATTTTAAAAGTGTCTTGTGGGAGGGTGTACCTAAACAAGTATATTTATAGTTGTCAAACAAGCCAAAATAAATCCTCAATTTCAAATTCTGTAGTGTAATAAGGAAGTTTAATTAAGGCCACATACTATGGCTGTAAATATTCTCTTATATAACAAGGTCTAAATGAAGTTACAATTCCTTCATTAGCAAATTACAAACAAGAAAGCACAGCTGACACACTAGTGATGATTATCACAACTAATTGCCTCGTTGTTGCAAACCAGCCTGAAACAGTGTTCAGATGTCCTTCTGCAATAGCAAATGAGGGCCACATCGGGCTATTTCTGTGATCACAAGGGGCTCTTGTACAGCGATCTGATTTACCCTTGTCGACTGGCAGCAAACGGCCCTATCAAAGCACTCTCCACAAAAGGCAGGCTTTGAAGCCAGCTCATCCTAGAAGAACGCTCCATATGCAGGCCGGCAGACTGCACTTCATTAGGTCTGTTGTCACATTTCCCCTCTTCTTATTCTAATGATCCTATTTTAATACACATAGGAACCTCTCCTAATTGATGTCAAGTGAGTGACTTCAACATTCATCACCAGAGCACATCAAACAGATCTTGGCACACAAGCCCAGCATCATGGTTTTTAAGACCTGAGGTGTGTCTCCAAGTACCAGAAAGCATGCGTGTGCACACACACACAACACACACACACACACACACACACACACAATATACCTGTTTAATTGGGATTGCACGGCCGCTTCCAATGCTATCTGCTCTGCTCTCCAATCCTTTCTTCTCTTTGTCTGGGTCGCTCCCTTTCCGAGACTGCAGAGTAAAAGCAACATTAGCACTCTTAACACATTTACTTTTTTTATATTCACATTTTAAATTTGAGGAGTTGTTTTAATATGTCAGAACATAGTTCATAATTACATTGGTACCTTTTTAAAAAATAACCTGCATGTTAATATTTAAGCTTTTAAATGCTGAGTGTCAAAAATACAATACAGATAGAAAAAATGCTCACAGGAAAAACCGTGTGCCTTTCTATACAGGAAACTTCCTATACAACTGTATATACTTAATTATCATCTGATGAGAATTTAAAAGGCTATTAACTATTCAGCAGTGTAATTTTATGGATTACCTTGATTAGAATTAAATTAAATTTAATTTTCTCTTTTACTATCAGATGAAAGCATCAAAGTCGAGCCAAAAATGCTTAGAAAACCAAGCTGCTTTGACAAAGCATAAAAGTTCAAAATACTAATCATTTTTATATTCATACCTTTCTCAATATAAAGCCACATGGATAAAATACAATGGAAGTATAGGTTTTACCGAAGTGCTTTGTTTTAAAACTGAACAATTATTTTATCTGGATGCATTAGAAACCCACAGAAGCAATGCCTATTAAAAATATTTCACAGGACCAAAATTATTTTGCTCCCTTTTTCACAGCTATGATACAAACATGCACAATCTTATTTAAGAAAATCTCGTGTCCTCCTTTATTGTGAGATAAGTAAATCTACATTTGACAGATTTATTTTATTATGAGCAAGATCTAAAAGTCATCCTCCTTAATAACTACACTGACAAGTGACAACTTCACTCCATTACTTTTCAGTGGGAACATTACTCACGCAATATTGAAAATGGGGAAACATTTTCATGCACTTTTCAAATCACAGATGATATATGAAGTGAACGTATCAGTGATGTCCACAGCCACAACTGAATGCTAATAAAAACCAAGCTGTTTTTTCTTCAGTACATTAGAGAGTTGTCTAAGACATTCAACTTTGGAATACAAATTAAAATAAGAATGTCAGTCAAAACTAATTTTTCTATTTTATAGAGATGGGTATAGAGATGAGTAAAGAAAAAAGTAAGGAAAGTTAATTTCAAAGAAAGAAAACAATACAACCTTATCGCCATCATCAACCATACTGCAACCTATGCAGAGCTTGCTGCAGGCAAGCTCTACTTACTGATAGGTACAGAACTTAAAAAATAGTACACTGAGGAATTTATAGAGTACAGTGATAAATTCTAATATGAATTATACCATCCTTTTCTCTACAAGACGTAAGTGAAAAATAATGCTTACAGTGGAGAAAGTAGAAGGATTAGATGGGAATTGAAGTTATGAGTGAGTTCCTAGCATTAAGAAATCCTGAAGTGGCATCTAATGCTTTCCTATTCTTCTGACTCACTTTTTGAGCTAACAGGCTAGAAACACAGCAAACAAGTCAGGTTTACTAAACTCTCAAGTGCATGTCCAGCCACCACTTCTCCCAACTTAGGTCAGCAGATTTCATCTGTTCCCTCCATGCATGGATGCTTCTGTGACCTGTCAGGCTTTCCTCAGCCCTTTGTGATATCCCTTCCTAAATCTACAACAGCTAGAATAGCTTATGTTCAAAGCAGTACAATTTTTACATAAGAAATTTTCACTATGAACACAGAAAGGTCTTAAGATGACTAAGTACATCTAATTCCTAACAGGCCCTAAAACCTGCTCCAGCATGCCATGGGCTCTCAGTTCTGCACATTATTTGGTTCACATTCAAGATCCTTTAACACTTATTATAACATATGAACTAATAGTAAATGCAGTTGCTATCACTGTTTGATGGAAAGCAGTTATCCCTTTTTAAAAAATATATAGCACACACTCAAAGTAACAAATACTAAGATAGGTAGAATGATGGCATAGAGGTAGGAGATCCATCTTCTTAAGAGGCTGAGGAAAAATAATATGTATACAGTTATTTCCTGATCACCTATTGCCAAGTCGGTCAGTTAGTGATCAAGTAGGATGTTTTCATAAACTGGAAGGTAGTTCATTTTTTATTTTTTATTAGTTTGTTACAAATGATTGACATAAAGTGCTTAGGTAGGGTTATAAAGTTTGTGGGATAACTTTTTTTGGTTTAATTTGCAAGGCTAATTTTAGACTTGATCTATGATAGGAAGTTCTCCTGTGCAAACCATTGTCATAAGTTACCACACATGACTGCTGTACATTAGCTTTGGTGCTCAGCATTCTTTTACTTTCATTTTATGCAGGAAAGAAATAATTTGTTCTAGGGAATAACTCCTTTGTCTGTCTGCTCAGAAATTGTTGATTTCTAAGCAGTAATATCACATTCCAAGTAAATTTCCTTTAAAAGAATGTAGTATGCAACAATTTTGGTCCCAAATTTATTATATATAGAAAATAATGGTGAATTCACAATACAGCTCTTGATCAATAGTGAAATTGTAACTGCTGGCATGAAATCAGAAGTAGATTCGGTATAATTAATACTTTATAAAAACAAGTGTTAGTACTGGTACAACTTCAGAAATCTAGGACAGAAGATCTATTTTTTTCTTTGTAAGATTTTTCTGTAAGATCAACCATACCATCCACAAATAATCAGATATAATATCTGTTGTTTCATGAAGTCAAATTTTCATTAACATGACTTCAACTGCCATCCAAGCTATGTTTTTGCTTTCAAGCAAATAAGCCTTCTTTTGTCATTAAAGTGATGTGGAATCCATTTCTGTTTGTATAGAAACAGAAGAATGCATACTTGTCTTTTAAAGGTAATTGAAATCATTAAATGGTTTTGTCTACAATGATCTGTCTAAATATTTTAGTGTTATTTTTGTTACTATTTGCTGTTTTAATTCTTTACTCTTATGTGAGTTATTTTATATTGGTAATGAAAGGTTTAGTCCTTGTTACCCACCTTGAACTCTCTGGAGGATAAGTAGAAGAATAAACATTTTAAATAAATACATACATGAAATCTGTATCAATATGCCTATTTACATACAGAAACAAATTTCTCTCAGAGAAATGACAGTAGAACTATACATCACATTAATATGAAGTTTGGGGAATTCTGAGACAATCCAGGAAATGTGTTTAACTCTATGTGATCTCAAGAAGTTAGAGAAACCCTGCAGAAACCCTCAGTGAGACAGAGCAGCTCTGTATATTTGATTTTATCCTCTACTTCATGGAAGATAAAACATCAATCATGCAATTATACTCTTTGTGTGTGTGGGGAGTGGGGTGTGTGAGAAGGAGGCTTGCACTTAAAAAAAATGAGAAGAATGCAAGCTTCTTATAACACTAACAAACTAGGTTGGTATGTATAATCTGCCTACTCAGAAGTTACTCTCCTTTATTTCAGTGGGGCTTAACCTCAGTAAAGCAGACAGAACTACAGCTTGGAAGGAAGCTCTTCTGACCACAATGGAGCTTCTGAGTAAATGAGCCCAGGACTCTAGCCCAGGACTCCATCCCCCAAGAATCCAAGCTTCTGGGAAGAAATCTTCTGAAGCTTAGAAAGTGTGTATGTTACAGAAATGCTAAAATTTGCTTGATGGCCACTCCTACCATTAAGAAGCCAGAGCAAGATGCTATGAAACTTTTCCTTTTAACACGGATGTACAGGCATCATTGCAGAAAGAGTACTGAAACATTCATTTATATTTGAAAGCGTCTGTTAAATCAGTGTTTCTAATGCTTTTGTTTTTTTGTTGGGGAGCGCTTCTGTAACAAATTTTCTATATGAAGAATGTAACCTCTTTATAAAATTAACAAACTGGGCTGGTGTTTATAGCTGCTAAATTACTGCTTGACACATTATCCATCAGGATGTGATTCCTCCCTTGGAGCTACAAATTCTCTTTTCATACAAAAATTCTATGCAAAAGTACTACCCCACCAAAACATTTCTACCCCATTACATGAAGCAAACCTGTCTAAAGGAATCCACCTCTCCTGGCTAGTTTTATGTGGCTAGTGAATGAAACTACCTTAGCAACACCTCCATGAATCAATTTTGAAACTGCTAGCATAATTTTTTTTTACTCTCTGGAGATGAGTCATGAAAAACAATACCAGTGTAGTCAACCCTTCCATTTTAGTCCATTACATTGAGCTTCAAAATATAAAGTCTGCCCCTCCACAATCCTGAGCAGAGTAGAAACTGAATCTGTAATTTCAGCATGCAGATTCAAATGCCCTTTGTCCAGGCCCTAATTTGCCTGTTCTAGATTCCATTGCTTGACTGACACTGACATCTAGTGGAAGAAGTAGTTAAGGTTGGCTAGCAGATAAATATTGCTATACAGTGCATCACCCTGCAGCCCTAGAATGTCTGCATCACCTTCAAAAATGAGTAGGTCCAATTCTCCTAGGCAAACCAATATTGTTGCATCACTCCATTCGGTCCTGAATTACTAATTAAATCAGAATCTTTTGTGTGGGTGACAGCAAGGGCTTATCCAACTCAGTATGGTTAAGTAGCTTTCATGGCTGCAATTGAAATAATTCAATTTCATCTTCCCATCTCCCCACCTATCCTCTATAGACAAGTTACTGTAGCTCTCTCTTGACTTTCTCTTTGATTTAGTTACCACAATTCTCAGCATATGTCTCCCAAAGCTGCAGTGCTTCATGACCATTCCTCATCAATGAAGAGGGTAATCAAACACACAGTTATGCCTTAGTCTTATGGCCTCACCACAGTATGCCCTAATGTTAGCATATTATGCCCACAGCATAGCCAAAGAAAAGCACTAAGCACTTTATTGAGATGTGTAAAATACTTCAGCCACCTCATTAAAACAAGCCACTTTCAACGAGTAACTCAAAGACACCGAAGATTGGTATTCCAGATACTATACCAAGTACTGTTCTGCTTGTCAGAAATATGCAGGGTCTAATATGCACAGTAATTAGTCTAGCAAGCTCATATTATTGCCCATTCAGGATGCTCTTCACAACAATAGAAAGTAATCAAGACTTCTATTCAGCAAGACTAAAATTCATTTGTAGCACTCTTTGACGTATTGGTAAGTTTAAAATCATGGCTACAAATCTGGTACAGGTATAACGCCAGATTACAATGCAGTTATATATGCACAATTGTTGAAGAGCCTCCTTTCCTTAGTACTACACTGCTGTGAGAAATGTATATAAGCCACAATAACATGTCCCGGTTAAACCTTGTATTAACATAGCCTGCATGAGCAGGGACTAGGGAAGGAAGTCACAGGTTCTCACACTTTTGTCCTCTTGGGGCAGAAAGTAGTTAAGAAACATTTGTCAAATCCTCAGGACCAACAAACTTGAGTTGGCATTAAGGGCAGATTTTAAAGAAGCCAACTTCTACCCATTTTTTTGATTTTGTAGTTTAAACCACAGGTAACCCAGAATTCCTGATTCAAGTATCATGAGCATGTACAGTTAACTAAAAGCAAAATCTTCCAAAGTCTTCATCAACCATGAATGGGTAGCATACAAACATGAAGCTTTCTGAGGCTCATTTCCAGGTCCACAAATCATGCTAAAACATGAATTTGACTATGATTGAGAAAAATAGCGTCTACCTAAAAGATTATGCAGTTTGATTAATATATTTATTTCTTTGTTAAGATCATGCACCTGGCCTTCCCACTTCTCACTGGTAGCCTGAGGTTGTCAAATGCCATCAAGTTGTCTTCAACTTGGGACAACCCCATGAATGCCCTCCAAAACAGCGCAAGTCTAAAATCAAAGCTGAGGCTTCCTTTATGTCATTTACCCATTTCATATTGAGTCTTCCTTGTCTTCTGCCTTTGATTTTCCCCTAACGTCATCGTCATCTCCAGCAAGACTTGCATTCTTGTGATGTGCCTGAACTATGAAAGCTTCCATCATTTTTGCTTCCAGTTTGATTTGATATAGGATGGGCTTGCTTGTCTTTCCAGGGTATGTCAGCCCAGTCCCGCTCTTCTCCAGCACTACGTTTCAAACACATCAGTATTCTTCACCAGCAGCTTTTCACATTCATACATAGATTGGGAACACAACAGTGTGGATGATCTTGGCCTTGATCTCCAGTGTAATGTCCATCTTTTCTAGTCCCTTCATTGCTGCCCTTCCAAGTCTCACTCTTCATTGAAATTCTTGACTACAGTCTCCCTTTGAATTGATGATTGAGCCAAAGTATGCAAACTCTTTCATAATTTCAATTTCTTCATTATTGACAGTAAAGTTAATTCTTCTGTAGTTAGAATTTTTGTTTTCTTAATGCAGTCATGCTTTATGTTATCTTCTTTCTTCTTTATCAGGAGTTATTTTGCTCATTGTTTCTGTCTGCCTGTAATATGGCATCATTTTACACATCTCAAATTATTGATGGATCTTCTGCCAGTTTTCATTCCTCCTTCCTCTCATCCTAATCTAGCTTTCCTTATATGTTCTGCATACAGATTGAACAGGTAAGGAGATAAAATACACCCAGTTGTCCATAGTCTGTACTAACTGTAGCTTCTTGTCCACAATATAGATTATGCATCAGAATGATCAAATGCTAAGGCATACCCATTTTCTTTCAGCTGTGGATTCACAGCTTCTTGTGATCCACAGATTCAAAAGTGTTGCAGTACCACATCAAGCATACATAAACTGATCTTCTTCTGAAATTCTTTGGTGCACCCCAGTAGCCAATGCACATTTGTGGTAAGACCTCAAGTGATTCTTCCTTTTCACATTCCTACATTTAGCTCTGTTGAATTTTAGCTTCTTCATTTCAGCTAACTTTCCAGCCTGTAAAGATTATTTTGAATCCTGAATCTGTTTTCTGTAGTGCTGTCAATCCCTTCTAGCTTTGTGTAAACTCTAAATTTCCACTTGTACCCTCATCCAAATAATTTATAAGTCTACTGAACACCACAAAGGCATCTCAGTGTTGCACTTTGTTTCCTGGGCAAATTATATTTCACCACTTTGCCTTCTAGGAAATGAGGTTATGTGACACTGCAGCAGCTTCTTTATTAATGGGCAAGCCCCATGTCAGCTATTTTATAAGAGTGCCCACAGCACTCTTTCAAAATTCCAAATGTACCCACCAAGTCAAAAAAGCCACCGCCCATGGCATTCTGATGATCTACTACACTAACAGAGAGAGATGAGCAGCTTTTGGAAATAACTATTCATGATAAACTCATTCTGACTTCTACTAATCAATATATTATTTTCTAGATGATCACAAAGTGACCTCTTAAATAATCCATTACAGAATTTTGCTCAGTATTAATACCAAACTGACAGGCTTCCTTTTTGAAAATGGGGACAATCTGCCCACCTCGAGTTTTCTTGCACCTCCCTTCTCCAAGAATTCTCAAGTTGCAGCCAGTCCCTATGGAATAATGCCTGCAAGTTCTTCAACACCTTGTGAAGTAATCAGTCTAAAGACCTGACTGCAATTAAATTATTTAGGTGGTACCTAAGCACCCCCTTACCTATCTTAAGTTGCATACTCCTTTCTTATATCATCCATGGAAAATGTGTGTAAATTTAAGGAGTTCCACCCTCTGTCTGTCATCTGTTGGCATTCACTGTCCTTCCCAGGCAGCAGCCCTACCCATCCTTGCTATTTTTCTTGCTTTTAGCATCCATCAGAAGCCTCAGTCAGCATGGCATTTAGTTTTCCAGACACTAGCCTGACAGGTTTGGCCTATCTATTGTACTTATCTTTGATTACAGAGCTGACTCTCCACATTCATGGGGGTTAGGGATGCAGAAAAACCATGACTATCTCTACCTTCTCCCAACCTTAACTCCTTAAGAGTCCTGGATTGCTTCTCCTCCTCTCTGTCTCAAACCTTGGTCTGATCCAGAAGGGTTCCCCTTCTTCGTTTATTACATTCTTATGTTCTTACGCCCTGCCCTCCATTTCCCTCACCAGCCCCTCCTTTTTGCACCAAGGATATGCCAGAGAAAGGTTCCTCTCTGGGTGAGCAGGACAAGAAGTCAAGCTTCAGAGGCCCTCCCTCTCTCCCCTTTTACTTCTTCTTTTTCTATGGTAATGATGGTTTTCTGCAATAGGCTGCAAAACTCTCATTATTGACAGTGAACTCACGAATAATCAAATCTGTGAGTTATACCCGTGAAAGCTGAGGTTCAAGTGTGCATAATTATACACCAAGTGTACATTTTTCCATGTACTATACATGTTCTCAGCTCATCAGAGACAATTCTTAAATGTTGTCCCCTTTTCCTTTTCATTGACGTAGTTTGCAAAGTTGCCTTTATTATTTATCTATTAAGAGTGCATCATCCATCCTGAACACTTTTCCCCTTCAGATTTTCATGCCATGAGATCCTATCCAGCTTTTTCTCTGAAATTGGCATTTCTAAAGTGTATGATACACATTCAGCTATGCACCGTTTATACATTCCTTGCAATCACAAATTCTAAAACAACATGGTCACTCGCCCTCAAGTTACCCATCCCATTCACTTCATCAGCCAGATCTATCCTTTTGGCCAGGATTAATTCCAGAATCTCCCTCATTGCTTTGATATGAAGTTTTACTAGCAGAGTTGGCAGAGTCTGGGCCCAATTCAAGGTGCTGGTTTTGATCTATATAGCCCTAAACGCATGGGTCCTCAAGCTACAGCCCACGGAATGGATCCGGCCCACCACTCCCATTTATCCGGCCCGTACTGCCGCTTGCATGCACATTACTTCGCCACATGGGCAGGAGGTGGTGGCTTGCTCACTTGGAGGTGGTTTCCAGTTTTGCCTTTCATCCCACCAAATTTCCATGATCCCCACCAGGTCATACCCTCCTATTCCCAGGAGTGCTTCAAGTTCTTTCTGCTTATTACCCATGCTCCTAGCATTGGTGTACATGCACCTCAACTCCTTCCCACAGCTTCCTTTCTTTGGAATCCCCAGCCTCCGCCTTCCTCCCATCTTCCCTGATACCGGCCCCCTCTTCATAGGAGTCCTGTCAGTCCCTGCAGTACCTCTAACATCCTGGTCCCAGAGCTCTGATCCTCTCCCCTCACTTGTCCAGGGCGGGCAAGTTTTTGGGGGCCTAAACTCCCCCCCAGGCTCATTTTAAAGTCTTCTGGAAAAGCTCACTAGAGCATTTCCAAAGGACCTTTCCCCCATCCTTGTGAGGCGCAACCCGTCCTTTACCCAAAGTCCATTGGCAAGAAACCAGGTGCTGTGGTCGAGGAACTTAACGTGTTCCTTCTGGCACCACACCCTAAGCCAGTCATTCACCTCGGCGACCCTCCTATCCCTGCCCAGCCCAAATTCCCAGACCGGTAAGATAGATGAGAAGGCCACTTGGGGCTTTAGGTCCCTGAGTTTCTTTCCCAAGACATCGAAGTCCCTGGTGATCCCACCCACACGCTGCCTGGCTATGTCATTTGTCCCCACGTGGATCACCAGAAGTGGCTGGTGACCCCCGGAGCGAACAAGATGCTCCACTCTATCCTTCACATGCTGGATGTGTGCTCCTGGCAGGCAACAGACCTCCCTCGCCTCAAGGCTGGGGTGGCATACCACCGCCTCCATGCCCCTCAGCAAGGAGTCCCCAATGATGATTACCCCCCCCATCTCTTCCTGGTGGTGGAAGGCGGCCACGCCCTGGCCCTAGCCTCTTCTGCAGTGGCCTCCTGGCCACATGTGGTCCCTGATCAGCCCCATCCTCCCCAAGCAGAGAAAACCTGTTTTCCAGCTCCAGATCGGCGCCAGGACAAGGAGGAGGCCATGCTGGCCTCCTCCTCCTCCTCCTGTGGGTGACATGCCTCCACGTCTCCCCAGCTGTTCTTCCCGGCCCCTCCCTCAACCCTCTGTCTGGAGGGGGACTGCTCTCAGGGGGCCTGGAATGCTCTCAACCCTCTGGCAGCTCACTTCCTCCTCTAGAAGGGTCACCAGTTTGCACTGAGGGCAAGTGTATCCCTGCCTCTCGTGAGGGAGAAGGGCAAACATGTCGCAGCTGTCACAGTGGACAGCAACAGCTGTGATTCCTGCCAAGGCCATCCCCTGGCCTGACATTGGGAATCCTTCAGAGACCCTACCTTGTTCCTCTGCCTTGTCTGTCCTGGACTATTCTTCACTTGCCCAGTTCTCCCAGACAAAAAACCCCCCACACACAAAAGGACAAAATAAAAATTAAAATTTTTTAATTTGTCCCAGGGAATGGAGTCAACAACTTGTCCCCAGGGAATGGAGTCCCCCAGCAGCCCGAGTCACAGCTGAGGGACACAGACAAGGGACAACACTTTACAAGCCTCCCAGGCCGCTGCTTCCTCCTGGCCTCTCTGGGCCCGCCTCTCTTGCTCTCCACTGCTCCTGCCCCCCACTCCTCTGCCCAGCTCCTACCTTGCCCTCGCCAGTCCCCTGGCCACCCTCAGCACACTCCCCCAGCCTCTGCCTCTGTTGCTCTGCATGTTGAAAGTTGGTAGTGGCATGGAAGGGGCAATATTCTAGGGTGGCCAGTGTTTCAAGGAAGTCTAATGAGTGTGAATAATATAATACTCCCCCATAATACTTTATTTTCCACACACATACACACCATTGGAATAGGTAAGCCACCCTGAGACGTCAAAGTGGTGGACAGGATATAAAAGTTTTAAATAAATAAATAGCCAGCTCAGATAGCAGTATTCAAGTAAATCAAGAAGCAGTGATACATTACTATGCACAATGATTTTTATCTCCTAATTCACTCACTGTAAAAAGGTTGGAGCGGCGCTTGGACTGTTTACGGACAGGTGTTGGTGTGTTAGTAGTAGGTGGAACATCAATCCGTAGCTCCTTCTGGCTGGTGCTTGGAGTAGATGGGACAGAGGAAGAATAATCACTTAAACTCCCTCCTCCATTACTGGTCTGCAATAATTAAAATTCATTTTAGCAGAAAGAAAGCCAATTACTACTTCACCAGTTTAGTTACATCTTCTGTAAACAATGCAGGTTTAAAAAAATAAATTTACCACACTCTTTCATAAATTCTCTTGAAACAGATAACTAAGAGGATACATTAGTTATGTTTAATCCAATCTCTTCCACTGGATGAATATTCTCTATATTTCTCCTGAAGAATAGCAGTATTATTATGCAATCTCAAACCACTAGTCATATTTCTCAGTTTGTGGGGCATTATACACATGTCATGAGCGGAGCTGGCTGGAGCCGGGGGTCAGACTAGATGGCCCAGGGGACCCCTTCTGACTCGCGCTGTTTCTCTGTTTCCATGCTCACAGAGGGCAGCAAACAGCCATTTTCAAGCCACATATGTCTAAACTTACTAGGCACACTAAACTGGAGGTATATGCATGTGTGTGTGTGTGTGCGGGGCGGGGGGGCATTCCATGTCCAGCCAAGAAACCTAGCCGTAAGTAAAATGTCCAAACAAGGATTTTACTCCCATTATACCCCTAAAAGGCTCCAGGTAGCCACAGGATTCTTTGGATTCCCAGATGTGAAGTCAGAATGAACTACAACTTTGGAGCCTGGGATCCACCCCCTTCCGCCAGCACAGAAAGAGCCATGCTGACTGCTATTCTGAGGCCATAAGCATGATCTAGCAGAAGGGATAAAGGGAGTGTTCCAGAGGGTGAGGAATGGAGGATTATTCATACATATTTGCAATATTTATTAACAATACGAACAGGTTGATTCACATATAGAAATAGATTTTTGTTGCTGCATGCTATCAAGTTGTCTCCAACTAAGGTGAACCCCATAAATGAATACCCTCCAAAATATTGTGTCCTTGACTGTCAAGCTCAGTTCTTGTAAATTCAAGCATGTGGCTAAAATCTACAATCTCAAAGTTGATCTTTTTCTTCTTCTGCCTTCAGGTTTCCCTAGCATGATTGCCATCTCCAGCGAAACTTGCCTTCTTGTGCTGTGCCTGAACTATGAAAGCTTCAGTTTCATCATTTTTGCTTCCAGATTGATTTGATATAGGATGGGTTTGCTTGTCCTTCTGTCAGTCCAGGGTATATCAATTCTGTCCAGCTCTTCGCCAGCACCGTTTCAAACACATCAATATTCTTCACTGGCAGCTTTTCACACTCATACATAGATTGGCAGTACAATAGTGTGGATGACCTTGGCTTTGTTGTCCACTAAAATGTCCATAAAATTAGGATCTTTTCTGATTTTCTTCTGAAATTCTTTGGTGCACCCCAGTAGCCAATGCACATTTGTGGTAAGATCTCAAGTGATTCTTCCTTTTCAGAGTCCAGCTTGAATGTCAGGTGTTCCTCACTCCATTAAGGGTAACAGTCTTTGTTGCAGCACCTTGAGCATCACTGTCCTTGCTTGGCAATTTAGTGCAGTAGTCCTGCAGTTGCTGCATCCTTTTGCAGCTCCCTCTTTGGGAACTGGAATGTATATTGAGTGTTTCCAGTCTGTGGGCCATTGTATGTTTTCCATCTTTGCTGACGCTTTCTTGTTATGATTTGGGCTGACTCAATTTCTGCAGCTTGAAACAGTTCTGTTCTACTCTGGGTACTTCATTCCTCCCAAGTGTTTTTTGATCAGCTTTCATTGCGCTTTCTAATATGTAGGTGTTCAGATCTTGTTGGACTACATTTCCTATCACCCCTCATCTTCGGATATGCTGGCTTGAACTGATGGTACCCATGTTCTTTATCACTTTCATAGAGCTTTAAATAGCAGCTTTTAAATGCTATTGCTACTCTTTTCAATTTAAGCTCCCCTTTGTAAAAGGCAGAGTAAACATGTTTGCTTTTTTAAAGCTCTGACTGCATTATAAAGCAAACTTAAAATTGATTTACAAGTTGTTACCCAGAAAGAACCTTCAGAGTAGCATATAGTATACATTCAAATAATAGAAATGCATGGCAACTCAAAAAAGTCACCCAAAGCAAATCTGAAAATATTCATCTATGCCTAAGATTGCCAGAAACCCAGATTTTACTCATGGGCACTTTATACTGAGGTAGATAATCTGACTCACTTACAAGAACATACCTGGCTGATATGTACTGCAGAGACCTGGGCTGAACATACAGATGAGTGGCTTGGAGAGTTTGGTAATGATTTACAAGGACCTATCGAAAGCTGCTGTTTTTTCCTTGTTGCAACAATCTTCTGTGCAACTGTAAAGATAAAATTAAAAGAATGTTATTGCATGTCCCTCTGTGCAAAGGTGGAAAGAGCAATTTTTTGATTTGACCAGCAATGTAAATAGGTGGTCCAATGTCTAAGGCGAATCTTATGTCCAAGGAAAGGAGACTAATGACAACAGCACTTGCAAAAATCGTGTTGGTATTTGTTATATTGAGCTTATTGATGCAATACAAAACTCTTGAACACAAAGTGAACTTTCAGTCGAATATGAAACATACCTCTAATTATTTTAACTCAGTCTCATTCTCAATTCTTGTTTCCACATGAGTGGAACTGTTAACTAAATCATTTGTTTCAAGAGCAAACTAGAATACTTAAGCTGGAAAGGAAATGGTACACTGTTACACCATTTTGAGTTATTCTAAACAGAATGCAGACTCCATCTCCATAAGCAGCCTTTCCCAACATGGCACCCTCTAACTGTCTTGCGCTGCAACTCTCATCTGCCCTTACAACATTGCCAATGGCTGGTTATGGCAGGAATTTTAATCTAAAATATCTAGATGGCTCCACATTTTGGAAAATTCTCCTAGATAAGCATGTGGGGAACAACTGTTTCAACAAGGAAAGTAATTTGCTTTCCTAACTACTCCTGGAGGAGATTTGCCAATATTGTGTTATGCTTCAATTTTGGCAAGACAATAATAATTAGTAAAAATAAGTGCACCTGAATGACATTTCAGCCTTGCTTAAATAACAGCTGTCCTGTAGATGGTAACAATCCTCTAAAAATATTTGCTTTCTAAATGCTTGAGCCACTGAAATTCCCCCAAGAAGGTCTTTAAGTTGGATTATAAAACAAACAACAACTAAACATACTGAAACAAACATCCTCTTGAAACCTCCACTATCTATCTAGAAAGAAGGCAGACCGTGCACAGCTTATACTACATGTGACAGCATGCAGACACAAAGGAGGTGGCCACTTCTCTAGGTCAGAAGATGACGGTGTGTACTTCTTTTCCATGTAACTATAATATTCCAGGGGCTGCTGTTGAGCACAACATCTTTTTGCTGTTGTAAGTAAAACTGTAAGTATACATATTTTATACTATGTAAGCTGTCCTGAGCGCTTGTACAGAAGGACGGGATATAAATGTTTGTAATAAATAAATAAATACTGCTTGTAAATAATTACTCCTTAGTAAAAGAAGCTCTGGCTTAGTGCTGTCAAGGAAAAACTGAGAGAGAGTGCACGAACAAGTGCGAGAGAGACTGACCTAACTGAAAATGGACACACATCAAAAGAAAAGAATATAATACATCAGGATGAGTAAGCAAAGGTGGTTCAAGATTGCCAGAGTGAAATGCTAGAAGTAGAAGAAGAGAGATGTTCTTTTTCCATTGTTGCCTGAAATCTAACATCCGGTATGTGAATACAAATATCGGAGAGAAATGATCTTCTGAAATACAGTGCAACTACTTAAAATTATGCTCTGAAAATGCCTTACATAGCTTTGAATCACAATACCCAGAGGAATGTATGAATAGGATGGGAAATGGTTGCACTAGTAAAAAGAGTCAGTGTGTAAAATGGAAGGGACAACAGCTGGTTGTAAAATGGCAGCCATTATCTTGATACCTTAAACTGTTGATGGAAGGAGATGATGCTGTCTGTTTTTGAGACACACTGCAAGGAACACAGCATTGATTAAAATAGGTAAGAATATGGTGAAAGGACAGAAAGGACATATAAATATTTAAATAAATAAATAAATAAATAAATAAAATCTAACTGGCAGAAAATCTGACAAGCCTTAGATTCCCATATTTAAAATAGGAACAGCACTCAACAAGAGACAATACACTATATAAAAAGATCTCATTATGGGTTAAACTCAAGAAGCAACAGTGAGAACTGGACATGGAACTACTGATTGGTTCAAAATTGAGAAAGGAGTTCGGCAAGGCTGTATATTGTTGCCCTGACTATTTAACTTATATGCAGAGCACATCATGAGAAAGGCGGGCCTAGATGAATCACAAGTCAGAATTAAGATTGCCGGGAGAAATATCAACAACCTCAGATACGCATATGATGCCACTCTCACAGCAGAAAGTGAAGAGGAACTAAAGAGCCTCTTGATGCAGGTGAAGGAGGAGAGCGCAAAAGTAGGCTTGAAACTCAACATTAAGAAAACTAAGATCATGGCATCCGGTCCTCTCACTTCATGGCAAATAGATGGGGAAGAAATGGAGGTAGTGAGAGATTTTATTTTCCTGGGCTCCAAGATCACCGCAGACGGGGGCTGCAGTCAACAAATTGAAAGACGCTTGCTCCTTGAGAGGAAAGCTATGGCAAACCTAGACAGCATACTCAAAAGAAAAGACATCACCCTGCCAACAAACGTGCGTATAGTCAACGCTATGGTTTTCCCAGTTGCAATGTATGGCTGTGAAAGCTGGACCATAAGGAAGGCTGAGCGCAGAAGAATTGAGGCCTTTGAATTATGGTGCTGGAGAAGACTCCTGTGAGTCCCTTGAAATGCAAGGAGATCAAACCAGTTGGTCTTAGAGGAGATCAACCCTGACTGCTCTTTAGAAAGCCAGATACTGAAGATGAAACTCAAATACTCTGGCCACCTAATGAGAAGGAAGGACTCTCTGGAGAAGAGCCTAATGCTGCGAACAACTGACAGCAAAAGAAGAAGGAGTGGCAGAGGATGAGGTGGCTAGATGAAGTCACTGAAGCAGTTGGTGTGAGCTTGAGTGGACTCTGGGGGATGGTGGAAGACATAAAGGCCTGGAGGAATGTTGTCCAGGGGGTCGCAATGGGTCAGATGCAACTTCACAACTAACTAACAACAATTTCCCTCTGACATGACTGCTTTCCAATGCAGTCCCACTGATATAGCTTATTTGCAAGAACTAACTATTCTAAAATATAGAGGAGCTTTTTCCAGAATATGATTAAATGTGCTCAGCAGTACAGTATGTCCATGTGGAAAAGGCAGTATCAAACCTGGTGCCTTCTTAATTCTACAGAGGTTTATAAAAGGAATTAACCATTCCATTATCAGTAGTCCCAGAATTTGATTTCTATGCATTGTTCTTCCTTACTACTGATGGATGGACAACTGATGATAGAAAGCTCAGGATGATTTTTAGCAATTGTCTCAATGAACACCACCTGGAAGGTCATTTAGATTCTGACTAACTAGGAAATTCAGCAGGTCATTTTCTACAATTCACATTAACCTTTCATCTGCTTGTAAAAACAATTTCTTAAGAATATAAGAAAAGCCATGTTGGATCAGACCAATGGTCCATCTAGTCCAGCAGGCCATACACATAGTGGCAGACCAGCTGCCCACAGGACTACTCAAGAAGGATGGGTACAAGGCTTCCATCTGCTCAAGTTCCTCAGCAACTGGTAATATACAGACATGCTGCCTCTGGTAAAGGAGGTAGCTCACAGTTAGCAAGGCTTCTGTGAGCAAGGCCTTCTCTGAGTAAGCCACCTCACCGAGCCGCCTCGCCTCTCCGGACTCCCGCTCCCTCAGAAGCGGGGCAGCAGCGAGGACTATAATTTCCATCATGCTCAATCAGCATGGCCAATTGAAGTTGTAGTCCAACTCATTTGGACAGTACCAATTTTGGCAAGGTTGCATTTAAAATATGGTAGTCATTAGCTCTGTATCCAAATGCAGCCATTGTGTATTGTGGGAATTGTTCTGGACTGACTTGCTTCAAATACTTAAGAGTGGCATTAACAGTATTTATCCAAAGTATTTTTGCTTCATTCTTTATAAATACCAGTTGCAGTCATCAGCTGCATTATGCAAAATACTATATTTAGTGTCTTGGTTGTGTTGTAGCTATGTCCCTTGAATATAGACATGCTCTTCCCCACCTCATCTTGGGCTTCTGCTGCAGCCCGAGAGAGCGGAGCAAACATATTTAATTTTTAAATTAATTTTAATTGTTAATTTATTTTAATTTTATTTTTTAATGTGCAGGGTGTATAGGAATCCATTCATATTTTTTTCAAACTATAGTCCAGTCCCACAACAGTCTGAGGGACAGTGAACTGGCTCCCTGTTTAAAAAGTCTGAGGACCTCAGTCTAAAGGCTCCTCCAGTGTTAATTTCCATTGGAACTAATACATCTTTTATGCTTTAATTCAAAATTGCCTGGAGTTACAATCTAAGTACACAATTCACAAATTTGAAAGATAAAAAAATAAAATCTCATTGTGATCAACAAGTAGCCATTGTCTTGTTAACTGACAGTGTTCTCAACATTGGATCATTTACGTTCCACAATACTTGGGTCTGTTTTTCATGATCACTGCAACTCACTATGACTTGTTAATCCATGATGATTTGGCATGTGTGCTGGTGGCCATTTGTGCCTTGAGCATCCATTGGGGAGGGTTTGACAGGGCTGAGAAATAATTGCACACTTGTTTTAAAACAACAACAACAAGACACACAATTAGGACCAAAATTTGAAATACAGCATATCTACTGACCGCTTCAATATAGAGGAATACTTGAAATAGGAAGTAGTGAAACCTGGGAGCGGGGTTATAAGGTGAGGGTGTTAACACTGTTTGGTGTTCACTGCGGTTGTGGGGGGGAGGGAGGGAGCGAGGGAGGAGAGACACTGTTGGTGCAAAAGAAGAACAATGTTCTTTCAAGAAGCAAAGAAAGCAAGGATTTAGTTTCCTCAGTGAATACATACAGCTCTCTATAGCTTTACACACGTCTTCCAGAATGTTACTGAATCCTTGCATGTTGATAAGTACAAATTGATCAGAACATGTATGGTATAGAACAGGTTTGACAACTTGTTCCCTTTCCAATGTTTTCAATTATGACCAACATCTGGTATATGCAATGCTGACTGGGTAACTACTGAGGCAGCATAGCCTAACATACTGTATCTATGAAGGCATTGTAATGGATCTCACAAGGAAGCAAGCATGTAAACTTCTGCCCTCTGTTACATCTTTTGTGGAATATATCCTGTGATTTGACTGCATTTTCACCCACCTGCACCATATATTAAGATTAGGTCACAAGTCATATCAAATTTCACCTCTGATTATAAAGATCAGAGACTCCATTCTTGACTTATATGAAACTCTTGCTGTATTAAAACAAATTTATCTTCATTTATGTTGCAATTATCTCTTAGGGCAGTTAATTTGATGGGAATTAAACTATTGTTTAATTGCTCCTATTAATCGGGAGATTTAAATATCCACCGTAATAAACAGTTACCTTCAGGACAGAAGAAAGTCAAAGCTACTCATGTTGATCCTAAAAAGAATTTTAAAAAGCTAGACCAATGAACATTGCAAGCATGCAGCAAAACAATAGTTTATGTGTTGAAAATAATAAATGGTTTCAGTTGCTTTATTTTAAAGTTTTGGATACTTTCACACCACCTTTCCATTACCACATTAAGATGGCTATTTTCTTTTCTCTGAAAATAACTTTTATTATGAATACATTATGTCTAACTTATATATCAAAGATGCTTTTTGGGATTATTATGAGAATGACACAGTCCCCTGTATATTTCTGCTTTTTCTTGTATCTAAGTTGAAATAGAACAATACTTAATATTTACTTCCCTGAAAGCAGTGCTCAATTTTCAGAGATTGGAAGCTTGGTACATTTCCACAACTTTAAGAGATTGACTTGGTTTACACATAACACAAGTTTGTGAGTTAAATCCATGGACTCGTAGGGCCACTCAGGAGTCAGTTCACCACTTCCACTTTGAATCTAGTTTCATCAAAGACCCAGGAATACCGTGTTCCTGGAATGCCTGATGTGATATCCAAACCCTAAACACTGGGTAGTTAGGGAACACAAAAACAGAGTGGGTCAAAAGGAGCCTCCTGGGCCATCTAATCTGACTCCCTTCCAGGAAGGCCCCCTGTAACAAACAACTTGGAATTTTAACCCAACAACAAATCATACTTCCAAAATTTAGGTGAGTTGTCCTTCAACAACTCAGAGTTCTCAGTTCAGATAAAGCATCAAACATCCCAAGAATGGTGCATTCTATGTTGATGATTCAAACTGGAAGTGGCAAGCAATAGTTTAAGCAACCAATGGATTGTCATTTCATGAAAACTGGGCCATTGTCAGAAAGGATGGCCAGCTGATGACAGCTCTTTATCAATGGCTCTTGATGAAACTACTATTCCTAGATTTGGTCTAGTATGATCTGTTCTTTTCATATTATACTGATAATATCTTTTGATATTATCCTTCAACAAACCACTTCATTTGCCTATCAGGTACTTACTAATTAGTTTTATAAATGGGAATCTCAATAAAAAGTCTATCTTGTTGCTTAAAAACAGCAAAGATAGCTATGTTGATCATAAGAAAATTTCTGAAATCCATGTTGCTTTAACACCTTTATTAAAGATCATCAAAAACATTGTGCAAACTTTCAAGGTTCCTATACATCTTTTTAAAAGGCGGCAGGGAAAAGGAGGAAAGTGACTAGATGGTGAAGCCACATGGCCTGGAAATTCAGACTAATCTCAGAGTGTAATGTTGGTGGAGGATTCTGCAGGCATTCAAGATGGGCTCAGCATTCATCTACTGCTATGTTTAGGAGGTTCAAGCCATCTCCACTCTATCTTCCATGGTCTAATTAAGAAGACTATTGTCTATTTCTCAAAAGACCACTGCTGTGGAGCAAGTTTAGATCCTGTATTCAACATCCCAGGGATTGAGCATTCCTATGTTTTTGATGAAAACACATTGGCAAGCATGCAAAAGGCACGCACTCACTTGTGGACCTAACAAGACATGGTCTGAACAAGACAGGTTCATTTTAGGGAGCAGAAAGTCACAGCTATTCTGGCCAAGTCACATGAGCACCTTTGGCTGGTAGAGTACTGCCCAAGTAAGCAGTCTGCATTGTAACAAAGCAGAAGAAAACTTTATATTGACAAGTCAACTAAAATCAATCGGGGAGCTTTACCCACCACCTAGAAAGGATGAAGCCTAGTCCCCACTTCGCCATGGAGCTAACAGGGTGACTTAGGGCTAGTCACAGAGCCTAAGCCAAACCCACCTCACAGGGTTCTTGTTGTAAGGATAAGATTTGAGAGGAGGAGGAGGATTGTGGAAGCCACCTTGAGTTCCTTGAAAGGAAAAAAGGCAAAATATAAATATATGTTTAATGAACCCTTGAAGAATGCATCTCAGATCCCCATAGCATAAAATCCTCCTCTTACCTTGTAGGGTTCTATTGTAAAACAGCTAAATATAATATTTTTCAAGTGTCACCAGAAAAAGCAAAGGTAGCTATGTTGACCAGAAGAGAATTTTCAAAATATACTTGGCTGTAATACCTTCACTGTCATTCATGGTCATGTAAGTTATGGCTACTTATACACTGCATGGATTTGCCAAATCATAACTAGAACTAGAGTCAACAAACAGTCCAAGTTAGATCCAGTGTAACAAATAAAACCCCAGGCAGTGCTCAGAAGAGGCAAGAAAAGGGAAAATGCAAAATCAGGTCAAGATCACTTGGAGGGAGGTACAGGCAGAAGTCAGAGCACAGCAGGCTAAAACTTGAGATATCAAACAGAGGCATTGCTTCCAGAAGCTTCTATATGCTTCTACCAGGATCTTTATTCTGAAACTGGTAAGAGCATCGCTTCCAGAAACTTCTATATACTTTTACCAGGATCTTTAACCTGAAACTTGTAAGAGCCCCTCCAACAGCTAGAGCTATTTCCTTTGACTGCAGAGGAGTGCTTTTCAGACATGACGCATCCCCTTCCACCCAAGCAGGTCCCTGATACAGTTTCGGATTTCTCAAGGTCGTCTGATCTCAGCCTGCCTCCTCTGGAAACACCATTCCCCGGCAGGTGGGGAGGGCATGCAGCTTCCTCCTCTGACTCAATCTCCCCTTCTTCTGGAGCTGTAGGGTGTCTCAGCAGTCTCCTCTTGGAACTCAGCACTCTGTTACAAAGTAGGGCCTGGAATTAGGGGCTCCAAAGTAGGGGCTTCATTGGGTCCTCTAACTCTTCCTCCTTGCAGCAACCTTGCAATGGGGACATGATGCACTGGGGACTGAAACTGTCAATGGAAGCAGAGCAGAGCCCCCCACCACTTTCTAAGCATAAGTCATCAAGCAGTGCTGATATAACCTTTCAAACTACATTAAAAGCACTGGGCCAGACTGCACAATGCAACAGCCTACTTTAGTTTAAATTACTCAGAAGCTGAAAATGCATGCTAGCCACCAGCTGGGTATTGCCATGGCTTATATCATGAGAAGCAGGCAAGCAGAAGTTATCTTAAGGATGTGCAAGTCGCCAAAGACTGAACTTACTGAGATTCTCTGGATTCCACCTTGAAGCTCTTCTGACTCAAGTCCATAGCCAATTTTGAATTGTTGGGGACTTTTTAACATGAAAATTCACGTGTATTTCATGCATGTTTTTCCAAATGCACCCATCAATCCTTATTTAGTTGATTTTTATGCCACCCAATAGCAAAGAAGCTCTGGGTAGCTGACAAAAATTAAAACGAAACAAAAGATAAACATACACACTTTAAAAGAACAAAATCATTATTGCAATTGCAACTGCTGTGATTTTGCATAGAAGCATAGCATCAGTACAGAATAAAATAGAACATACAAAAACAAAGTTAAACAGCTAGAATTTAAAATACTGGAAAAATTACCTAGCCCCAAACTATTCAGGGCTTTGAATGTTAGTACTAGCACTTTGAATCTAGCTGGACTTCAAAGAGCAGCCAGTGTAGCTGGAAGAGGACTGGCATAATGTTCTCATGAGCCAGTCTCCATTAACAATTTTGCTGCCCTGTTTTGGATTAGCTGAAGTTTCCAAACCATTTTCAAAGGTAGCCCCACATACAGTAGTAATCCAAACAAGAGGTTACCAGAGCATGGATAACTCTAGCTAGGCTGTCTCTCTGTCCAGGTTAGGCTGTAGTTAAGCTTAAGTATCAATCTAAGCTGATAAAAGGTGCTCCATGCCACTGAGTACACTTGTGCTTCAAGTGACAACTCTGGGTCCACAAACTTTACAAAATTTATCCTTTAAGAGTGCAATCCCATCCAGAACAGGTTGAATATCACCCAACTGGACAGACAAACCACCCACTAACAGCCATTTTGTCTTGTTAGGATTGAGTCCCAGTTTGCTGGCACTTATCCAATTCATTGCCATGCTCAGACACTGATTCAGAGCAGCCACTGCCTCACCTGAGTTTGACGGAAAAGAGGTAGAGCTGAGTGTCATCCCCATATTGGTGGTACCTCAGCTCATAACTCCAGATAACCTCCCCCAGCGGTTTCATGTTGATGCTAAATAGCATAGGGTATAAAACAGAACCATTAGTACTGCATAGCATAACTGCCATGACACAGAACAATATCCCCCCAGCATCACATTCTGGAATCAGCTGGTCAAGTAGGAGCAGAACCACTGCAAGGCAATCTTCCTACTCCAAGCCCAGCCAGCCTATCCAGGAGGATACCATGGTCAATTGTATCAAAAGCCACTGAGAAGTCCAGGAGTATCAACAGGGTCCAACTCCCCATCTTTTTCCCAGCAAAGGCCATCCAGCAGGGCAACCAAAGCAGTTTCCATTCCAAAACCAGCCCTGAAGCCTGACTGAAATGAATCTAGATAATCCATTTCACTCAAGAGTACCTGGAGCTGTTCAGCCACAACCTGCTTAAGCACCTTGTCCAGGAAGGGGATGTTGGCTAGTGGCCTATAGTTATTAATACCCTCCAGGTCCAGGTCAGGCTTTTTCAGGTGTGGCATATTACAGCCACTTTTAGAGTAGCTGGCACCACTCCCTCTCTCAAGGAGGTGTTCACAACTTCCATTACACATGTAGTAGTAATCCCTTCCATAGCTGCTGTAATGAGCTATGAGGGGCAAGGGTTCAGCATGCAACTGGTGGGCCAAACTTGACCAAGCACCCTGTCCACATTCTGGTGCTTCAATGACAGAAGCTTATCCAATAAAACTGGACCAGACAGTACTCTGGACATTAGAGAGAAGCCCTTGTGACCTTTGGCTAATACAGCAAAATATGCGTTTAATAATAATAAAGAAAGCTACAAGGGCCTGCATGGGATTCCAAGAAATTTATGTGGTATGTTGCATCCAAGGGGTCACATGTGCCTTGGGCTGTCAACCAGCCACAGCGTGCTCCCCATCCTGGGAGCAAGGCATCTGTTGTTATCACTAGGGTCAGATCTGGTGAGGCAAAGATGACACTGGTAGTGGTATTTCAGCTGTCGGTCCACCATCTGACATTTCTCTGGATACAGAAGGGTCGCTGTAGACTGGTTCTATGGAGTTGTTTTTGATGTCTACAAAACTCAGGAACAACAGCTGGAGGGGTCATATGTGTACTCGGGCCACTGGGGCAACAGCAGTCTTGGTGGCTGTGAGTCCGAGGACCCTTTGTATTTTGGTAGCCATGGTGTTTTGGGTGTATATCAAGGCAGATATCTCCTTGACTAGGATGGATATTCCATCAGAAGGTAGGAAGGATGGGATGGATACGCCATCAGAAGGTAGGAAGGTACCTTCTTCCATCAGAAAGTAGGAAGGCCCATGCTAGTATGGAATCAAGATATGCTTCAATTAAAAGAATGTGTGGAAGAAAGAGAAGATTTATTGGTGTTGATATAAAGGCTGAGTCTGGACAGCAAGTCACAGGTGTTCTTGGTGGCTTGGACTGCAGCCTGTTGAGAGGGAGAAACAATTAGCCAATGGTCTAGGTAAGGATACATGTGAATTCCTTGGAGGTGGAGATGAGTGTAAACAGCCACCGTGCACCTGGTAAATACATGTGGGACTGTGGCAAGACAGTTGAAACAGTTGGACATCTGAGCTCAAGGATGGGTCATAGGAGTTCGTCTTTTTTCAGTACTGTGAAGTGCCTGGAATAGAAACCAGGGTCGGTTCCAGGATATACAGGTTCTAGTGTTCCTTTTGTGGAGAAGAGATCTCTTCCAGGAGAGATTCGGAGGGTGTTACCCATTGACAGTACCAAAAAGTAGAAGGATCTCAAGCTGGAGAATGAGGGAAAGAACCCACGAATCCAAGATGATGTCAGCCCAAGCATGGAAAAAGGACTGGAGGCATTGTTTGAAAGAGGGTGAGGAAAAGGCTACAGGCTGAAATGGGAGTCACAGGTGTCTCCTTGACTCCTCCAGGGGTTGGCAGCCCTGGCAAGGGCAAGCATGGGGGTCGTCTCATCAGACTTGTGCAGCCAATCTATGTTGTGAGACCAAAATGATATGGGGATTGTATGGGTAAGCATGTGTTGTCTGGAAAGACGGGGTTGGTTGAGACCAATCCTTTGGACTGTGGTTCTCATTTTCTGTACTGAATCTATCTGGTCATCTGTCCCATCCATGCCAGATTCATCAAATAGTTTGTCTTCAGTTCTTGCCTTGGCTTCCAAGATAGACTGGAGGATCATACCCTGACATTATTCCCGGCACCACCTTCTGTTTGATGTTTCATGGTATGGCTTTTCAGGTGAGCAAGGTGAATATCCTCTGTCCTGGTCTTGTAGACAAGGTTATTGAAGAACTAGGTCTTCAGACAGCCAAGGAAGATAATAGGCTCAGGTCAGGCCCAGCAATAAACTGGAGTGGCAGTCTGGAGAGGTGTGTACTGAGGTGGAAGAACATGGCTCAGAATCCAAGTTTTAAGCATGAGTGAGAATCGCCTGATGCAATTCAGGCAATTTTGCACCTGGGCATTGAAGTCGAGGTGGGCGGGGGCAGGATTGGGTCCCCACTCATCTCACAGCCTTGGATGATCTCAGGCAGGACTCTGGAACAGGAGCCTCAGTGCAAATGGGTGAAGCAAACAGGGCTCCAGTGGGGGCAGTCATGACATCTCAAGTCAAAAGATGCCCTACAAAATTCTATGTCATACTGTGTCTTGTAGGGAGGAGTAGACCATCTGTAGTCCCAGACAACTATGAAGTGGGATCAGTACCAGTGTCTCCCTGGCTTGGCAGGGCATAGCAGTCTCCTAGTCGGTGGTCTTGCAACTACCAACTGGAGGGCTGAAGATGATGAACCTCAGTTTTTACCCTCAAAAAATAAAGAACTCAGGGGTGTAAGGCACAGTGGCGTTGGAGGCTTCTCTGCCAGTCTCTGAACTGGAGAGCAGTGTCAAGGTGGTTCAGGCTGTGGTATCACACAGAAGGCCAACAAGGAGTGCATTGTCAGAGGCCTTAGTGTTCTTGCCACCATTTTCTCCCTTTTCTGGAGCAAACATCTTGGAGCATTTCATTTTCTTTGCCAAGTTTTTGGACTTCTTGGTCTTAGCAGGGTGCTTCTTCCAAGAGGTAAATGGCTCTGTCATCAGTAGAGTGGTGGCAAAGGCTGCTGCTTTCAAGGTAGAAGGTTGTGGAGAAGTATCACCTTGCTGGGCCCTGCTTCAAAGCTCAGCTTTTAGGCAGCTGGCCTGATGTTTTCTGGCTTGTTTAGTGAATGCCTGGCAGTGGTAGCATGACTCCACCTCATGGCTCTTCCCTAGCCCAAAGAGGCATGCCAGGTGGTGATACTTTACTGCCACAATTGGTGCTGTTTTGAAATAGTGCCTTGAGTTCTATTGGGGAGAACGGAAAAGTAGAGGGAGAGAAAGGTGGGGAAGTTGGAACAAGAGGAGAAAAATAGATTTTTTTTAGAGGCAAAAAGAAGAGCAAACTGAGACTGAAAGGATTGTGAAGAAGGAGTAATATAGTCTAAAGGAAGAATAATCACAGGAAAAAGAAGGGTAAGTAGTCTAGTCAGAAGAGGAAGAGCTTCCCAATTGCCCCACAATGGAGGTGAAAAAAGAACTGAGGGCCAGGCAGGAGCCCCTCCTTGCATGATAAGCATGTTCCAGAGAGGCACTCCCACTGAATAATAATTAATCACCTTTGGAATCTTCCCAGATGAGCTCCACACATGCATGAAGATGCACAGAGAACACGAAAAACAATAAAAACAAAACAGCCACTATGCTTCTAAGCTGACCAATAGCAATAGCTATGAGACCCTTCTCCTTCCACACTGACCCACAGGAGTCCCCAAGCAATCACCAAATGGGTAATGCTGTTTGGCACTACCCTTCAGCCACTACCCAATGCCACAGCCTTGTTTTTCTTTCCCTGAAATAGCAGCTGACGGTGATAGCCCCACCTCTGCAGCACAGCTGCTCCCTCTCCAGCCAGGGGCAAGCAGCCACTCCACAGGGCAGGTGAGCAGGCAGGTCAGGAAATGTATGTATCTTTAAAATGTATGTATTCTTCTCCCATTGTCTAAAGTGAATTTGCACACATTTTTTGAAATGTAGATATACTGTCAGACTTCTATCCTTTTGCCCATGAATTACATTGTAAACTGGGAAATCCATGAACCTTAACTGCAGATTGTTCCTGAATTCATGTTCATTCCAGGAGCTGTGAACTGAGTAAATCCTAATAAAAATGAACTGGAATAAATTTCTTCTAAATGCCTGGGGTTAAACAATCTTCACATAATCCTGAAACAGACTGTAGGCGAGCTGTTATGTTTCTTAAACTAGGCTACTGCTTTGGCCTACTTGCTGCAAGGATGACCTCAAGTACGGTAATTTATAGCAGGAGCACCTTTCAATTTCCACTTGTGCATCAATACAAAAACTGCAAATAATGAACTGTTTCGGGTGCTTCACCATACTTACATTGCTGGTTTTAATGAAGTCCTAAATCACCAAGGATCTACTTGCTTGAAAAAACTATTTCTTAAACAAAACCATAATCTAAGAGACTTGTTTGATTCTCATGCATGCACCAATCAAAAACAAGCAGATAGAGGAACTTTTAGGTAACTTCAAGATACATACTCACTTTACTATCTAAAACCTAAATCTAAAATTATTGCTTGCTCTCCTTTAAGAGTAGAATCTTCTCCAGTTGGCAGGCAAGTTGAAGTTCTGTGTTTTATTTTATATTGTCTCATTGTTAAACCGTCCTGAGACCACAGTAAGCGACAGTCTAGAAAAGTTTTAAATAAATAAATGCACATTATTTCTTTAAATACAGGCAATCCCTGAGTTATGAATCCATACTTATGAATGAACTGTGATAAAGCCTATTAATCTTAAAACATTACTGCAGAAAAGCATCACCACCATAGAGAGGAAGCGAAAAGGGAGAAAGGGAAGCCTCCAAAGCAGGCCTTTTTGCCCTGCCCATCCAGAAAGGGAAAACTCTCCAGCATGCAAAAGAGGCAGCACTGGTGAGTTTGGGTCTGGGGATGGCCCAGAGCTATTTGCATGTTTTCCACTTTCATGGGGGTTCTGAGACCCTAATCCTAATGAATGTAGAGAACTGACGATACATGATCTGACAAATTTGACTTAAAGATGAATTGCCATTTTCTCAGGAATGGAAACCATTCATAATATGGGGGCTGTGTGAATATTTTATTTTAATTTAATTTAATTTAATTTAATTTATTTATAACATTTCTATGCCGCCCCCATTGCAACAAAGCCTCGGGGCGGCTCACATCCATAAAATAAACATAAAAATACAAATACATATAAAACATGTTAAAATAAAATCTGGAAAGATCTATTTCTTTTCTGTCTACACTCCACTGACTATTCTTCCAAAAGTGGCCCACCATAGTTTTTGCCATCCATGGGTTACATAATTAGCAGAGGAGAAAGGTTAAGCACCTCTCCTCATGCTTATCTCCTGACTATCTCTTTCCACAGCTTTTGATTCACTATAACATTAAAGTAATGCTAGTTTGATGGGAAGAAGTTGCTCCAGGTAACTTTAAATTTAAAAAACATTTAGCCCAGATCACAGTAATATAACATTATGTCCTTACATCTAAACTACAGATCATTTGAACTTTTGATTTGACATGTCTAATACTCAATTTATTCAAGCATGCTTCTATTAACAGCATGAGCAATCACCAATTAAATGAAAGATATCGTTTGCATTAACCTAGCAGCTGAGAGGGAGTTTGAAGACAAAGATTTGGGAGAGGTGACACATTTTAAAATACATTGTCTCCAACAAAATGAAAACATCAGGTCAGAATTTGCTCACATATAATTCAGTCAATCCAACTATACATTATCAATTATTTTGATTTAATTAATTTAATTTGTTATTTAATTGTTGCCTTAATCAGCAGGCAATGTATACATTGTCAAATCTTTCTGTGCTTCTTTTAAAATAATATAATATGCAACGAAGTGGACTTAGTATTATGTAGGCATAATTAGGTTGAAATATGAATTCACCATTTGGCTATCACCCTTTGCATGCAAACTGTTTTATATCCCATATCTATTAATCATCTTGCTAAATTGCTAAATATGTGGGCTCAATGAGCCTTTCCAATTTTATGAGAAAATTACTCAACTGATCTAGCCTAATAGGAAGGATGAGAGAAAAGTAGATCCAAGCTGATGTGGACTTCACAAACATGGCTGGAACAAAACTGTAGTAGAATGTACATTCAGCAATTTTCACTATTTGTGCTACTCCATGGTACTCACTTAAATGGAATTTGGCCTGTTTAAAGATGAATGTAGCTCCTGAAAGTAAACTTAAGTATGTGCATTTATATGCACACCTTAATGTGGTGAGAGGGTCTGAAGAATGTCAGAGAAGCCAAGAGCAATGCTACCAGGAGAGCAGACGGTCTCACTAGCAGTCTCCTAGCAAGGTCAGCCAAGGTGAAATGGTCAAAGAAAAAACACCACACTTGATGCATCCACCCTCTTCAAGATAACAGCCACATCAGCAAAAAATTGATATTTACAATAGTGGTGGGGCCGAGAACCTTCCGAAGGCAGCTGGTGGACAGAAGTAGTAGTTGAAGATGACAATGGCCAGTGTAGGACCTTGTGCAATGGCAGCAACACTCAAGTTAACTCTGGTTAGTATTGTACAGAAGGCAGCAATCCTAAATCACTTCTTAATTTTCTTATTCTGAAAACCCTAAAATGAAATAATCCAAAATGAAACAAGAGACAGTATCAGAATATGAGGCTCTCAGGCCAGAAAACACTCAACTAGTTAATGGAGAAGAGCAAGGGACAAGTATGAAAAGCACTGTTGCTAATGTTGCAACTAAATCAAATCAAAAAAGGGAAAAAAAGAGAATTCTTACATGACATCAGGGAAATCAAACAAAAGTTAAACCTAGATTAGGAATACTGAAAGACCAACATGGGAGCTTACAATCAAACCAGAAAAAAATAAAGAAAAGATGAAAACAATAAATGGAAGAACTATACAGAAGAAATAAAATGATGGGCAACTCTTTCAAAGAAGACTCTCATGAGGAAGAAACAGAGCAGTGTTAGAAAATGTAGTGAAAACTGCTCTTGAAAGTAATTGGAAAGAATAAAGCAACCAAAGTAGATAGGGTACCAATAGAACTATTCCAAGCTGCAGAGACTGAGTAAACTCAAATCCTAAAACAAAATATGCTGATGAATGCGGAAAACAAAACAGCGTCCCACAGACTGGAAAAGTTCAATATACATTCCAGTTCCTGTAAAGGGAGATGCTAAAGAGTGCAACAACTACAGGATCTTTGTATTAATTTGCCATGCAAGCAAACTGATGTTAATGTTGAAAAAAAAGAATATTACCCTATATGAAACAGAAATGCCTGATGTTCAAGCTGAATTTCAAGAACAAAAAGTCACGTGAGATCATATTACAACTATATGCTGGCTACAAAAGCACACCAAAGAATTTCAGGAGAAGATCAATCTATGTATGCTTGATAGACTACAGCAAAGCCTTTGACTATGCAGATCACAAGTAGCTATGGATAGTCCTGAAAAAAATAGGCATGCTTCGGCACTTGATCATCTTGACATGTAACCCGTATTGCGAATGAGAAGATGGAGTGGCCCTCAATGTGACTGCAGTAGGCACAGATGGCAGACAGATATACTTTTATTGAGGTTGGTTTAAATCCTGATACATAAAGAGAATGAAGGAACTCAAGTATTTTTGGAATGTTAGCGGTGGACTGGTCCACAGAATGGTCCCTTGCATATCTACTGAATTTTGCCCATTTCTTGCCAATTTGTCCCAAATCTGAGGATTTAATTCCATGGATGCAATGACAAGATATTCATGTGTATTATTCTCTGTCTTAATAAAGAGTCCCAAACAGTGCAAGGTATTACAGGTAGTCTCCATAGCTTGCAGTAGTCTTTTAGTATCAGCTACAAGCAGCCAATTGTCCAAGTAAGTGTAGACTTGGATTCCTTGTAGTTGTAGATACGCAACCACCAGAACCATGCATTTGGTCAATACTCTTGGTGCCATGGAGGGACCAAACGGTAGGACCTTAAGTTCGTATGTGTTGGTACCAATTCAAAACCAAAGGAAATGGAAATAGGGTGGATGCTTATGTGCAAGGAAGCACCCTTTAAGTTGAGGGATGCAAAACATTCCCCTTTCTTTAGTAGTGCCATTATGCCTTGGAGGGCAACCATTCGCAACTTTTTTGAGGAAATGAACTGTTTTACCTCCCATAAGTCCAAGACTGGCCACTGACTGCCATCTTTTTTAGGAACAGTGAAATACCCTGAGTGGAAACCCTGCTTAACATAGAAACATAGAAACATAGAAACAGAGCGAGTCAGAAGGGGCCTCCTGGGCCATCTAGTCTGACCTCCGGCACCAGCCGGCTCCGCTCATGACATGCCCACCATGTGCATGTCCAGCCTATCTTTGAACACCCTCACCGATGGGGCCTCAACGACCTCCCGTGGAAGCCCATTCCACGCCCTCGGGGTCCTAACTGTCAGGAAGTGCTTCCTGGCATCCAAATTGAACCTTGGCTCCCTGAGCTTTGCTCCATTGGAGCGCGTCCTGCCTTCCTCTGCAGGGGAGAACAGGCCTCTCCCCATCTCCATGTGACACCCCCTCACATACCTGTATGTTGCCAACATATCCCCTCTGAGTCTCCTCTTCTCCAGGCTGAAGAGACCCAGTTCCCTCAGTCTCGCCTCATACCCCATCCCCTGCAAACCAGCCACCATCCTTGTGGCCCTACGCTGCACTGACTCCAACCTGGCTATATCCTTTCTGTAATGAGGGGCCCAAAACTGAACACAATACTCCAGTTGCGGGCGCACCAGAGTCATGTAGAGTGGAAGTAATACCTCTCTTGATCTAGAAGCCACACTTCTGGCTATGCAACCAAGGGTGGCATTCGCCCTCCTGACCACCGCATCACACTGCTGACTCATGTTTAGCCTGCGGTCAACCAGTACCCCGAGGTCCCTTTCACAAGTGCTGCTCTCCAGCCACTTGTCCCCTAACCTGTACTTATGACAGCTATTCCTATGCCCCAAGTGCAAGACCTTGCACTTCTCCACATTGAACGCCATCCTGTTGTCTCCTGCCCACTTCCATAGTCTGTCCAGATCCTTTTGGATCTGGAGTACCTGCTTCTCAGTTGTGGCCACTGCTCCAGTTTTAGTGTCGTCTGCAAATTTGATCAGCAGACTGTTCACCCCTTCTTCCATGTCGTTAATGAAAAGATTAAACAGGATCGGCCCCAGGACAGAGCCCTGGGGGACCCCGCTTGTCACTGGCTGCCATCCCGACGATTCCCCGCTAATGGTTAACTTCTGACCAGTGCACTCGATAGACTGCATCTTTCGCTAGGAAGCTGGTAATTTCCTCCATTAGGGTTGAAGAGGGAGGGGGTAGTGCACACTGATCTGAGTGGCGTTGGGGTCTCAAATTCGATTTTGTAGCCATCACTTATGATGGAATGTCCTCCCTGGTCAGATGTACATATTGCCATGTGGGTATGTGACAGCTAAGGCAGTCCCTGAATGGAGTTTCAGTCCTTAGTCAGGGGCAGGTTCACACAGACTGTCAGTGTTGCCTTTTATCAGCCATTTGGGAGGTTGGGAGCAGGCACCATCCCAACATTGCTGTTGGCTTTTAAATTGTCCATATTGAGGACCGTTGAAAGAAGGACCCTGATGTCTACAGGGAATGCCTGGAAGTACGATTTACAACCCCAAGGCCACTTACGTGTCCTGGTTGGGATGGACTGATTCCCATCCAACGAGCCATTAGTCTGGCTTTTTTTTATGGTGTCCAGTCACTCATTAGTTCGAGCATGGAAGAGGTCCTCTCCATCAAATGGCATCAAATTGATACAAGAACACATCTCAGGGGGAATGTTGGACACCCGAAGCCACACACTGTAGCAAATGGCTAGGGTCTGAGAATCACAGTCTGCATGATGATGTGCTGTAGCAATTTGCTGTTTGGACAGTTGGATGGCTTCCACTAAGACGACTCTGGCTAACTCATTGCTGGTTTGGTAAGAAGGCAGCCAGAGTCTCCATCTTTTGCCATAAGAAAACATGGTACCTCCCCATCATTGCCTCTTAATTAAAGATGCAGAGGCCCAGGCGCATTGCCAAGTATATACAGCACATAATCATATCCAGTCTTTGAAGCCTTCTCAGTCAGTTGGTGTGGTATGGTCCTTACCTTGATGTCCTTGGGTGGCTTCCACAATCATGGAATTTGGGTAGAGATATTACAGCAGGAAATGGATGTCTTGCTCCTGTACCTGGTACATCCCTTCAAGGCAGCAGGAAGTTAGATATAGTTGACTGGGGATCTCCCACAGTTTCTTCATAGCCTTGGACAGAGCTGGTATGAAGGGTATGGAAATTAGAATGAGTCCCCTGTGTGGGTGATGTCATACACAATGTCTTCAGTTTGTTCTGCTCACAGTTGCACTGGTCCATTTCATCAGAAAAGTCAGAGGCTGAATCTAGAGAGGGCAATCTTTGCACACTTTCATCTGGTTGTTGGTCCTGAAATGTGCCCACTTGTTGCTCAGGACAACAGAGCTTCCTTGGTGACCAGTTTGGATGAGGTTGTGGTGGTTGTGACCAACTGTAGTAGCGGGGGTCCATGGGTGGCTCCCATGGGTAGTTCTGGTAGTAGTGGCCACACTATGGGTACCAGTATGGTTGACTTGAGTAAAATTGCCCAGCCAGACCGAATGATGAGCTATCAGTGACGGATTCAAAGAGGCTATGCAAAATGGTTGTGGTGTACAAGGAATCAGATCCAATGATTCCTCTTGACACAGTGTCAATCTTGGTGGTGGTCGAGTGAGAGAACTGAGAATCTCTCCAACGGAAAAAGAAGTCGGTGCCATCCTCTCAATTCATGCACTGCATACTGAGCCAACAAGAGTGGGGGAGCGTTGGGTTGGAGTCACTCAAACCAGTGAACTCCTGGCTGCTGGTGGAGCAATTGGAGTTGGTGGTCAGGATGGAAGCCAACTGAGTTCAGGGCTGGTTGGCAAACATCATTCCAGCCTTTTAGAATGTTTCTTAGACTAATGTGCCTTTTTTGATACCAAGGCCTTGTTGGGCTCCAGATGCTTTCTCTTTAACTTCCGTTTCTTGGGAGCATCAGGAATGGAAGCCAGTTCTGTAGTATATGGCTGAATTTTAGTCTGGGACTCATCAGAGGGGTGCTTCTTTGAACCCTCTTTCAAGGTTGAACTTTCGACTTCTTTGCCCACTACATAGCTCATCACACCAAGGGCATGCTCCCACATTTCCATGCAGAGACAGCCAGCCCTATTTTTGAAGGCCTGTTTTGTAAAGGCCTGGCAATACGGGCACTGCCTACCTGATACTCCTCGCCAAGACACAGCAGGCACAAAGAGTGGCCATCGGTAGATGGCATTTTGACACCACACTGCACCCACTTATGAAATGTTGGCTTGATAAGGGACATCGGGATTAAAGAGAAGATTAAAAAATGGCAGAAGGAGAAGGTAATCATGATAGACTTTTGTTGTTGTTGTTAAGGGAATAGGTGAGAAAATATAAGATGGGGAAGGGGGGAATCAGATATTTAGGACAGGGTAAAGAGTGGGAACAGTGGATTAGTGAAAAAGTTGTTTGTGAAAGAAGAACGTGAGGGAAATTGAAAATTGTAGTTAAGGCAGAAGGAATGCTAGAGATCCCGATGTACTTGCAAACGACAGTCAAAAGCAAACTGAGAAAATGGTGGGAACACACTATTTATATACTGGGGATGTGGGTACGGCTTCCGCCAAAGATCTTAGGCTTAGCTAGAGGAATCCTCCTGAACAAGTCACTGCACAGGCACAGTACCCATACATGTGATGCACCAGGATGAAGAACAGAAATGCAAAACAAACCTAATAAAAAGAACAGAAGCAGCATAGAAATATACCAGTGAACAGCAAATTAAAACATATGCCACTGGCTCAAAGTTAAAAAAAAATGCTCTGCAAAAAAACAGATTTAAGTGCCTGTTTAAAAGGGAGAAGTCAGATGAAGTCAGAGATGAGTGTGTGAAGGAATACTGCATGGGAGACAGAAATATAAGATGAATATGGAGGCTGTTGCAGAGTTTAGGCAAACAGCTGAATGGGTCCTCTTCTTTGTGGTAAGTATGCTTCTGCCAGTGCTAGGACAAACAGAACTTCTTGAGAAAGATAACACAGAAAGAAGAAAATCTGCAAGCCCTGTGACTCCTTGTGGCCTGCCTTAACCAGTCATCTTCTGGTGGAATATATCAGTTTCACCACAAAACAGATTAAGACCTAAAAGGCTTGCAGTGAATGGACAAGGACTTCCTGAAACAAACCCTGAAGTGTAAAATACTTTAATATATATAGAATGTTCCAGGATTGGAAACATGTTTAAAAAGTTGATCACAGATGCTAAAGGCAGTTTACAATTCTAAAGAAAAGATTTATTAAAAAGCATTTAAAAATCTACTACAAACTATAAGGAAGATCCAACATTGAAAAAGAACAGTATAAGGACCTCACAGCAATAAAACAGTTAAGATTAAAAGGCCGGGGGGGGGGGGGAGGATATAAAGATCTTTATTTGCATATATATTATGTGCCTAGCATATCTGTGAATGGTTATCAGGATACTAAAGTGCCACTTGTAGATAGAGGACAAAGCATTTTGAGTGAATTCACTAGTGTTTGTGATGCCTAAGCAGCTTGCTATGCTCTTACTTTTGAGGCAACCAATCTAAACATGAAGCTTTGGAGGCATCTGACTGTGTCCTCTGTTCCAATTATATTTATATATAATTATATATCTTCAAGCATATGTGTGCATGCACATGTGCACACAACAGAGTAAACACTGCAAGTAGCATTTAATAATATAATCCATAATAATGCTGACTTTCTGGTAATGTCTACTGATTTTGACAGAATTCAATTCCATTTTTTAAATGGGTAGGTCAACAAGGGGTTTAGTCCACTTTATTTAAACACTCATTCATTCAAAGCATTTTTACAGTACTTTTCAGCCAGCAAAGACTCCCAGAGGGCCTTAGAAAAATTGGTAGGATGGTCCTTGCCCTCAGGCTTCCATTCTAAAAGACAAACACAAAAGGAAGGAGGACTGGAAGAAGAGAAAGAAAGCAAACTCAGATCCTAGTTCTGATTCATAGGGTGACACCATAATCATCAATGCAGATAGCCTGCTGGGAGGCCCAGATGATCTCCAGCACAGATGAACTGCACTGCTTTTCCTCATCGGATAGTTGCTTCCAATGGCCTCTCTGAATGGGAGCGCAGGAGCAAGCCCACCTACTATAAGCTGCAGGAGGTGCAAAATGGACATGTTCTCCTTGCTGTATTTCTTCCTGGTGCAATCTTACACAAGTTTATATGGGGGGGAGGGACTGCTGGCTGGGTAATGGAGGTTATGGGACTATTTAGTTCTATTCTAATTAGTTTTATGATTGCTTATTCATTCTGAACTCATACTCTGATACTAAAGCACTCAAATGAGGAACATGTCTAGATGTCACTTTAGCTACGATGTTGCATACCAATCTGTCAAATGCTCAAGTCATTTCCTCCCTTGTTAGTTTGGACATCATTAAGAGCTTGAAGTACCATGTCAGCTACCAATTCAGTATTCCTTCAGATATTTACACCAATTATACTATTAATACTTTGATTCAAGATTAACAAATTCAAATACCATACATATACAAAAACTGGGTATTTATAAACCTTTCTTCATCAAATAAAACTTCCATAACCACAACATACATTAAAATATGTTTTATTTTAACAACACACTATTAACAGCACACTAACAGCACACTATAACAGCACACTATTAAAAGGCAACAAAATAAGACAGATCAACCAGCTGAAAATACCAGAAATACCTGGTGTCAAAATTGCAGGTTTATAGCACAAGAAGGTGCTATAAAGAGAGAGCTGCAACAGAGAAGCCTCATTCTCTAATTATAACACAAATAGTAGAAGCCGCCTTAAGAAAAGCCTGCCTCGCAGTTATTAAGACATGAGCAGAGGTGTTCCTTTAGGTATTTGGGGGGGGGGGTGCCCAGCTGCTAGGGGTCTTTATATATGTAAATACCAGTTCCTTACACTACACCTTAGAAACAGTGGACTATGATTCCATATGGCCGCATCTGTTAATATTCTAGGAGCTACAATGAGCACTAGTTGAAACTTCTAGATCTGTGACATGGTGGTTAGAGCGCTGGACTGGGAACTTGGCAGATCTATGTTCTAGTCACCCCTTGACCATAAAGTTCATTGGGTGACTTTGGGAGAATCACAGACTCTAAGTCTAACCTATACGACAAAGTTGTTGTTGCCAGCATAAAATGGAGCAGAGGCAAACCATGTAAGCTTCCTTGCAAGGAAAAAAAGATAAAATATATATGTAATATAAAAACAATAACATTCAATGATAACCCTTGCTACACACAATACAGCAATCCAATTTGCAAGTTATCAGATCACCATGGCCAGACTAATCCTATCCAGGAACAGCTGAAGCTGGCAAACCAGCCAAAATGCACAGAAAGCATTGGCAATCCAGTGATAAGGCTGGACCCAAGAGTGTTCCCAAGTTACACACCTAGAAGTGTGACCTCCATATAGAAACATAGAAACAGAGCAAGTCAGAAGGGGTCTCCCGGACCATCTAGTCTGATCCCCGGCTCCAGTCAGCTCCGCTCACGACATGACTGCCATGTGTATGTCTAGCCTATCCTTGAACACCCTCACCAATGGGGCCTCAACAACCTCCCATGGAAGCCCATTCCATACCCTCGGGGTCCTAACTGTCAGGAAGTACTTCCTGGCATCCAAATTGAACCTTGGTTCCTTGAGCTTCGCTCTGTTGGAGTGTGTCCTGCCCTCCTCTGCAGGGGAGGTCTCCATCCACCTTCATGTGACACCCCCTCACATACCTGTAGGTTGCCAACGCATTCCCCTCTGAGTCTTCTCTTCTCCAGGCTGAAAAGACCCAGTTCCCTCAGTCACACCTCATACGGCTTTCCCTGCAGTCCGGCCACCATCCTTGTTGCCCTACGCTGTACTGACTGTAACCTGGCTATATCCTTCCTGTAACGAGGGGCCCAAAACTGAACACAATACTCCACTTGTGGACGCACCAGAGTTGTATAGAGTGGTAGTAATACCTCTCTTGATCTAGAAGCCACACTTCTGGCTATGCAACCAAGGGTGGCATTCGCCCTTTTGACCACTGCGTCACACTGCTGACTCATGTTTAGCCTGCAGTCAACCAGCACTTTCACAAGTGCTGCTCTCCAGCTACCTGTCCCCTAACCTGTACTTATGACACCCATTCCTATGCCCCAAGTGCAAGACCTTGCATTTATCCACATTGAATGCCATCCTGTTGTCCACTGCCCACTTCCATAGTCTGTCCAGATCCTTCTGAATCAGAAGTAGCTGCTCCTGAGTTGTGGCCGCTACCCCAGTTTTAGTATCATCTGCGAATTTAATCAGCAGACAGGTCACCCCTTCTTCCATGTCATTGATGAAAATATTAAACAGGATCAGCCCTAGGACAGAGGCCTGGGGAACCCCACTTGTCACTGGCCGCCATCCTGATGATTCCCCACTAATGGTTAACCTCTGCTTTCGGTCAGTCAACCATGCCCTAATTCATCGGACAGTGCATTGGTCTATTTCAAGACTCGTCAATTTCTCAACCAGGATATCACAACCCCTGTGCAGGCAGTACATAGGCAGTGGCTCCTGCCCAGTCCATCAGTGCCTGAAGACTGTGCTGTCCCAGGCGTGCGAGGGATCCAAGGTGTCCTGTGAAGGAAATAGTGACCGTGCCCTGCCCTGGCCCATATGGGATGGAAGCTGACAATAGCCAGCAGGGTGGAGGGTGGGTTGTGTGAATGCAAGGATGACCACTCAAAGAACGACAGTTACAGGTAAGCAACCTGTCCTTCTTTGTGATCTCTGTGCAAACACACCAATGGGCGACTAGCAAGCTACCCTTTCCGGAGGAGGGGCTATCTTCACCGGAAGATTGAGGAGAGGACCGCCCTTCCAAAGACAGTGTCCTGTCTGGCACGGATGTCTAGCTGTTAGGGGCAGACAAAGGTCGAGGGAGAGGACCATGTCACCGCCCTGCAGATCTCCTGCAGTGGGACACCAGCCAGTAGCACAGTTCATGCAGCTTGGGCGTGTGTGGAGTGCAGATGTTCTGTCAGTGGGATCTTGGCCATCTCATAGGCAAGAGTGATAGTAATAGAGACCTATTTAGAGAGTCTTTGGCTGGAGACGTGTTCACCAGCTCTGGAGCTCTCATAGCATATGAAGCAGCACTCTGAGCGGCAAAGAGTCTCAGTCCGGGCCCTGTAAAAGGCGAGGGACCTCCTAATGTCCAGGAGGTGAAGGGTGGCCTTGATGAGAGTGGATGGGTTTGGGAAGAAAGCTGGTAGGATGATGTCCTGGTTCAGGTGGAAAGGGGATGTTACCTTGGGGACAAAGTGCGGGTCTGGATGGAGGACGACTTTCTCCCTGTGGAATGTGGTAAAGGGAGTGTCGATCCACAGGTGGCTAGCTCACTGCCATGGCAGGCAGACTTGATGGCCACCAGGAAGGCCATCTTTCAGGAGAGGAGCCAAAGGTCTGTTGTGGCCATTGGTTTGAAGCGCCTCTTCGTGAGAGATTGCAGGACTATGGAGAGGCTCCAAGATGGGGGGCAAGGCTGGGTAGGTGGGGCCAGGTTGAGAAGGCCCCTGAGAAAGCGGCGTGCCTTGGGGTGAGTGAACACTGAGGACCCTTGGTTGGGGGAGTGGAAGTGGGAGATGGCCACTAGGTGGACTCTAATAGAAGGGAGGGAGAGGCCCGCAGTGAAGCGGGACTACAAGTACTCTAGGATGTGGTCCATAGAGGCCGTGGTGGGGTCAAGGCCCTGTGCTACAGCTACGGCAGTGAAAGATCTCCACTTAGCCAGGTAGGAGTGGCATGTGGAGGGCGGCCAACAGTACCACAGCGACTGCCAGGGGCAGGGAGCTGTATGGTTCAGTCAGGGCGAGATTTTCCAGGCTGTCAGGCATAGGGTCCTGAGATTGGGGTGTAGGACCCTGCCCTGGTCCTGTGAGAGCAGGAAGCTGTTCCCTGACAGGCGAGGAAGGAGGGGGAACCAGGGTAGCCTTGGCCACCAGGGGATGATCAAGATGCAGCTGGTCCCTTCCCTCTGTATTTTGGGCACCACCTTGGTGATCAGGGGAAAGGGGAGAAAGGCATAGTAGAGGAAAAAGGTGTCCCCCAGGGATGCCTTGCCATGCCCTGTTTGGGGGCAACATAGGCCACAATTGGCTTTGTTTGGGGCAGCAAATAGGTCAATTCATGGCTGCCCCCATTTCTCACATAGAGTGCAGAAGGTGGCGGCCTCCAGTTCCCACTCGTGGAGGCTAGAGGCCAAGTGGCTGAGCGAGTCCGCTAGGGTGTTGAGGTGCCTGGCGATGTGAATGGCTGGTGGTGATGCCCCACTGGGTACACCAGTGCCAGATGGAGGTTTCCAAGATCACAAGGCAGGCGGAGTGTGTTCCTCCCTACTTGTTCAGGTAGGACATGATGGTAGTGTTGTCTGTGGCTACCTGAATGTGGTGTCCTAGCAGGGCGCCTCGGAAGGACACTAGGGCCTTCTGAACTGCCAGCATCTCCAGCATGTTGATGTGGAGACGGGCCTCTCTCTGGTCCCATTGCCCCTGTATGTGCATGTCTGCACAGTGGGCATCCCAGCCAGTGTTGGACGCGTCAGTTGTGACAGTCACGGAGGGCTTGAGGGGAGGAAGGGTATGCCCATAGTGAGGCTGTCTATGGTGCACCACCATAAGAGGGACTCTGACCTCCATGGGGGAGGGCAGGTGGGTTGCGTGGGGGTCCTCGTCCCACACAAAGGCTCTCACGAACCATAGCTGGAGAGGTTTCATGTGGAGCCTTGAGAGCTGCAGCACCGATACCGTGGCAGCCATGAGGGATTTTTGCCCTTGGCTGTGGCAAGGCGGCTTTGGCGAGAGTGGCATCCAAGTGTACCCCTATGAAGAGTAAGGACTGCATGGGGGAAAGAACAGATTTGTCATGGCTTATGAGGAGACCATGGGAGGTGGCATGTGATAGACAGGCCGTGCAGTAAGTCCTCCCTGGAGGGGGCCACAAGGAGCCAGTCGTCCAGGTATGGGAAGATCTGGATCCCATGCAGCCTAAGGTGGCCAGGACAAAGGGCAGGACACAGAACTGGAAGGCCTGTTGTTCAATTTGGAAGCGCAGGAAATGCCTGTGCTCGGGGTGGACAGCAATATGAAAGTATGCGTCCTTGAGGGCTATGGAGGTGAACCAGTCTCCCTGGTTAAGGAGAGGGAGGATGCCCTGGAGAGTGACCATCCTGAACTACTTCTTGGGGGTGACGAACTTGTTCACCCCCCTCTAGTTTAAAATGGGCCTCAGGGTCCCATCCGTTTAGGCACTGTGAAGTACCTGGAGTAGAAGCCCCTTGTCTAGCATGGCTTGTACCTCCACCCAAAGAGCAGGAGATGGGGGTGTGGTCTTAATGCGACCAAGGGGGAGGGAGGGCATCAAATTCAATCCTGTACCCTGATCTGACTATGGAGAGGACCCAGGCGTTGGAGGTGATGGCCTCCCATGCTAGGAGGAATTGTACCAGATGGTCAGTGAAGCAGTGGGTGGGGGCAGTGGTAGTGGGGCTGCCTGGACCAGAGCATCATTGCTTGCACCTGTTGTCCTGGTGCTTCTGCAGGGGCCTCTGGTGGGGTTGAGAGTCCCGCCTTTTAGTGGGAGGCAGTGCTCTGGGGTGCACAGGGTGGTCAGGGAATGTGTGGCAGCTGGAGGCCGATGGGATTCCTTACCATCTCCTCTGTGCTGAGCTCTGGCCAAAACTCATGCCCTTGGCGGTGGTACAAGCCTTATGGAGAGAGTCCATATTCTCATCAGTGTGGGCATTGAAGAGGCCTTCGACATCAAAGGGCAGGTCCTCAATGCAGGCTCGGGTCTCTGGGGTCAAGGAGGTGGAACGCAGCCAGGTGTGGCAGCGAATGGCTACCACCCCCATCATGGCCTTGCTGGCGCAATCAATGTGGTTTTGAGTTGCTTCCAATTGGAACCTGGAGAGGTCCTCTGCCTCAGTGTGGATGAGGCGGACAGCATCCCATAAGTGGTCAGGGATCTGATCAACTATGGCACCCATCTTTCCCCATAGGAAGAGCTGGTACCTGGCCATGGTAGCCTCATAGTTGGAGACCCTAAAGCCAAGGGTAGCTGCAGCGTAAATCTTTTTTGCCATGGCATCCAGGTGGCGTTCCTCCTCGGCCACCGGGGTGGATTGCTCCCTCTGGGGGATGCCCTGCATAGACTCCACTATGATGGAGTTGGGCCTGGGGTGTTGGAGGAGGGGAAAGGCCTTGATAGTGACCTTATAGGTGGATTCCGCTCTGTGAGGTGGCCAGCAGGCCAGCCGGGGCTTTCCGAGACTGTTGCACTATGCGGAGCAGTGCAAGCATGGCTGGGATGAACATGGTGGTAGTGTCTCCTGACGTCAGTGTGTCATAGCATTGTTCAGCCTCAGGTCCTAGGGACTGGGAGGTTTGAAAGCCAAGGTCCTCTGCCATTCAAAGCACCAAGTCAGAGAAGCCACCCTCCTGGCAGGTGAGAAGTCCTGGTCCAGGGCCTGGCCATCTGGGGAGTGTGTTGGGGCCGTGGGGGATGGGGAGCGTCCTGTGGCTAGGAAGCAGCTCTGACCTGAGTCCTGGGATCTGGAACACTGGTGGCAGTTGCTCCTATCCCAATGAGTGGCATGTGGGTGTTTGCGGCAAGAAGCAGGGCTGTGGGAGCAGCGGCGCTGGCAGGGGACCTGGTGTGGGCCACGTTGCTTGAGGAGTCCTTGCTGTGCTAGCAGCGTCTGTTGGGCCTGCATGGCTTGTCTCTGGGCCCAGAGGTACAGCTTGATTCACCGCTGGGTGCAGTGTAGCGGTGGCAGGAGGCTGTAGCGCTGTAATCCTGCTTCCTGCTAGGGTGTTCGGAGCGGTAATCCTACTTCCTGTACCCTGCTTTCTGCTAGGGTGCTCAGAGCACCATGTGTTCCCAGGGCGTCCCCAGTGGTTGCTGCGCCCTGGGTGCGGGGACTGAGGCGGGAGAGTTGTGGAGGCGGCAGTGGCAATGCTCCCTAGAAGTGGAGTCATTGGTGGAGGATGAAGAGCTCCGTGTGCGGGGCACGTCCTTGGGCCTTCTCCTGGAGGCGGGGAGCCTCGTCCGGGCACAGGGAACATGGGCCTCCGAGGACCCAGTGTTAAAATCAGCCAGGCAGGGCCTCCCAGTAGGTGGTGTGGAGAGCGGTGAGCTGGAGAGCGGGGAGGCCTTGGAGCGTGGCAAACAGCCCCCCCCCCTGCCGGCTCTGGCTAGGGGGTTGCCATGCCTGCCGGTGCTAGGTGGTGCCACCCATGGGCACCATGGAGGAGCGGCAGTCCCCTGGGGTGGGGGGGGGAGAGAACATTCAGGCAACTGCCTCTGCCGCCACTATAGTGGCCAAGCCTTGTGCCGGCATGGCCTATGGCATGGGCAGCACTGTCAGGGCACTGGCGTCCGGGGACTCCAGCACCAAGACAGCAGGAGTCACGTCCAAATGTGCCCTGAAGTCCAGGGATTCCGGGTGGTCCCGGGTTGCTTCCAAAGTCAGGGGGGTGGCTCCCTCGCAGTGTGGCGTTTGCACCTCTTCGCTGGCGCTGCAGCGTTGGAGGGGCCCTCCTCCGGCGATACTGCCCTCCTCCTTGCCCTGAGGGGCTTGGAGGGGCCTTCCCCAGGGTGGGGGAGTTATCCACTCCCGGGGTGAAGGTCGTAAGGGCTCACTACCACAGGGCCTGCCTGAGACACATGGCTCTCGGCCGGTGCGTTTGCTTTTTAAAGGCCTTGCCCAGGCAGAGGAGGCACTTTGAATGCTCGTCGTTAGCGGGCATTCTCGCTGTGCAGAAGGTGCAGCAACGTGGAGCTGAATCAGCCATGTGGGCCAAAATGGAGCATGCGTGGTTGAAGAAAGGAGAGAGGAAAGAACTGGAGCGAGAGGAAAGAGAGAGAGGAGGAAAGAGGCAGTAGGCTTCTCTCTGTGGTGGAAACAAAAGGCACGAAAGAAGGACTTTTTTTGAGAGAGAGAGAGGGAGGGAGAATGACAAACCGATTAAGTAGAGCGAGTGGAACGCTCCAATCCGAGCTCAAAGCACGGTCAAAAAGGAACTGAGGTACTGGGCAGGAGTCACCACCTATACACTGCCTGCGCAGGGGATGGGCCCGACTCCAGCCCATTCCATGCTGCTGAGCTTTGAAAGTCTCTCTCTGGTTGAGGCTTTGCGCTCTGCATCAAGCCCATTGGTGTGTTTCCACGGAGACCACGAAGAATATGAGTTTATGCACAGCTAAATCTAAATGGCTTCAAAAGAGGCAAGCTCTCATAATATTCCCAATTTACAACATTTGGTAATTGTCAACATACAGCTGCTCCTTCCTTGGCATACAAGATTTTCATACATGAAACAACAGCTCAGTCTTAATTGTGTTTGCTTCTAACTCAAAGCCATTGTTTCTGTGGGTCTGCTTCTAAGTACATGTACTCTAAAGATTTAACAGTCTCACCACTAGTTCTATGTACTGCTGATCCAGTAACTTTGCTCCCTTTCTTTGTGTATGTCTTATTGCAACTCTAAACTGTCTCTTAGGGCATTTTGTTAGTTTTACTATGTTTACCCAACAGTAAAAAGCAAAGCAGAAGCTCAAGAAATGCATACAACTATTTGGTATTATTACACTGTCCCCTAGTGGCCACTTGCTAAATGACTACATAGTTCATTCAAAATTTAGTAAACGTTTTAGACAACTGGTCATATTCATGGCCAACTCCCATGGGCGTTTTTATATTGCTTATGTACACTTCAATAGATATTACAACTTCAAAAAAACCTGCCTATTTTCTTTCCCTATAGTACCTTACAAACAATGTGATTTACAAGGCAATGTTGGCATTTTAGAATATATCTAAATACGTATTTTTAAGGCTATAATTCTATGTACTATTCCTTGGAAGTAAGCCCAATTGATCTCACTGAATATTATATCATGCAAATATATACAAATATGTCTTATTAATTTTCAGTACAGCTTTTTTACTCCAGGAAGGAAATAACAACAGTAAAAAAGAATATAATATAAGCTTTAAAATCCATTCTATAAATGTTATCACATGGAACAATTTCCAGAGGGATAGTCATGTTAATTGTTGCAGCAAAAGCTGCAAAGAATCTGGTGGCGTCCTAAGGCCTAGCCACTGTATTCTGAAATAAACTTTGGAGTTCAATTTCTACTCCATCAGATACCTATGTGGAACATCACTTGGAGACTGATGCATGTATTTTTCACTTTCCAAGAGCAATATGCTATTTCTGTTCATCATGCATCCAATATCAGATGGTTAGCAACCATCTTTACTGGGAAGCTTGGTGGGCCAGATTAGGTTTCTCATTTTGGTCTAAACCATTCCTGAAAGTACCGTATTTTTCGCTCTATAAGACGCGCCTGACCATAAGACGCACCTAGTTTTTAGAGGAGGAAAACAAGGGAAAAAATATTCTGAATCAAATGGGCACATAATCACAGGCACATTCCCCATCACTTTCCCATGGGCTGCACATCTGACAGACTTACTGCACTCACATATTCGCTCTATAAGACGCACAGACATTTCCCCTTACTTTTGAGCGGGGAAAAGTGCGTCTTATAGAGCAAAAAATACAGTAAGTGCTATTAAAATCAACTAAACTGAAGTTTCCCAGAATTAAGCATTATGAAAGAGGCAGGTACGGGGTGGGGGAGGCATGAAAGCTGGGAATACAGTTTGTAGATAGGTACTGAATAGATTCACAGGTGAATGGGTGAAAAGCCTCAACTGGACTGCAACAGGATTATACTGTAAATTATTTGGAAGTGCAGTGTTATTATTTATGTGGAGATAATTATCTTATGTAAGCTGCCTGGGGGAGATGAGACCTGAGACAGTATGCAAACACTTTGAATAAATAAATACATTCTAATCATTGCCTTATTTGTGTAAATGAACCTAAAAAGATATGCTCTGTAAGCCACTTCCTCTCCTCCACCACCAATATACAAAATGCACACAGCTCCACATAGTTGGGCATGCTTGTAAAGGAAATGCTCTGCAGGAGCACATGAGGAAGGCATGCAAGAAACCCCTTGTAAGTAACTGCTTCCTGATAGCACAGTTGCTTTCCCAACACAGCTCCTCATGGATGCTCCATCTTGGGTACCAAACAGAAGGGATCCTTTCCTCTATTGGAAGGATCTGTGATTCAGCAGATGTTCTAACTGGCAGAACAAGGAGGAAGAGAGAGAAGAGGTAGCTTTCCTTCCTTCTTCCCTTTGCAGTCCACATGCCATCTGCCATGCTCTTTGAAGTGTCCTTCAACCCTCCAGGGCCAATTTGTGAGTGGTGTGCATAGATCATTGCAGGGAAAGGAGAATAAGTGAAAATGGCCACCCACCCCACCCCCACACACACACTTCTGTCATTCCATGACCAGATTTCTACTCATAAGATCTATGAAGCAAAGTCTTCTTTACAGTTTAAGAAAGTCTCCACCTAACTCTGCACTCCTTCTGCACCATATGTTTCCTCTCAAACCTATCCCAAATGTAAGAATGTTGTGCTTTCAGGTTCTTCTTTCTGCCACCACCAAAGCTGAACTAAGTAACATAAACCTGCTCTAGAACACTTTATTCCAAGGTTCCTCACCTTGGACTTCCACTGCAAGTGTTGCTAGGTAAAGTACAGAAAGCCACCTCTTCGTCTTTCTTGCTCTAATGCACACACCATGTACCTCCTCCACTTCCTGTTGTACAAACCTAAGATAATTGCTAATAACTCGATTGATAAACAAACAGTAAATACAAAGCAATTCAAAATTGAGATGATTTAATAAAGAAGAAGTTAATACTGGACAGCTGCATACAAGACTTACGTACCCATGTAAATGCACAACCTCTTTAAGTCTGAGAAATATACCCATCACTGGTCGGAACCTGAAGTTTTCAACTCAATTATCAGGTCCAGCAAAAAAATATTTAACCTTAATGTTTTCCATATACCCTCTGAAATCAGAATGGTCAGGTTACAGAAATAAATTGTTTTTGTCATCTACTCTGAAGGGTTCTTGTTCAAATATTTTGTTCAGATATTTATACTATTGTTTGGAAGTCATCCAGTGACAAAGGCTGCTACAGACAAACACTGCCAGTCTCTTGCCCATGGTTAAGAGATAAGCCATGAGATCACAAATTCTCTTCCTCCTACTTCTTCTGTATGTATGCAGTTATGTCCAAAATAATGTTGCCTCTAGCTAACTAATTAAAATTTGAAACCATAGTTAAGCGATGGGCTTTGTTAGTTCTTGTCCTAATCCATATCACAGACCCATAAATGGTGCACATTCATCAAACATGAATATTCAAGCATTCTTCTCCTTATTTGGTAGGGCTATAAACTTATTTTCTTTAAATCATCTTTCTCTTGCTTTTCATAGCACAAAGTCCAGTTTCAGAAGCTAAACTACTTCATCTCCCATTATCATGGCAAGACTATGGACATATTGCCCTTGAGTCATTTGATTAATTAAATTACATCAAGCTGAATATAGGACATGGCAACAACATGGATTAGGCAATTGCATTAATTTCCTATTTCTTTATTCCTTCACAAAATAAAATTTACGAAATACTAAACTATGCTGTCTAGTAATAAAGGCTTTTTAATCCTGTAGGATTCATTTGAATTTGGCTCAACGTGCACGGCTTTCAAGGCATGTGATAAAATATTTGTTTTCAGCAACAAACATGCTGATAGATACATGAGGTAAGAAAAAATATTGGTCAAATTGAACAGAGGACACTTGGAATACATGGTGAATCAAAGCAAGGACAATTATTATGCATTATACCACAGCAAGCTAATTCCAACAGGCTGAAATCATTAATGAAGTACCCTAGGGCAAAACATGGCAATTACTACAATGATCTATCAAAACAATTAGGTATTTTCAGATGTTGTTGATAAAATCTGTTTTGATAAGTACTCACTGTTAGCTAGCAGCTGATAAAGAGAATGTGTTACAATCCACATACTAGAGTGTTAGATACTGGGTGGTATAGAAAAATAATCAACTTTTAAAAAAATAGTCACTTGGAGCACCTAAAATCTTGTACATAATGCAGGAAAGTGTGTTGCATGCTTTTCACCCTAATGTGAAAATGTGCTCTCCCAAGGCTTCTGGAATGTGACTTGCATTTGAGCAAGGACATGAGCTCAGCAAAACCCTTGTTTTAAAGGATATACGAGGCCATTTTCCCCTTCATTGATCACTGCCTTGTTGGGGTGAAAGGGTTTGCATAGCTCAATGAAGCCATGAGCTATGCTGTGCAGGGGCACCCAAGACGGTCAGGTCATAGCAGAGAGCTCTGACAAAACGTGATCCACTGGAGAAGGAAATGGCAACCCACTCCAGTATCTTTGCCATGAAAACCCCATGGACAGTACCAAAAGGCAAAAAGATATGATGCTGGAAGATGAGCCCCTCAGGTCGAAAGGTGTCCAATGTGCTACAGGGGAAGAGCAGAGGGTTAGTACTAGTAGCACCAGAAAGAATGAAGCGACTGGGTCAAAGCTGAAAGGACACACAGTTACAGACACCAGTTGTATCTGGTGATGAAAGGAAGTCCGATGCTGTAAATAACAATACTGCATAGGAACCTGGAATGTATGATCTATGAAACAAGGTAAGTTAGACATGGTCAAACATGAGATGACAAGACTGAACAGAAAGCTGGACTTCCTATAAACTGTTCCTTTGGTCATTAGAGAGTGAAGCCATTCAAAATCAAAGGGAGTATCAATTATTATTTCTAAGAAAGCTGAGTTTAAGGTAAACAATAGGACAAAATAAGAGGAGACGCTTATACAATAGTTAATATCTATGCACCAAATAAAAATCAGGGATTTTTTCCTAAAATGGTTTTTAAAGAATTGAAAATAATGAAGAAAGGAGATGTAACATTGGCTGGAGATTTTAACATGGTAATGAATAAAACAAGGGATAAGCAAAATCTTATTAAGGAGGGAAGGTACAATATTACAATATTGGGTAATTTGGCAGATAAAAATGGGTTGAAAGATGTGGAGAGAGAGTTAAATGGCAATGAAAAAGGGTTTACTTTTTACTCCTCAGTTCACAATACTTACTCTACACTAGATTATATATTTGTGACTAAAGATTCATTTAGCAGAGTGTATGAATCGAACACTAGTGTGATAAAAGTGACAGATCATGCTTTGGTATATAAGGATTTCAGAATTAAATGTGAGTATAAAGAAAGTAAAAGGGAGGGTGGATACCATTATATTACAATATAGGAATATAGTAAGCAAAATGGAAAAAGAGTTAAACGAAATTTGATAAATTAATGATAGGGAGAATAGCAATAGAGAGACATATATTAAAAAGAAAAAAAGAGTAAACAGGTGGAAAATTTGGAAAGGAAAATACAGAAATTAGAGAAGAAATATATATGAGAGAGAGATTTTTAAATCCAGCTGAAATACAAGCTAAAAGAAAGGAACCTGGGAACTGGAGAGAAGTTGAAAAAATACAGTGAAATTTAATATACTTGAAGAGGGAGTACTTTGAATTTAGCAATAAGAATTCAAGGTTGTTGGCCAATTCTGCACAACAACAAATTAAAATTAATTGGAATAGTCAGGGATGAAAACAGGAAAAGGTGTAATTTAATGAGTGATAAAATTAGGAATATTTTATAACTTTTTTCTACGTTATATACAGGGGGGGAATCATCAGATAAAGATATATTGCATATAGAGAAAAATGTTGGGGGAAAATTACAAGAGATGCATATAAATCTAATGGAACAAACGATTAAAAAGGAAGAAATAGACAAGAGTATTAACAAGTTGAAAAGAGGGAAATCTCCTGGGATAGATGGATTAGAATACTATAAAGTTTTAAAGAAATTTTTGATTCCAAAATTAAAAGTTTTGTTTAAAGAAGAGGGAAATATGCCAGCATCTTTTCACAAAAGTTTTAATTCCTAAATTTAATAAAGATTTGACTGACCCATTACATTTAAGAGATGCTTTAGGGAAATATTAAAGAATAAACAAATAATTTAGATAAAAAGATTGGTTAGAGAAAATGAATAAAAATGGGGCTATAAAAGCAATACAAGGAAAGGAGAAAATAATGTGGTATAATGTGATACAATTAGAATGTTGGACTAGAGAATGGCTACATTTATGCTAAATTGAAGATATGATTATAGAAAAGTAAAACAAGAGAATATGCAGATGAAAAGGATAGCAAGTAAAATTTTATAAGATATTGTTAGACCAGGACCAATATGACTCACTTAAAGAAGCATGGGAAACAGATTTGAAGAAGAATATCAGAAATGAAGATTGGGAAAATATTTGGACATAGAGGATATTAAAATGTCAGCAAGAATAAAGGAAAATTCTATGCAAGTGGTTCCTAACTCTGGTGAAGTTGAACTACCATATTTTTCACTCTATAAGACGCGCCTGACCATAAGACGCACCTAGTTTTTAGAGGAGGAAAACAAGAAAAAAAATATTCTGACTCAAATGGGCACATAATCACAGGCACATTCCCCATCACTTCCCCATGGGCTGTGCATCTGACAGACTTACTGCACACACGTATTCGCTCTATAAGACGCACAGACATTTCCCCTTACTTTTGAGGGGGGGAAAGTGCGTCTTATAGAGCAAAAAATACAGTGTGTGTGTGTGTGTGTGTGTGTGTGTGATAAATATTCCAATTTATGTTGGAGATATGGACATGGAGTGGGCACATATTTTCATATGTGGTGGGAATGTGAATACATAGTGAAGTTTTGGGAAGAGGTTTTTTAAGACAGTAGTAAAATGTTAAGTTTAAATATTGAAACATGCCCCGAGATCACATTACTTTCAATATTTGATAAAAATGCATTTAGAATAATAAAAAACTAATAGCAAATTTAATAACTGCAGCAAAATTAATCATAGCTAAGAATTGAAAAGTAAAATGTGATTCTCAGTTGTGTGGATGGTACAGAAAACTGTGGAATATAGCTAGTAATGATAAATTAACCTGTGATATTAAAGTGAGTAAAAGAAAAAGAAAAAATATATAATGAGATTTGGGATGATGGGTGGTTTGTGGGGTGGAGTTCGACTCGTGACATCTGGTGAAAGTCCTGCATCTGTTACAACAGTCACCTGACGGTCCAGAGGGGAGAAAGGACTCCAATTGCCGTGTTGGCTCTCTTTGTCCACCAATATAAGGACTTCTGGACCCGAGGTGAGAGATAGAGTCTGGTATGGTGTGGTTGAACTGCGGCATCAAAAGATGCTAGGAGCCACAATTGATGTGGCCTCATAAATAGTTGTGCTAGTGGGACAACTGGGATCGCCACAGACATCAAGCCGAGGATGCATTGGATCGCTCTGGCAGTTGGTGAAGGAGTGTCAATCAGTGAGGCGACCTCTCTAGGTATGGTAGACACTCTGTCCCAAGAGAGGAAAGCTTTCACTGGTATCGATTCAAGTCTGGCTCCAATGAAGTTGATTGACTGAGTAAGAGAGAGGTGAGATTTAGCTAACATAGAGTCCGAGATGAGAGAGGAAGGAGCAGGTAAATTCTGTGGCTTTCAGGGAGGCTTCACAAGAATGGGCTATGATAAGCCAGGTGTCTAGGTAGGGTATATATGAATACGCTGGAGACAGAGATAAGCACAAACAACTGCCATACATTTGGTAAACACATGGGGAGCTGTTGCTAGGAAGAACTGTAAATTGAAAGGTTTGGCCATTTATCCAGAAACGGAGGCAATGCCTGTAGGACTCCTCAACTGTGACATTAAAATAAGCATCTTTAAGGTCAATGGATCTGAACCATACACTTTTGAAGAGGATGGATTGTAGAGACACCATCCTGAAACGCTTGGGTCAAATATGTTTATTAAGAGGTCCATGATGGGACGAAGGCCTCCATCCATTTTTATAATATATTGTAATATGTCTTCTTATAATTTGTTGCAAACCACTTTGGGATTTTTAAAATGGGAAGCAGTAAATAAATTGGAAGCAGTAAAGTGTACAGTAAATTGCTGTAAAACCATCCCGAGACTTTTAAGTATGGGACAGTGTAGAAAAGTTTTTTAAACATGAATGAATGAATGTTTAAAATGAATATAAACAAACATTGCTACATAAAGGATTTGTTTTTTTAAATGAACAAGTGACCTTGAGGAAGTCAGTGTCTCCTACCAAGGCCTTTTGGTTTGAGCTTTCTTTCAGGGTTAACAGATTTCAAAATATTTTTCAATTCTCGTAATGGTAAACCTCTTAGACCTCAGGCAGAGAGGTCAGTCTTTCAACAAGGAAAACAATTTAGCAATGACTACTTTGTTAAAGTAGCACTGGGCTTTGGGTTAAGGTACCAACGCTAACATTCTAACATGAATGTAAAACAAGTATGCTTGTATTATTCTAGTGAGCATACAGCAACCTGGCGAATACCTCAACCTACAGTGTTTCTTTGCAACAAAATGTGGCCATGGCCATAAGGCTTGACAAAAAGTTTTATATAAATTCATATACAGTAAAAGCTTAATGGCTATTACCTAAAATAGATTACAATCTGCAGTAGCTAACAGCTCATTCAAAATGTAGCATACTTTGGAGTATCAGTTGTAAGCAACAGAGTAGGAAGGAGACGGCCCTCCCATACTGCAGCCTTTCTTAACATGATGCTCTTGAGAAGGTTAGGGCTACAGCTCCCATAATCCCTGGCCAATGTGAGTTATAGTTCAAACCACCATGTGGGTACCTGGCTGCCTGTCCCTCCATCTGGGAAAAGCAGGTGGTGGTTGCTGCCACTGCTGCCTACCCGTGCCAGAGTGGCATGCAGCTCATCGTAACTTCAGACAGAGCATTCTATCACTTTTTTTTTTTTTTTGGCCCTGATCTAGCAAGACAACCCTAATATGTTTTAAACTGTCTAGCTAGCTAGAGTTAGTCACTGCAGCCAGTTTCACTTTATTTACTGTTTTGTGCTGTGGGATCTGTTGGCGACATACAGGTATGTGAGGGGATGTCACACGGAGGTGGGTAGAGGCCTGCTCTCCCCTGCAGAGGAGGGCAGGACGTGCTCCAACGGAGCCAAGCTCAGGGAACCCAGGTTCCATTTGGATTCCAGGAAGCACTTCCTGACAGTCAGGACCCCGAGGGCGTGGAATGGGCTTCCACGCGAGGTCGTTGAGGCCCCATCGGTGCGAGTGTTCAAGGATAGGCTGGACGTCCACATGGTGGGCATGTTGTGAGTGGAGCCGGCTGGTGCCAGAGGTCAGACTAGATGGCCCAGGAGACCCCTTCTGACTTGCTGTTTCTATGTTCTTCTATCATTTGCACAATCTCATTCTTGAACTGCGGATTATATAGGAAGCCACCATTTTCAACAGTAAAGTTGCTGGTGAAATTAAATTAATATCTTCTTTAAAATGACAACACAAAGCTTAAGGAAAGCTTATGTTTATTCAAGAGAATTGCTCACTCTGAGCATTCTTTATGCCATTATCTTAGGCAAAACTGCAAGGGCTTATACATCCAAATGGGAATAATGCCCTAGATCTCCTGGCTGGGTTAATGGCATGTTTCCATTGAAATGCTAAGCATCAATCTGGGTCATTTGCAGCCAACAAGCTAGGACTCCAGTGAACTGCTGCTGCTAAGGTTAAGAACATTAGTACAGAGAAGCAAAAAACATATTCTCCATACAAATATGTTCAGTAGCTTATGAGTGGAAAAAAGTAGTAGATGCAATGTGTGTTTGAGAAGAATTTCCACAAGAGGGAGCCAGAAGAACCATTTCAAACATAAAGCACTCTATAAACTGAATTACTACCTGTTCGCCCTCAACACAGGTATGGGATTGCTAAACCTGAAGATGTTCTTTCCTCTTACATTCTGTTCTACTTATTATTTGTATTGGTCTTTTCTCAGGCCCAAGTTATATGACAACTTTGCAACATGACTGCTATTACAAAACTGTTTCCTCATATTGTAACATGCAGAAGTAGTGGCCTGACTCAGTGGTACAGATGGTGAAGCTACTGCAGAGGTTCGCTTATACTGTGTCTCTTATGCTATTTCTGTGTGTAGCTCTCCTTGCCTTTTCCTTGTGCTTGTGCCACCCCTAATCCATTTTAGGGATCATGCCTACCAAATCATCCCATTTGCTTGATGTAGGACTTTTCAGGCAGGAAAATGCCTCCAGTGGATGCATTGCCCCATGCTAAATCATTAGTACCACAGCCCCCAAACAACTCCAGGGATCACACTGCCATAAAACGTCTCTCCGCTTCCGCTTCTGAATTGATATAATCAAGTTGTCCCCTCTTTTACCTCTCTTTTAGCCTGACGGTAAATTGATGGATGTCTGCAATGTGAATTGGCATTACACAGAGATGTTTCCTGGGGTAGATGTAATTAAAAGTGTGGAAAATGGATGTTTCTAGGACAGAGCATGGTGTTTAGCCCTGTCAGCAGTCTGCCTCAGAGTTAAGGTGACAGTAGAAAATTTCTTGTAGACTAATTAAGAATTGTCCCTTCCTTTTTTGTCTGAGGTGCTTTTCAAATATGTTTTTGTAAATAAAACAAGCATGACATGATAAAATGGCATAATATTACAAAATCAATTTAGTAATAATTTGAGACTGTCAGTATGCAGAAACTCTACCAAATAACAAGGAGGATGGCATGTATGTCTACCTAGAAATAAAGCCCATAAATATCAGTAGAACTGAGGTAATTGTGCTCTGAGAATATGACTCTGAAAGCACAAAACCAGCAAATACCAGGTTGTGCCTTCAGCATAGACATAGAAACATAGAAACAGAATGAGTCAGAAGGGTCCTCCAGGGCCATCTAGTCTGACCCCCGGTCAGTGCTTTTAGCTAACTTAAGAAAAGTCTTTCATTTGAGTCACAAGGGATTAGCACCAGAACCTGTTCTGCAGGTCATGGCTCAAACAGAACCTATAATCTGTAGAATAAGCATGCCTTATAAGCAGAATACCTCTCCATGACCACTAGGTACCTATTGTGATCATGTAAATGTGAAGCTAAGATCCACAAGAAACAATGCTGTGGTTGCTTCCCAGTTCTTTATTTGCACGAAAGCTTCAAAGGAGAATTCAGTAAAGTGAAAATTCAGTAAAGTGAAAACAGAGCTAATGTTTAAATTATCCTGCACCCTAAACTAAGCTTAGGGCTACTCAATATCATATTTCTCCATGACTGGAAGTCTGCCCAAGATAAGCAATTATCCCTATAGGAGTTATTTCTGCCCAATACACATTAATATCTTAATAACTCAGGATAACAATGTCAAGGAAGAACTACAAAACATAACGGCAGTGCTGGCCAGGAGAAAAACAGATTAATAACTCAAGGGCTGATACTACTATATTAACACAATATTGCAGATTGTTAATTCAACAAAATGAACATTGTCCAACCATTCAAATGTAGTGGAAAAATTTACAGAAACCTCCTGCAATCAATACTGGAGCTCATCCAGCACAATGCCATTATAAAATTGCACTGAGCCTTGTCTTGCCCAAAACTTTCCAGACTTATAGAGGAAAGTCTGCAAGGCACTTGGTATATCACAGAACACCGTATATCATAGAGGGCAATAAGACCATTGGGCCTAACCTCCTGCTGAATGCAGGACTCCAAGTTAAAGCATCCCTTTCAGAAGGCTGTCTGGTGTGGGACAGCCCACAACCTCTCTCTGTCATTGATTCCTTTGTGCTGCTCAAATGGTCAGGAAGTTTTCCCCGATGTTCAGCCAGAATCTGACTTCTTGTAACTTCACACATGCCACTTCCTTAGAAATTGTCACAAAATACAAGAAGCAGGGGCTTATTAAAATGCTACCACACCAGAGTTGCATCATATTTTTTAACAGAGGTCTTCTATGGCATTCTTGCTGACCTTGCTTGTGAATTTCCTGACAGAATTAGAAGAGGGGAAGGGAGAAAATGGCCTTGTGTTGGAAGAGGCACCTTGCTGAGATAATAAATGTCATGATCAAGCACCCCTTTCACCTCCCCAAAGAATGGTAAAAGACCCACTCTGCATTTTATCACACATATAATTCCCTCTTGGGCTTGATTCTTTTTTTTTAATCTAAGTATAATTTTGAATGAAACATCTTCAGAACAACCACAAAGTGCAAGGCTTCGTGGAGCAGGAAGAGAAGTTTTTAATTAAGCCTCAGGCTAGCATTAAAGAGAAAAAGAACATAATTCAAAAGCAATCTTTGCACCACATTATGAAATGTGGAATCTGCTATTATTATACTTGAAGCCTTTGGAGCATCAGATTTTAATTTTACAAGATACCTCTGATATTATACAGCTCGACCTCTTGCCTGGCTCTTGCCAATTATATTTCCTCCAGTTACTGCTATATCAAGCTTGTTAAAGTCTATGCTTGGCCAAAGCATGGACTCCACTAGGTCCCACCTTCTCCAAATGAGCACTGCAATGAGGAACATAAGATGTTCAGATCAGAACAGACTTTGCCAACCTGTTTCCCTTGGGGCATTTTGGAACACATCTCCCAGCATTCCTGGGAGATGGCACAAAGCTTGCTGTAGGACGTATAGCCTCAGTTCCTCAATTGTCATGGTCATCTGGGGCCATCACAGATTAATGAATTTCCAAATAAATAAATAAATAAATAAATAAATAAATAAATAAATAAATAAAT
>JAIXND010000779.1:9016324-9240610 GCA_023646645.1 Varanus salvator macromaculatus | reverse complement strand
AATAAATAAATAAATAAATAAATAAATAAATAAATAAATAAATAAATTGCTTTCTGCAAAAAATAATGTTTTGACTGAGGGGGATACTTTTGTGATATCATATATCAAGGTATATGATACCAGGTAGACCTAAACTTAGTTTGGAATGCAATATAATTTATAAAGTAGATACATTTACTGTACTGATGGGGCATTCTTTCAAAGTTTCACTCAAATAAGGAACCAAATTCATTATCATCACAAGAAAATGAAGATGAATTAGGAGAATTATTGACCTTCCCCCACAAAAAGCTCAACGTAGATGAGTTGATCCAAAAGGGGGGGGCAATCATTACACAGGACTGTCCAATCTGCAGGATCCATCCCTCTACCTAGAGAGAGGACACAATGTTATCTCGGATGGAAGATAAGGAATTATCTCCCCCCCCCCCGCCCCAGCAGCCATTTGCCAACTCAGTACTGCAAACTCTAACCCAGGGGTCCTCAAAATTTTGGACCAGGGAGACAGGTGAAAGATACTGGTGCTTGGCGTGGGCCGGTGAGGGGGTAGGGGTGGGCCAACACGTGCGAGGCGAGGGGAGGGGAGGCGGGGGCAGGCACGCACTGTGAGGCGGGTGCACAAGGCAGCGGTTTGCTCGCTTGGAGATCGTTTTCTCTGAGCAAGCAAACCGCTGCTTCCCATGTGTGGGGCGAGGTGGGCAGCAGCAGGCAGGCGGGCGCATGCATGGCAGTCCAAATGGGCATGGTGGGCTGGATTCGGCCCCCGGGCCGTAGTTTGAGGGCCCATGCTCTAACCACTTCCCATTCTATGCAGTTCTCATTTGAGATGTGGGTGGCATGAGGAGACAGGAGTCAGCATTTGCAGAAGTTGGAGCTCCTACAGGAGCCAACAAGTTACCTTCCCCATTAAGAGGGAGGCATGGAACTCCATGCCTTTCTATCCACTGAGGCGCAAGGAAGCGGGCAGGAGGGTATTGCATGAGATGGAGGGGCCTGTCCTCACAACGTCACCCAGCTCCCTGGTTTCATCTGCCCCTGCTCTAAAGACAATTATGTTAATTATACAGTTAACATAGACTAACAACATAGCCTCAAATCAGGCTCAGAAAAGAATTTTGGGAACTTGTAAGAATCTACTAAAAAGGAGGAGGATGAGGAGAAGGGGAAGTAGGGACCTACAAGCCTCCACTTTCTTTTCCAGTCCTGATAAAAATCCAAACAGGAAAATAAATACTGATTTCCCCCTCCATCCTCCCCACTAGCCTCACTTTCCCCCAAATGCACTTTCCTTTACTTACCTGGACAATTAATAATGAAAGCAGCAGTAGAGAAAAGGAAAAAGAAAGGAAGGGGCTGTTCCTTCCTTATTCTCCTCCCATCTTCTGCTCCTGCTGCCATCCAAGTAAGTTAAAGAGAATCCCTTTGTGAGGTTCAGAAATGATCCAAGATCTTTCTGATATTTTGAGAAACAGCTGTGATCTGCTCATTGTCAATCCAAAGTGAATAAATTGCTGATTGCTAATTCCAGACTGAAACACAGAAGACATTTGGAGATCTCTAGCTCTGAAGCAAGGAAGAAATTTCAACAGGAAGGTGATGAGCCTCTTCTGCAGATCTGGGCAACTGCCTTTCCATGAGAGAGCATGCTACACCCTTGCCTTTTTATTTTCATACCCACAATGAGAAAATATGCCAGGACCTCAAAGCCCTCTGATGGGGGTGATGAGAACACATTTAGGGTCTGTGGCCAAAAGAAAACAGAACCCATGGAATCATAAAGCTCGTACTAGAAAGAAGCAAGAATTCCTCCCCACCCCTTATTTTGATTTGCTCAACTCAGAGAACAGTCAAGCTAAGAGCAACAGGATTGTTTACGGCGAATACAATTTCCTGCTGGAATGTTAAAGAAAAATAGAAAAGAAATAAGAAAAATAGAAAATTTGATTACTGGATTGTCTGCTAATAAGACTCTGTACTGCGTGATTTTCTTCAATGTCAAGTTGGAAACAATCCAACAGTGTGTGTGCGCGCGCACACGCGCACACACAGTTTCCTTCTATTGTGTTTATTTCCAATGAGATCTTGTCAATACCCTGTTAAGTCAAGTGCATGAAATCTGAACAACTGAAGAAATTATCTAGACATGTCAGAAAGCAGGACAAAATAGAATTTTGTTATGATTCTTGAGTACTTAATACATTTAAATCTATATGTAGTAATCCAAATTAAATGCATTTCGTGTCATTTTTGTATCGTGCTTCAAGTGCTAAAGCCTCTGAACCAACAGTAAATATATTATCTGAAAGGAGAGAGCCAGAGGAGTATGTCCTAATGTCCAGAGGTGGCAACCCTACGTCCGAACCAATGCATACTTACATGAAAGTGAGCTCCACCAAGCAAACATGCACAGGAACAGACTGTTAATGCTTCACACAGAATACATGAGCATAATTATTTATATTAATCAATTCAATTAAATAATTTTATTTAATTCTTAAATAAATACATAGAATTCTGGAGAGCCAAAATATTAGCTGTGGGTTTTTAATAAATAATATGCAATACATTTGAGTATAATTCAGTATGATGCCTGTTATCCCTTATTTCCACACATGGAAATAAACTAGTTACGTTACTGTAGCAGGATTAGGAGGGAGGGGCACGTTGAAGGTGCCTTGTTCCATGTAAAACATGTGAGGAAGCAAGCTCACTCAGCAGGTCCTTCTAATTGTAGTTTACAGCTTCTGTCAAGATGGCGTTGCCCAAAGCATCAAAGCCCTCTCCTCGCCTGGACTCTTCCTTGTCCCTGGTTCTAAGGCAAAGAATGCCTCTAGAGCAGCGGGGAGCTATGTTTCTTGGGTTCAGGGTCTGCCCTTGCTGCTCCTGTCTGCGTGTTGTGGCAATGCCCACCGTTTCTAGCCTTGTCCCAAAGGCGGCTTTTGTACATCTCCTTGTTCTTCCCTTCCCTCCTCTGCACCCTTGCTCACTCTCTCCTCTTCTGCCCACTTCCTCCTGTTTGTCTCATTCCTGCCTTTATTCCCCCCTCCTCCATGCAGTTGTCCCTGCCCCGACCACCAGCCCTGCACAGCTGTGCATGTGCCTCCCCCACCCCCCACAAACAGAGTCCCACACCCTGTTCCTCCCAATTAGATTCCCAGCCATGCCCTGTCATCTCTGGCCACTCTCCACTGGCTGCCACAGGAAAATGAGTGAGCACCTCCACCTCCTGACAGTTATACAATTCAAGAAGATGAACAATAGAGGCAAACACTGTCTTTTACCAATTGTTTCAATAATGACATTGCTAAAGATAAACTTTAGATAAGTACTGTGACATATTGCACAGAAATGTTATATTTACCATCCTGAAAGACTCTCTCCACATTCAGTCCATAGGTAGCACAGGTTTCATAGTATGTACATCTCTTCAAATCATTTGACAGTTTCCGTGCTCTCGCATCATCAATGACACGAGGGTTACTGGAACTTATAGCATCTATTAAAAATACAGAAATACTGTTGTTGTCATTGTTGTTGTTGGTATTATTAGATATAGAAATAAAAGAACTAAATACAAAAATATTCTACTTGGAATAAGAATCCCTTTAGATTTGAATACAATAAATTTGGAAACAGTATTTTGCCTATATTTAACTGTGCAAACAAACTATCTTTAGGTAGTAGTTTCTATGAACAATTCTATATCCATCCAGCTTACCAGTTTTTTCTCTTTTAGCCCCCAGGTCTTTCCCATAACAGGACTAAATCCAGTAACAGTGATATATAAATAAGACTTTTGTGGGCAAAATAAAACTTGGCATCACCAGGCTACCTGTCTTCTACTCCTTTAGGTACAAAGAAGAACATGAAGCTAATTTGCCAGTGGCCCCCCACCCAAAACCTTTACAGCATCACACACTAACATCTTAAGTGTGAGCATTATAGATAGATTACACAACCAGTAAATCCCCAGAACATACAAGGGCTAAAACTGGGACTGGACCCTGCACGCTGCATGCTTGTCTCACTCCCAAGGTTCCAAGGCCCACCAGTCCCGCCCCTTCAGATTCCTGATCTTGCCCTGTTGAATGCAAAGGTCTACAGAGACTTTTCCTCACATTCATTTGAACATAAACAGAACTTTGTGCACAGATGGGGACTCTGGTGTTCCTGATTGTTTGGAGAGTTTTACTTACTTTGAAGCAAGCATAAGTGGTTTTATTTATTTATTTAAAATTATTTTAGGCTACATTTAAGGACATCACCTTTTCAAGACAAGAGTACAGGATAAAACGAATTAAAGGCCATATAAATAAGCAATACACAAATATACAATAACATACTATAAAGTACAATAAAAGCAAATTTATTTCTCTCATGCCACACCCTATGGCAATAGGACCTGCAGCCCACAGATAATGAAAAGGCTAGTGAAAATAGTAAGTCTTCAGATCCTTCCTAAAGATGCAAAGAGGTGGCTTGACAAACCTTGAGAACAACTCCCAGCAGACTGTGTTATTCAACAAAGTAAGGCTGGGGATCCAGAGATTGCATAAAGGGGGCTAAAACCAAACACTTGATCTTACTTCAAAAGCTCCTCAGCAATGAATCCCAATAGGATAAGCAAGGGAACTACAAAGTTAATACTTTCTTTTATAATATGGGTGTGGCATAAGAGAAATAAATCAGTGTGGGTTTGCGCATTATGGGCAAATGAAAAATGGAGATGTTCCACGTACATAATTCCCCTAAAAGAAGGAATTTGACACACACACCCTTTCTAATAGGAGATGTGTCCATTCTCACCGTCAGGCAGTTCAAGCATCTCCCCTTGCATGGCACCCAAGAATGAAACAGTTGGCTGGGCTATGGAGATAATTAATGTGCCCTTGGGAAAGGGAGTGGCCCCAAGCCTCTGGAAGAGGCAGCAGTGAAACCACACCTGAACAAACTCTCCCTAGACCTAGAAGGTCTTTAGTGGCAAATGCTCCTCTCCAAGGCAAGGTTCTGGACAGGTGATGACCAAGCAGTTACAGACACTGTAACATATGAACATATTTCAGCTGGGGTTCCAGCTGTGTTTTGTCACAGAAACAACTTTGGCCACTCAGTACAATGACAGATGGTGGGAAAGAGACAGGGTGACTGTGACCCCGTCAATACTTCTGCTCTTTCAGAGTGCTCCTGTGTGATTGACATGATACCCATCTGACCTGACACTGGCTGCTATTTCATTGCAATTATTCTGCTCCTACATGGATGGATGGCATGAGAAAGTGGTAGTTGGGGAACACTAATCAGCCACATGGAATCTCCAGCATGAGGGTTCCCCAGGGTTCAAGCTTCGACCAACATGCAATTCAACAAGAACCTGAAACTGCTGAGATGGGTTATCTGGTGTTTTAGAATACACAGTGCTCAGTAAGCTGATGACACACAGCTCTATTTCTCATTTCATCTTCAATAAGTGAGGTCTGTAGATGTGCTAAACTGGTTCCTGCCTGCAACTGGGGTTCAGTTCAGGCAAGACGGAGATGTTGATAGTAAGTGCCTCTTTTAACCAGAAAGGTTAAGGCATTTAATAGCATTTAAGGGGATTTAATGGCACAGTGGGGCATTTATATCTTTTTAACAGTTCTGGTTTGTGCTAAGACCTGTTAGCAAAGTGCTGCTTCAAAGTGTGGGCAGGAGCTAGTTTATACTAAAAAACAAGAAGTCTATCTTAACAGCTCTTTACCATTTAACTATTCACTGATGCCAAATTCAACTTGTTACCTTTTTTACATGGCCATAAGAGCCAATCTGAACCAAGTACAGTTTGACAAATACAATGATGGGAACAACTAATTTGTTTTTAATATGATACTCTTCAGGACTGTTGATTTATCCAGAATGAGATTTATCATATATTAACCTTTACTCAATTTTTACAATTCACAGAATCATATAATAATTGGAAGAGGCCAGCAGGGCCCTTGAGTCCAACCAATTCAACTAGAACATTTAATTCTATTTTGTTTCATAGAATCCCCAGTATTCCTTTCCTGTTAAGACTGAGTGCAGGTGATTTACTGAATAAGATTGTCTTAGATGAAGAGTTCAAAAATAGGAGTCCCATCTGCTGCTGAGTCAACAGACTGTAAATTTATCACTTTGAAGAGCTTGTATTTCCTCAGATAATCTCACAGCAGGATATGAAATGTACCACACTCCTACAATTGAAAGCACTCAAGAGGAAGCCCAAAATTAAAGAATCCTGTTTCAATTTCAGCAGGAGCATATTTTCTCCTCATTAAAGATTTCATAACTTCAAGTCTTCTGTCCAAGCAGAATCACTTATAAAAATGTGGAACAACCATTTAAAAACAAACATAATTGACCATTTATTAACCTAAACCTGTTCAAGTATGCCTGACTTAAAGGTCCTCATTTAATGCTAAAAGAAGCTGCAACAACGAAGAGACCCAGTGTCATGTAGTCCAACACATTTTTGTCTCTAATAACAAACTGCAGAAATGCAACATTCAAATTCCTGGCCAGTATTGCTCACTGTTACCTTTAGCCTAAGACCAAACAGATGAAAAGAGGAAAGAACCAATTCTTAGCTGCGGCTCAGGAATACAGAGTACATACTTCGTAAGCAGAAGGTCTCTGGTTCAATAGCTGGCATCTCTAGACACTGGGAAAACTTACTGCCTGAAGCTCCTCCCTGGAGAGCTGCAGCCAGGCAGGACTCGGGGTAAGCAGCTTCCTGTGCTCCTACGAGCATGCAGAAAAGGGGGGGGGGGTTCCCATGACATTCCATGCACTAGGGAGGACATGTGTATTCATGGCTCCTCTACCACTGTCACACTCCCTCCACCTTCAGTTCTTTGCACCACTTCAGCCAAAGACTTGATGTTATGCATCTGGATTAAACATGGCTCATGACTTAATCTCTGTGTCAGAAACTCTAGGCATGCCTTGAGAAAGTGGAAGGTACAGTAGAAGGTATTATAGACAGAAGGTATGACAGAATGATCACCTACAGTTTTTCTTTAAAAAATGGAACAACTGTCTCCATTTTGTTCTAGCTAAAAGTTTCACGGGTTTGTATAAGTTGCCACGATTCCTCTATGTGAGCAGAATAAACTTCTTTCACGTAGGGAATCCCCCATCTGAAGTCTTCCCTGTATCTTCAACAATAACTGATGATTAGAGACCCTCCGGATTAGGGACCCTTTTGCAAGTGACGCAGGGTTGAAAAGTATGGCACATCTGGTACCACTACAAACACAAGATCTAATAGAACTGCAGCACAGAAAGCGCAAAATGCAAATACAATTTCATATATTTGGCAATGAAGATTCCCAAATATTCAATACTCGGTAAGGTTACTGCCAGCATGGGATAAGGAACTCCAGAGATGGTTTATCAACTCGCCATCCTCATTATGGCCTTTTAGCCCATCCTCCTGTGCAGAGGGTTTGAACTGCTGAGGCAGGATTGGAAAGGCCACAGGATGGAGGGACGCAGGCCTCTTGTTTCCCTTCCCACTAGAAAGCCCCCCTTTGCCTCCCTCCTAAGCCACATTTGGGACTTTAGAAACATAGAAACATAGAAACAGAGCGAGTCAGAAGGGGCCTCCTGGGCCATCTAGTCTGACCTCCGGCACCAGCCGGCTCCGCTCATGACATGCCCACCATGTACATGTCCAGCCTATCTTTGAACACCCTCACCGATGGGGCCTCAACGACCTCCCGTGGAAGCCCATTCCACGCCCTCGGGGTCCTAACTGTCAGGAAGTGCTTCCTGGCATTCAAATTGAACCTTGGCTCCCTGAGCTTTGCTCCATTGGAGCGCGTCCTGCTTTCCTCTGCAGGGGAGAACAGGCCTCTCCCCATCTCCATGTGACACCCCCTCACATACCTGTATGTTGCCAACATATCCCCTCTGAGTCTCCTCTTCTCCAGGCTGAAGAGACCCAGTTCCCTCAGTCTCGCCTCATACCCCATCCCCTGCAAACCAGCCCTTGTGGCCCTACGCTGCACTGACTCCAACCTGGCTATATCCTTTCTGTAATGAGGGGCCCAAAACTGAACACAATACTCCAGTTGCGGGCGCACCAGAGTCATGTAGAGTGGTAGTAATACCTCTCTTGATCTAGAAGCCACACTTCTGGCTATGCAACCAAGGGTGGCATTCGCCCTCTTGACCACCGCATCACACTGCTGACTCATGTTTAGCCTGCGGTCAACCAGTACCCCGAGGTCCCTTTTACAAGTGCTGCTCTCCAGCCACTTGTCCCCTAACCTGTACTTATGACAGCTATTCCTATGCCCCAAGTGCAAGACCTTGCACTTCTCCACATTGAACGCCATCCTGTTGTCTCCTGCCCACTTCCATAGTCTGTCCAGATCCTTTTGGATCTGGTGTATCTGCTCCTCAGTTGTGGCCACTGCTCCAGTTTTAGTGTCGTCTGCGAATTTGATCAGCAGACTGTTCACCCCTTCTTCCATGTCGTTAATGAAAAGATTAAACAGGATCGGCCCCAGGACAGAGCCCTGGGGGACCCCGCTTGTCACTGGCTGCCATCCCGACGATTCCCCGCTAATGGTTACCTTCTGCTTTCGGTCAGTCAGCCATGCCCTAATCCACCGGACAGTGCTTTGGTGTATCCCAAAACTCCTCAGTTTCTCCACCAGGATATCATGGGGCACTTTGTCAAAGGCCTTGCTGAAATCCAGGTATACCACATCCACTGCATCCCCTCCATCTAGCCATCTTGAAACCTTGTCATAGAATTCCACAAGGTTTGTCTGGCAGGACCTGTTTCTGCGGAAGCCGTGTTGTGTGGCTGTCAGCCTCCCTTCCCTATCTAGCATCACTAGATCTCTCTCTATTATGAGCCTTTCCATTGTTTTTCCTACAATGGACGTAAGGCTAATCGGTCTATAATTCCCCATGTCCTTCCTACTACCCTTTTTGAAAATTGGGACCACCGATGCCACCCTCCAGTCCTCTGGAACTTCACCTGTTCTCCACGAGGCCTCAAAAATGGAGGCCAGCGGGCGTGAGAGAACCCCTGCCAACTCTCTTTAGGAGCAGACAGTGTCCTTTCTGCAACAGCAGCAGGGGCTCAGACTCCAAACAATCAGCAATGTTTGCAGACTCAGAAAGGGGTCCCCAAACAATCCTAAGCACTCTGAAATATATATATCAAAGACCATCTCCTCTGTTTTATTCATGTTACTGAAACAGTACTGAATTAGATGCTATTAGGAATCTAATTATCTTAGGAACCTGATTTTCAACAATTCAGCAACCTCCTATTTTTCCTCCTCAATCTGCTAAGCTTTTTTGGGGGGGAGGGGGGTACCCATATATCATTTAATATAATAAAATACCTGACATGGTACAAAAATAAATATGAAAAATCAAATTAAATTCTACAATTAAAAACTGTTTCAATCATAGTAACAAGTATATACTGTATGTTTGTATGTATACATACTCATACTTTAACAAAACACAGCAACACTGTTAAGGAATAATAGACATAATTAGCCATAATTTAAAAAGAAACTCAAAGAAATTGAAAATTTAAAGAATTAGAAGAAACTGAAAATAAAGTTGACAAATGATATACTGCATATAGTTCCAGCCACCATACCTCAAAAAGGATATTGTAAAGGTGGAAAAAGTACAAAAAAGGGCATCTAACATGATAAAAGGGCTGATACAACTCCTGACGTGTTACACCCGAGATGTGCCATACTTTTAGCTCTTTTACATTCTTAACACAAACCACACTTAGATTATACTATTAAAATAGTTTCTGCAACAATAACAAGACAAAAGAACATTTGAGTAGTATTTGAAGAGAAAGTATTAATCAAAAGTAAATATTTTTATATTGCTTTTACACATAGAATAAATAGTGTCAGAAATAATGTATATTGCATACACAATGAGGCAAGATCTGACGGTGAAAGTTACTAATTTATTCTTCTAAGTTTAGTGCTATTTATACTGAAATCTGCTAACAAAGCAAAGAAGAAAAATGTGTGGAATCCTGTTGTCAATAAGGAATTACTTCATATTACTTTACATTACTTACTTTACATTACTTATGGGTAAACCTAGTACCTACAAGTTTTATTCTTTAAAATGTTCACATGTTCAGCTTGACACGGGGCTTCTACTGGACTCAGACCTTTCATTTGATGTGGCAGAGCAAATCTTATAAAATGGTTCTCAGTAATATAGCAAAAGAATAACTCACTTTCCTTCTCTCTGCATCTCTTTAGAGATTCATTGCTTTCAATTTATAGTGCAATCCTAAGCATGCCAGCTCAGAAATTAGCCCCACTGAGTTCAGTGGGAATTACTCCCAAGAATGTCTGTATGGGATTGCAGTCTGTATTAGAAAGCGTAGGTTTTACTTTCCTGAAGATCTTAAAGACTGGCTGTGAGACTCCACTTGGAGTAGGGAGTGGCATATAAATGTAATAAATAAATAAATAGATGCAGAGTGGCATATAAATGTAATAAATGGATGGATGGATGGATGGATGGATGCAGAGGAGGGCAATTTACTAGATATCCTCAACCCAAACTGGTTAGGGCTTTGTAGGTGAACACAAACAACCTCAATTTGAACATGACTGGGTTTTTTAACACCACTGTAACATGAACACAGTTGTGTGTCCCACTCTACCTGCTGTATTCTGCACTCACTGCAAGGTCTGAACCAGGCACAACAGCAGCTCCACATAAAACGCATCACAGTAGTCTTACCAGGAGGTTATCAGTGTGTGATACCACACACATCAGTGTGTGTAATACCACAGGCTGTCCTTATGCAGGAAGAAGCTTTGCTGGTATAACAACTGAAGTTAATAATGTGTTATCCAGGCTGCTGAAGACACCTGGACTTCCAGGAGCAATGATGGGTCCAGAAACACCCCTAAACCACATACCTGCTCCTTCAAAGGAGAGCAACCCCACCCAAAACAGGCAAGCAGCCCAATTCCAAGACCTAGGAACTGCTCACTCAAAAGGTCCCTGTCTTACCAAGATTCAGCTTCAGTTTACTGGCCCTCAAGCAAGCGATACTTGTACTCAGGCACCAGTTCAGAACATGCATGGCCTCACTCAAATGCCACAGAGAAACAGAGATAGGTGTCATGTCTGACTGCTGACACTTTGCCCCAAAACTCCTGAGGATCATTCTCAACAGATATTTATACTAAATAACACTAGGAAAAAGCTACTTGTGGCTTGAATTGGGCAACCCCACAGTCATCTAATGCTATTTTGCCTTCCCACAAGTAAAAGATGAATCACTGTGGAACAATACTTTCAACACCAACACAGAGAGGCAGTCCAGGAGGACAGCTGGACAATGGTACCAAAAGCTGCTTAGAGATCAGGAAGAAGTAACTGGGTCATATAACCCCTATCTGTTTCCCAAATAAGGGCAATAAAGACCTGGATCCAGACTAGAGTGGATCCAAATAATCTATTTGTAACTGAGATGCCCTCAGTCTCAAGCACCTTACTTAAGAAGGGGGTAATTGTGACTGAACAACAGTTGGCATAGATTTCTGGATTGAGATTTTATTTTTATTTTTCATTTTATGTATGTATATATTTTTGCTGCCTCATTCAAAGCAGAAAGGACCGCAGTGATGAGTTAGCACTCTCCTGGTCTGTCTGGTCATTCATGAAATGCAAGGGTCAAAAGAGCGTGTGGGAAGCCGTACTGCTTCACCATTTTTGGCTCTTGCCTCTTGGCAGAGCAGCAGAGGCAGAGGCTGGGGGAGTGTGCGGAGGGTGGCGAAGGCAAGGTAGGAGCTGGCCAGAGGAGCGGGGGGACAGGAGCAGTGGAGAGGAAGGGAGGCAGGGCTAGAGAGGCCAAGAGGAAGCAGAGGGGTGGGGCCAGTGGCCTGAGAGGTAAATAAGGGCTCCGTCCCTTGTCTGTGTCCTTTAGCTGCAGCCCAGGGACTCCCTTCCCTGGAGGCAGATTTTTATTTTAATGTTTAATTTTTTATTCTTTTTTGTTTTTATTTCTTTAATTTTTTTATTTTTATTTTGTCCTTGTGTGTGTGTGTGGGGGAGGGGGTTGTCTGGAAGAACTGGACAACTGAGGAGTAGTGCAGGGAAGAAGACAGGGGAAGAAGGTAGGGTCTCTGAGGGGTTCCCAATGTCAGGCCAGGAGATGACCTTGGCGGGAATCACAGGTGTTGCTGTCCGCTGTGACAGCCGCAACATGTTTGCCCTTCTCCCTCAGGAGAGGCAGGGATACACTTGCCCTCGGTGCAAGGTGGTGACCCTCCTAGAGGAGGAGGTGAAGTGCCAGAGGGCTGAGAGCATTCCAGGCCCCCCGGGAGCAGTCCCCGTCCAGACAGAGGGTTGAGGCCATGGGAGGAAAAGCCAGGGAGACATGGAGGCATGTCACCCACAAAAGGAGAAAGCCAGCATAGCCTCCTCCTCCTGGTGCCGATCTGGAGCTGAGAAACAGGTTCTCTCTGCTTGGGGAGGCTGGAGCTGAGGAGGCCTTGGGGGACCAGCAGTGCCCCCAGCCTCAGACCACATGCACCCAGGAGGCCACAGCAGGAGAAGGGAGGGCCAGGGCACAGTCGCCTACCACCACCAGGAAGAGATGGCAGTGGGTGAACATTGTCGGGGACTCCCTGCTGAGGGGCACTGAGACGGCGGTGTGCCTCCCCGACCCTGAGCCAAGAAAGGTCTGCTGCCTGCCAGGCACACACATCTGGCATGTGAAGAATAGAGTGGAGCATCTTGTTCGCTCCGGGGGTCACCAGCCACTTCTGGTAATCCATGTGGGGACAAATAACATAGCCAGGCAGGGTGTGGGCAGGATCACCAGGGACTTCAAGGCCTTGGGAAAGAAACTCAGGGACCGAAAGCCCCAAGTGGCCTTCTCATCTATCTTACTGGTCCAGGGATTTGGACCAGGCAGGGAAAGGAGGGTCACCAAAGGGGTCGGTATCAGTGAAGATGGGAGGAAGAAGGAGGCTGGGGATTCCAAAGAAAGGAAGCTGTGGGAAGGAGTTGAGGAGCATGAACACCAATGCTAGGATCATGGGTAATAACCAGGAGAATGCAGACATGCAGCAGGTCAAGCACTAGAAGCTGGGACTTCAAGAGGGCCATCTTTGGCCAACTGAAGGCCAGACTGGGGAAAGTCTCCTGGGACAGGTTACTGGAAGGCAAGGGAGTTGAGGAGGGGAGGATGGCACTCAAAAGGGAGGGCTTGGAGGAGCAAGTCTTGATGATTCCGCTAGTTAGTAAGGTGGGGAGACGAAGGAGAATGTGGCCATGGATGTGAAAGGAGGTAGTAAGAGGGATTAGACACAAGAGGAAATGGGCACTGGGGCAAATAGACAAAAGGGTATACTGGTAGGAGGGGGAGGTCCATTGCAGAAGGATTCTTCGCAAGGCTAAGACTGATTACAAGCAGAGATGTGCAAAGAATATCAGGAGCAACAAAAAGGGCTTCTATCAGCATGTAAATAGCAAGAGAAAGGGGAGACAAGGAGTGGGATGGCTAAATAAGGAGGAAGGGAATCCAATGACTGATGAGAGGGAACAGGCACAGACGCTGAATGACTGTTTTGCCTCTGTGTTCTCCCTAAAGCAGGAAGGGGGAGATCCGCATGGGAGATTAGATGAGGCTGAGGATTTAGGGGTACAGATTAGAGTCAGCCTCCTAGAAGTCAAGGGCCTCCTCAGAGCACTGGACATTACAAAGGCACCGGGCCCTGACGTGTTACACCTGAGAGTATTTAGAGAGTTGCCAGGAGTTCTCTCACGCCCGCTGGCCTCCATTTTGAGGCCTCGTGGAGAACAGATGAAGTTCCAGAGGACTGGAAGTTGGTGTCAGTGGCCCCAATTTTCAAAAAGGGTACTAGAAGGGACGTGGGGAATTACAGACCAGTTAGCCTTACGTCCATTGTAGGAAAAACAATGCAAGAGAGCTAGCGATGCTAGATAGGGAAGGGAGGCTGGCACCCACACAACACAGCTTCCGCAAGAATGGGTTCTGCTAGACAAACCTTGTGGAATTCTATGACAAGGTTTCGAGGTGGCTAGATGGAGGGGATGCAGTGGATGTGGTTTACCTGTGGACAACAGGATGGCGTTCAATGTGAATAAGTGCAAGATCTTGTACTTGGGGCATAGGAATGGATGTCATAAGTACAGGTTAGGGGACAAGTAGCTGGAGAATAGCATTTGTGAAAGAGATCTTGGGGTGCTGGTTGACTGCAGGCTAAACATGAGTCAGCAGTGTGATGCGGTGGTCAAGAGGGCAAATGCCACCCTTGGTTGCATAGCCAGAAAAGTGGCTTCTAGATCGAGAGAGGTATTACTACCATTCTATACAACTCTGGTGCACCCAAAAATGGAGTATTGTGTTCAGTTTTGGGCCCCTCATTACAGGAAGGATATAGCCAGGTTAGAGTCAGTGCAGCGTAAGGCCACAAGGTTGTTGGCTGGCTTGCAGGGAAAGCCATATGAGGCGAGATCAAGGGAACTGGGTCTTATTAGCCTGGAGAAGAGGAGACTCCAAGGGGATCTGTTGGTGCCATACAGGTATGTGAGAGGGTGTCACACAGAGGTGGGTAGAGACCTGTTCTCTCCTGCAGAGGAGGGCAGGACGTGCTCCAACAGAGCGAAGCTCAGGGAACCAAGGTTTAATTTAGATGCCAGGAAGTATTTCCTGATGGTTAGGACCCCAAGGGTATGGAATGGGCTTCCAGAGGAGGTGGATGAGGCCCCATCAGTGAGGGTGGTCAAGGATAGGCTGAAATGCACATGGTGAGCATGTCGTGAGCAGAGCTGGCTGGAGCCGGGGGTCTGACTAGATGGCCCGGGAGGCCCCTTCTGACTTGCTCTGTTTCTATGTTTCTATCTCAGGCTCCATAAACTGACCACAGAAATCAGGATAAGATGATGCACCGGACACTTCAACAGCCACTGCATCAATAACAGGGTTCAGGGTGGTCTAAGATGGATGATTTATTCTCAAACTTTTTTCAAACTTGTCTCAACAGGTCTAGGATACTGAATTAGGGCAGATAACAATAACCCTCAGGAAAGCTAATCTGGATGAGTACTTAAGGATGTGATGGAGGCCCCAAACTAAGCCTCCTTTGAGATCTTCACTACCACGCAGAAGGTGTAATTATATGCTCAATCACCTTGATGATGTGTCTTATACCACTTACACATAGCCTTTTGTCCTATTTCATAGTGTTTTGTTTATACAGACATGCTTAGGAAAGAATGCTTAGTCCTCAGATAGAAATTAAATTAGTCATCCATTCAACAGGTTCTGAATAAGGGCTTTACAACAAGAAAAGCAAGTTGCTTACCTGTAACTGATGTTCTTTGAGTGGCCATCTGTGCAGTCACACATATGGGTACTGCACCTGCGCAAAGCCTATGGCCAGGAGATTGATAGCTAACAGTTTGGCGGGAAAACTCCCCTCCCCTCCCCGCTAGCAGTATATATGGAGCAGAGTGTCCGCCATTTTCCAGTCTTTGATAGACCGGACGTTCGCTCTCTAAAAAACAAATTGTAACTCAGTAAGGAAATGATGTCGGTATCAACGACAGGAGAGAAAAATACTGTATAGGTACCGAAGATAAAGAATAATATAGTACCGAAAATAATACCACCCAGTGACACCGAGCAGGGCCGGCGGGTGGGTTGTGTGACTGCACAGATGGCCACTCGAAGAACATCAGTTACAGGTAAGCAACCTGCTTTTCTTCGTCGTGGCCTCTGTGCATCACACATATGGGTAGATTAGCAAGCTTACCCTGACTGGAGGAAGGAGGTGTCATCAATGAAGAATAGTTGAAAGAACGGCTCTGCCAAAGGAATAGTCCTGTCTAGCACGGACAGCCAACCGATAATGTTTTGCGAATGTACATGGAGTGGCCCAGCTGGCCGCCCTGCAGACATCGTCAATCGGAACCCCCGACGCAAAGGCTGACGAAGCAGCTACAGCTCGAGTAGAATGACCCCTTGGGATTGCAGGTAAGTCTATCTTAGCCAACTGGTAGGAGAGAGTAATGGTGTAAACTATTCACTTGGAGAGTCTTTGCGGGGTAACTGGAAAACCTTGATCCTGCTCAGAGTATTTAACAAAGAGCTTGTTGGAACGTCAAATAGACTCAGTCCTTGATCTATAGAAGGCTAAGCAGCGCCGTATGTCGAGCGTGTATAAGGATCTCTCAATCGGATTTGACGGAGATGGAAAAAAGGCAGGTAATATGATCTCTTGGCCCATGTGGAAGGAGGTAGCCACTTTAGGGAGAAAGGATGGATCCATTCGCAGAACTACTTTCTCCCTATGAAAATTCAAATACGGAGGGTCTACCCTGAGGGCACAGAGCTCACTAGCTCTCCAGGCTGATGTAACTGCTACAAGGAATGCTATCTTCCAAGAAACAAGACGTAAATCGATAGTCACCAAGGGTTCGAAGGAGGCACTTGTTAGCGCTTGTAATACCACTGAAAGACTCCAAATAGGCATAACCAGTCTAAACGTCAGGTGAAGGTTATGCAGCCCTTTAAGGAATCGCTTTATCAGTGGTTGAGAAAAAATGGAGGATCCTTGAACTGTACCACAGTAATAGGAAATTGCCGCCATGTACACCTTTATGGAGGATGGCTTAATGGTGGAGTTCAAAGAGGAACTGGAGAATATGGTCTATGGATGCTGAATGTGGAAGAAACGAGCGAGACTTGGCAAAGGTAGAGAATCGTTGCCACTTAGCCACGTATGATTTTCGGCTTGACGGCCTTAACGCAGAATCGAGAATGCGCTGGATGTCCGGGTGGAAAACTGTCGGACCCGATGGGAGATTCGTTGGATCCGATGACGTAGGGAAGACAGATGGATTCAAAGCCTGGACTAGAGTGTCGGATCCGGGGACAGGACCCATAGAAAGTACAGATGCCGTTGGTACCAAGTCAGCACCAACTGTTATCGAATCCGCCAGGCTGTTAATTTCAGCGATGTTAAATCTAGGTGGCAAACAGTGCCCTCTCGCTGGGTTATGAGATATGGGATGGATGGAAGTTGAAGATATTTGTCTTGAGAATGTGAAGAAGTGTCGAAAACCATGCTTGGCATGGCCACCATGGAGTTATCAGCAGTCCTGTGGCCCCGTCATGAATTATCTTCGATATTACTCTCATAATGAGGGGAATCGGAGGGAAAGCGTAAAAGTTCATATTGTTCCAAGGGATCATAAAAGCATCCCCTGATGATACTTGTCTGATTCCTGCTCTCGAGCAAAAAGTCTCGCATACCCTGTTCTGCCGGGTAACGAACAAGTCTATGTCCAGATGACCCCAGCAATGGAATAGCTGGTCGAGTATTTTGCGATCCAGCTCCCATTTGTGAGATGTGCCTGCTTAGAAGATCAGCTTCCACATTGTCTGTACCGGCTAGGTGTACTGCTACAAGGGCAATGTCTCTCAGGATGCACCACTCCCAGATCTGCATCGATAGCCGGGCTAGCACTGGTGACTTTGTCGCTCCTTGTTTGTTCAGATAAAAGACCGTAGCAATTGTTGTCTGAGGTTATCTGAACGACTCAGTGCCGAAGAATGTCCTCAAATGAGCGTAGGGTCTTGAATACTGCCAGAAGTTCCAGGAAATTGATATGGTTCCCAGATTCCTGCCGATTCCAAACGCCTTGAGTGCGTAGATTGGAACACACTGCTCCCCATCCGAGTAGGGATGCATTGGTCCTGAGAGTCACTGAAGGGCATTGGGGCTGGAATGGAACCCCAATGGTTAGGTTGGCCGGAATTGTCCACCACAGCAGCGAGTGAAGGACAGAGGATGGAATCCGAATTAACTTCATTGGTAAGTCCCTTTGCAGTCGAAACACCTTGTTGAAGAAAAGCTGGAGAGGATGAAGTCAAAGCCTGGCATGTGGGACAACAGCAACTGACGCAGCCAAGTGTCCCAAGAGTCTTTGGAAGAATCGGGCAGGAACGGTCCTGTCTCATCGCATTCGATGGATGTGCTGAGCAAGAGTATGCTGTCTGTCTCGTGGGAGAAAGGCTTTTGCCATCATGGAATCCAGACGGGCTCCGATGAAAGTGATCATCTGTGCGGGAACAAGAGAAGATTTCTCGATGTTAATGCAAAGTCCAAGGTCCTGCAGCAGAGTACAAGTTATCTGTATCGAGGAAAGAAGATCTTCTCTGGTCTGAGAGACTAGCAACCAATCGTCGAGGTAAGGGTAAATTTGAACACCTCACAGTCGTAAAAAGGCACAGACAGGGGCCATACACTTTGTAAAAACCCTTGGTGCGGTGGCCAGTCCGAAAGGTAACACCGTGAATTCGAAAACTTCAGACGCAACAGCAAAACGGAGGAAACGCCTATGACACAGATGCACTGAAATGTGGAAATAGGCATCCCTCAAGTCCAATGAGGCGAACCAGTCCTCTCTCCTCAGCAACAGTAGGATGTTTTGAAGGGTGGTCATCCTGAATTTTTTTGTTGTGATGAACCTATTAATGTTTCGTAAGTCCAGTATTGGACAAAGACCATCGTCCCGCTTTGGGACTGTAAAATATCTCGAATAGAATCCATGAAGTCCTTCCATTCGAGCTAATTGACAAATCGCTCCTTTATGGAGAAGTTGTCAAACTTTGTCGAGCAATGCCGGCGAGCATGGTGTGAACCGGATAGGGCTTGATGGAGGAATGATGTTGAATTCAATCCAATATCTGTGCTGAATGATGGACAACACTCACTGATCAAATGCGATGGACTCCCAAATGGGGAGTCGGCCTTTCAGCCGGTCCTCAAATGAGAGAGGGATGGGTGGTGTAGGAAGGAGAGGAAAGGTTCACCCGTCCCGTCAACGTTGCCGCTTGTCGCCCTCGAAGCAGTGACGGCCCTGTTGATAACGTTGCGGTGGCTGTTGTCGGTGGGGTTGTTGCTGTTGTTGTCGGTGCTGAGGTTGCTGTCTCGACTGGTACGGCTGTCGATATGATGGATGGGTCCAAGACCACTTACGTCAAATTTGGGTCTGTAGTTCCGAGCCGTCATCCTGGACTCATGGATCTTCTTCAGCTTGTGGTCAATCTTGGAATGGAAGAGCCTGGACCCATCAAAGGGCATCTCCTCGATACGCCTCTTCATCTCCTCTGGAAAGCTGTAATTGAGCAACCACACATGCCTCTGAAGAGAGACGGCACCGACCAGGGCCCTAGAGTCCATGTCCATGTGATGTCGGGCGGTGGAGAGCTGTTGGACCGCAACCTGCATAGCCTCCTCCATGAAGACTTTTGCGAGGTTGCCCTGGAGAGCCAAGATTACATTGTTGAGGTGCTGCGTTATAAAGTACTGGTATCGTTCCAGTGTCGTCTCATAATTAAATATTCTCAAGCCAAGTCCAGAGGCCGCATAGACTCGGTGAGCTAGAGAGTCGATCTTCCTCCCCTCCTTGTCATGGGGCACAGTGTGACCCCTTGACTCCTGCCCTGGGAAGACTCCACCACGACAGAGTTCAGTTTAGGATGATGGAGGAGGAACAGGATGTCCTCCTCCCAAACCTGGTACATGGCTTTGTACCTCCTTGATGTTGGTTGAGGATGGGCGGAAAGGTCCCATGGCTGAGTCATAGCTTGCCGCAGGGTGGTGATAAACGGCAGTACTATAGAAGTCGACTGTTCTCCACGGATGACATCGTAAAATTTATCAGTGCTAGAGCCGGGCCGTTGTATGGCATCAATTTCCAGCGACTGAACCAGACGCAACATCAACTCCGCGAAGGAGATGTGGGATTCGTCGGGTGACCCAGGGCCCTGGGAAGTCACCGTAACATCCGGAGAAGTCGAGTCAACATCGGATTCGTCTGAATCAACCCCATAGTATGGGGGAGCACTGGAAGATGACTCTCCGAGCGACAGGGACTGACTGCTCTCCCTAGTCAGTATCGCTGGAGCGTGCCTCAGGACCGAAGATGTCGGGCGGTCTCGAGGAGCTGGTGGAGAGGGATGGTCTCTAGGAGCCAGGTAACGCCCAACAGAATGGTAGTCTCCCCATCCATGATAGAACAAAGATTGAGGATGGTACCAGTCGTTGGATCTTCTGTCAGACGAGCGGCTTCTCTGTCTCCTAGGAGGAGACATCTCCGTCTCCACGTCCAGTCTGGCTGGGGGCATAAGTGTGGGAGACCTAGCCCTGGGCAGGGAGTCTCGAATCTCCCCATCGGAGATCGATTCCCGATGTGGAGCTTGCGGAGGCTCTGTTGTTGGCTCGCCCACATGCCGAGGGGATCCCGGAGGGGTAACCCTCATGGCCGCCTGAAGCATCGGACCCGGTGATGTCGGTACCGCAACAGCCGTCGGGACCAATGGGGCAAACGAACCCGAGTCTTGATGTCTGGGATGCTCGGGATTCTTCAATTTACGAGGCTGCTTTATGGACTTATCTTTTTTGGCCTTCTTGTGCTTGGCAGGTTTTTCAGAGCCACTATGCTTCCGCTTTTCACGCTGCTTTTTTGGTGAGGAAGCAGGCCAATTACCCACAGCAGATGCACCTTCATCCGAAGGGCGTGAGGGCGAAGCTCCAGAAGAGAAGGCTGGTAGTGCAGAGGAGGCTGGACACGCAGTTGCAGCCGAGGTCAAAGCAGGGTGAGCAACCAGAGGGTCCGATTGCATAAGTGCGCAGTCCCACAAGAGCCTACGGAGGCGGTTCTCACAGTTCTTCCTAGCCTGCTTCATGAAGGCCAGACAATGGCTGCACTTGTCTGTCCTATGACCCTCCTCCAGAAAGAGGAGGCATAAATCATGTACGTCAGCCAGAGACATTTTTGACCCACATTCCACGCACTTGCGGAAAGCCGCTCGTTGCACCATCGTAGAAAAAGAAAGAAGAAGACAGTGCAGAGGGGAAATATAATATTTTTGGTTTGTTTTTTTTTTAGGAAGAGAGTAGAAGAAAGTTAATGGATGAGAAAACAACGAGAACTATCAGGGAATATACAACTTAGAATATAACTTGGAAAGAAGAAGAATCGCAACATGAAGAGAACGAGAAACGGTCAGAGCAAGAGTGAAAGCGGCACAAGGCACAATGAACTGCGGTCACAAAGACTGGAAAATGGCGGACACTCCGCTCCATATATACTGCTAGGGGGGAAGGGAGCGGAGTTTTCCCGCCAAACTGTTAGCTATCAATCTCCCGGCCATAGGCACTGCACAGGCACAGTACCCATCTGTGTGATGCACAGAGGCCATAATGAAGAAATATACCTTCTTAAAACATTATTTCAGAAATGTCCATAGCACACATACACACACTCAGTAAAAAGGAAATCAGTTGCATGCATATAAAATGAAAATGAGTACCAAACAATAGGCATTTTTTTCCAAGAAAAACAAATACAGCCTAAGGAATCACTTACCTTGAGTTCCCACAAGGACCATTGGTATTTCATTAGTGTTGCGATAGTTGGCCATACGGGTATAGTAGTGGTATACAGTCTGGAAGCTAATTTCATCCTCAAGGCTGAAGACAAATATAACAGCATCCACCCACATAGCAAACTGCAGGAAAAAAAGTGGATATTCAATTAGATTAAAAACACAAAAGCCAAGAACTTCAAGAATCAAGTACTTATCAAGTATCGATATCTAAGACCCAAACTGGTATATGGATTAAGTTGGCATTTTGCAAGCAAGCTGGTGACACTGTAAGAACTAAATAAATATTGTTGAAAGATGCTAAACTATGAATATAATCCTAGAATATGAACACAAGATATGATTTGACAGCCACTGACAGTAACACAAAGAATCTCCCTGATTATGCAGTACATTTACACAAATTATTTGACCACAAACTACATTTAAACCTCAATATTTAACCTTTTCAAGCAGTGTTGCTTGAAAAAAATGAATTTGATATGCAAACAATTCATAGATTTCTTTATTGATTGAAAGCATTTTTAACTTGCTCTTCATCCCTGCAGATACCAGGGATATGCTTCGAATCACCATAACATAAAAACAAATCATAATAAATCCAAAAGGACAGCAAATTCAGCCAGGTGAGATCAGCACATTAAAATGTACTGCTTTTAACCAAAGTCAACCCCATCAGAAGTAACACTTGTACATAATGTTTCTATATTATTTTATAAAATATATTTATTTATTAACACTCAACAGCTGAAGTCCTTTGGCTGATTCAACAGCACATAAAATACAAATAAAAATACTATACAGATAATAAAACCATCAACAATTCACTACAAGATTTAAATTTAAAACTAAATTTAAAACAAGTAAGCAACAGAAATTTTTAAAAAGACCTGTTCAATAGCTGATCTCAGTCCATTATTTAGAGCTTGTTAAAGACCTTGTTACAGAGGACATGCTTAAGATGGAGCTAAAAGGACAGCAGAGTTGGTACCAGGCAAGCCTCTGCAAGAAGTTTGTTCTATAATTGGAGTAGCAGCTGTATTTAAAAAGGTCCTCCTCACTGCCACCAATTCAGCCTCCCTTGGAGGCACCTAGAGCCACTTGGTCACCAAATATCCCTTGCCCAGCATGGCAACCTGAGACAGCTTCTCTCAGCTCAGGAAAGGAGACTTGGATCATTGGATGGCCCAGCACAAGATGCAAGCAATCTGGGTTAGGAACCAGACATACAGGAAGCCAGGAGAAAGAGTATTCCCACAGAATACAACACCCCCTCCTCAACCCTCCTGTCTACCCTGATGCTGCACAAACTACTCCATTAAATAAATGTAGCTGAACAGATTGACCCCTGCCTGTTCTAGTTACTAGTTATGCAAGCCAAATCACTTGCTCATCTCCTATTAAACTGTGGATAAGGACATCTTATTCTGTACCTATCTGGCATTGAAGAGCAGCACCTGGAGACCAGTAGGCAGGCTGACAGGGCCATTGTTAAACTTGTAATTGCAAGGAAGTCTGGAACACAGCACATTAGTCAATCTCCTGGGCCACATTTCCCGGGCTAGTCCTGCAGGCAATGCTGTATTCTTCCTCTGCTCCTCACTACCTCAATTCCCTCCTCAAATTTCCCTACCTGGTCCCATAACCTCCTTCACTGGCATGCAGCCAAGTGCTATGAAGGAGGAGAAAGACTTCCCCCTTTGTTTTACTGCTCAAACAAACACGCAGGACTCAGCCTGAAACTATACAGTAGTGCCCCAGAACTAGTCAGTTGCTTCAGCTGAGAAAGCAAAAGAAACCATGCATTTTGTAAAGCTGACCACTAGCTGGATCGAGCTCTGTGGACACAGCAGCTGACCACTGCTGCAGCAGGAACAGACCCCCTTTTCCTGCCCTATTTACAGATGCAGATTTCTGCGCTCAAAAGTTTGTTCTCCCCTTCTCCTTAGGAGTTAGGAGTGGAAGAGGAAGGGTACTACTCATGGGAGGCAAAAGAAAGAACTGAACCACTCACTCCCCTGACTGTGACAACCTTCCAAGCTTGGAAAGGAAAGGGGTGAGAGGAAGTTGAAAGGAGGAGAACTGTAGATGGGAAAGGTGCTGCCTCAGCCTGATTTGAATCTTGCCAACTCCTAACAGTCCTTGCACTTGACTGTAGCAAGAAAAGGAAAGATAATTGCTGGCAGAAATCAAGCAGATTTGGGAGATAGAAGTCCTCATTCTACATGTATGCATACAGCATCTAAACCAGGGGTGGGCAATTAATTTTCCTCTGGGGCCATATGAGAAACTTTGACAGTTGTTAAGGCCGGACCAAGCAGTTGTATTGCTTGCATCTATATTATGACGATATATATTTGCATTGACTTTTAATTTGCCAGTGACCTCATGCGGGCCAGTCAGGGTCAGCCATCGGGCCATATGTTGTGAGCCGCCCCGAGGCTTGTGGCAAGGGGCGGCCTATAAATTTCCAAATAAATAAATAAATAAATAAATATGTGGCCCGCGGGCCGTACAATGCCCAGGTCTGATCTAAACATTCACAAATCACACACTCCCATGTACAACCAGCCTGTAAACCACACAGGATGTGGACACCAAAAAGCAGAATTGTTTATACAATCAATTGATACTGGGTTTTGTTGCTGGATTCATCACTTTTTCTCATGGAAGAAGCCATTTTATCATGGATAGACCTTTTCCTAAGCCAATAGTACATCTGTCACAAGTTATAACACTAATTCATATTTTAAAAATAAAGTCAGGTCACACACCTATCAACATGCTAATAAACAGAAAAAACACAAAAATGAGTTAAGACTTAATCTAGGCATCTTCTCACAGACACAGACACACGCACACACAAACCGAGAGAGAGAGCAAGAGCGAGAGCGAAAGTGAGCACTTCTGTCACCTGAAGTGCATTACTTATTAATTCTAGAGGGACCTGCTCTTATCAGCCATCCCATCAAGTTAAGTATCTTTACTATACATAACTGTATACTATCCTGTCATACCCTATCTGACTTCATCATACCAGTGAAAACAAAAGTTAAATGGCCAAATCCATTTTGATGGGTAGTCTCAATTCAGGCCTCACACATTTCTGAATGTACATGTTAAGTCAATTTTTTCAAAGTCCTTAATGTCATTAGTACATAGTGAAATGTGCATCAATCCCAATTCTTTCACTAAAATGTCAAGGAAGAATTACCAATATGAAGCTCACCCTCCACTCAGCCCTTGGGCCAAAGACCAAATTTTGCTGCATGCAGGCTATTCCTATCCTTACACACAGTAAAGTCAAGCCAAGCAAACCCCCAGCATGTCTTTCTTGGAAAAATAAGGACAATCTTTGGTTCTGGTCCAATTTCACCAGGATTTTTTCCCCAATGGTGAAGAATGCAAGGCAGGCAAAGTTGAGCTCATCAAGTCCCTTTCAGTCCACTGTGAGATCAAGAAAGTACATTTGTAGCAAAGAAACAGTACAGGGAAAGGCACATTGCTTACCTGTGACTGTTGTTCGAGTGGGCATTTGTGCATTCATACATCCAGGCTTTCACACCTTTGTGGAGCCTAGAATTGGGAAAAGCTTCTAAAGCTGAGTGTTCAAATTGGGTGGAAGCCCTTCCCCTTCCTGTTTCCAGGAAGCATTGAGAGGGGTTCCCACCTATCCCCTCATTTCCTAAGCAGACCACCATGGATCATTGGACCAAGGCAGTGAAGAAAAGCAGGAGGGAAATTCCAACCCATTCCAGTCCCAGGTGTCCATTGACAGTTGAGGAGTCATTGTGTAGGAAAGAGGACAACAGCAAGTGGGGGCCAGGGAGTGTGCTGTGTGACTACACGGATAACCACTTGAAGAACAACTACAGATAAGAAACCTGCCTTTCTTTCTTGTGGTCTCCGTGCATCACACATACGGGAGACTAGCTAAGCTTATCTTGCAAAGGATGGAGCTATCACCATTGGAGAAGGAAGAAGAATATTGCTCTGCTGAAGGCACAATCAGCTCTAGCACAGATCTCCAGCTGATAGGGTCTGCAGAAAGTCAAGGGCGTTGACCACATGGCAGCTATGCAAGTATCCTTGAATGGGTCCTCAGCAAGGAGGGCCATGGCAGGGCTCGTGTGGAGTGAGCCTATGGTGTGTGGTTAGTGGAAGGCCAGCCATCTCATATGTCAGATGGCTGATGGTGTTGGACACCCATCTGGATAGTCTCTGGGTCTCCTGCCCATCATAGCACACAAAGAGCCTGGTGAGTGGCAGAATTGCTTGCTTCTGGACTTGTAGAATGCAAAGACCTTCCTGACATCGAGCAAATGGAGAGTGGATTCTACTGGAATGGATGGGTCAGCAAAGAAGGCAGGAAGCACTGTGTCTTGGCTAAAGTGGAAGGAGGAGGTGGCCTTGGGCCTGAAGGCCAGGTCCAGGCATAGGACAGCCTTGTCCCTGTGGAAGTTAAGATGGTGGGTCTGTCCAGGACACAGAGATCACAGGCGCAGCAGGCTGAAGTGATGACTACTAGAAAGGCCTCCTTCCAAGATCAGTTGTAACCAGGGGCAAAAAGGGCTTTCTGATGCGGGCCTGTAATACAACCAAGAGGTTCTGTGCTGGGGTGCAAGGCCAAGCAGAGGGGGAAATGTTGAGGAGTCCCCTCAGAAATCTGCACAGCAGTCAGTGTGCAAAGACAGATGCCCCTTCAACAGGTGGATGGAAGAAAGAGATTGCTGTCAGATACAAGTGTATTGAGGAAGTGCTGAGTCAATTGAGGATGCAGGCCTAGACAAATTGGGGGATTTGTCCCACTGAGGGGCATAATGGGTCAAAACCCTTCTGCTGGGCAAACATGGTGAAGATGTTCCACTTAGCCACACAGGATTTTCTTGTGGATGGTTTAAGGGCAGGGTCCAGTATTGCAGACACCTCAGGTGACAGGGCCACATTCCCATGTGTGTGTGGGGCAATTCTCCAGGCCGCCAGATTAATGATGTAGCCCCTTGTCTTGGAAGATCAGATTGTGGGAGTGTGGGAGGGGGAAGAGATTCCCCCAGGAGACTTGGAGGAGTTGGGGGAACAATGGCTGCCTCAGTCACCAAGGGATGAATGGGACAGAGTTGGTCCTGTCCCTCTGGATTTTGGAGATCACCTTGGTGATCAAGGAGGGATGGTGAGATGTGATACAGGGTCCCATTCCATTTGAGGAGGAAGGCATCCCCAAGGGAGTCTGGAGCCCTGGAGCAGAACCTGGGGCAAGTTGTGTTTTGCAGAGTGGCAAACAGGTCTACAGCAATGGTCCCCACCTATTGTGTAAGTCTCATAGGACCAGTTCATTCAGTTCCCACTTGTGAATGTCCAGATGTGTGTGACTGAGGGTGTGCCACAATCAAGGCTGCTATGAAAAGTCGCCAACACCATCACAGAGATGGTATCAGAAGAGTAGAAAAGAGACAGGGAGAAAACAGAGAGGAAAAACAGAAACTGATGGTGGGTGACAAGTAATTAATAGTAAAGTGGGGTGGAGGTAACATTTTTGGAGTTTTTAATAATGGAAAAGAGTGAAAACAGGAAAGAATTATTGAGAATAAACTGTTTGAAAAGAAAGGAAAAGAAGGGAACATAAAAGAACACTAAGGATCCAAAGATGAGCAAGAGAGAAGCAGTTGCTAGTCTAAGCTTGATGATGGTCGAGGGGATAGGTGGGGACCCCTCCCAGTGCTTTCTGGAAACAAGGGGAGGGGCTTCCACCCAACTTGAACAATCAAGCGTAGAAGCTTTTCCCAGTTCCAGGCTTTGCGCAGGCACAAAAGCCCATATGAAGAAAAATCCCCACCTCTTTCCTAACACACAGTAAGGCAGAGGCAGAAGTGGCGCAAGTTTCCTGCATGCTGGGTGCAGGCCAGAGATTCCACATTTCTGCCTTGCAGCAACAGACTTGTTTTCGTAGGAGTCAAAGAATGGCGATATTAATGACTTGGTAGTATACCAATGAAAAAAACCATATCCCAGGGCTTAAAATTTCAAGTCTAGACCTACTAGCCAGGCAAAAACCTTACTCTCCACCTGGAGTGTGCAACCCCGCAGGGCAGAGACATCTCCCCAGATCCTCCGCCACCCCCCTCAGCCCTCCCATTTATTTATTTAAAACATTTCTATGTTTGTTTATTTTATTTATTTAAAACATTTCTATGCCGCCCCATCGCAACAAAGCCTCGGGGCGGCTCACAACAAAACAAAATATACAAATAAATAACAACATGACAAAAAATTTACATTGTCCAATTGCATCCTCTGGTTCCTTCCAGCTTTCCAGTGCACTGGAATGGCAGGATGTGGGGTGGGGGTGGGGGAGGAAAAGCTCTCCCAATTCACATCACTTGGCCACTCCAGGAAGGCGGAGACCCCCAGCCTCGCTTTGTCTCTGTTCAGGCCAAGAAGCAGCCGCCAGGCTTGCCTTAGGGGGCGAGCAGAGGACGCCAGGGCCCCACCACCTGCTCCGCACCCTCCCACCTCCAACTGCCTGCAATAATACTTCTCATACTTCGCAGCCCATCTAAGGGATAAAGCAAGAGAGGGCTGCTTCCTAGAAGGACCAACGGAGAGAAAGGCTCGAGGATCGCAGAAAGCAGATGCCTGTGCGGTCCGTGTGGGTTTGCTTCCCGGTTAGGGTCCCATTTGCAAATAGGGATGCAGGGCATTACTGTGCTCGCCAGAAAGGAATTTACACTCGCATTTGGCGAGCAGGCAAGCAGTAATTTGATGCCCTGCATATCCCATATGCAGGCCTCCATTTGTGTGGAATTATTAACACTCATTCCAACTTACACTAATTAGCATATACTAATATAATCATGTTGGCTTGGATTCTTACTGGTGTGTGTTGGGAAAGAAGCTTCTGCAAATTAATCCTTCTACCCCTTGCCCCCTTCCACGCTCCAAACAGCTGGTCTACAGTTGAGGGATCCTCCAGAACTGTGTGGGAGGTAACACAGGAAGCAGCAGAGGGAGGAAGCAAAAGTCATCAAGCTCCACTGTATCAGATGCATTTGGTGAGTAGAAAGAGTTCTTCGGTGTATGGAAGATAAAGTTTGGATCCAATCCAATATATTTCTCACCAGTTTTTAGTTTTATTAAAATTACTGAACACAGTTACTTAACTCACCTGTGCTTCTGGAGGACCCCCTTCATCTCTTATCAGCAGCAGGTAACTTTGTCCATCAACCACTATCTCTTTCTTGAATCTTCCACCTGTTACACAAAACAATTAGTTAGAGAAGAGTTAAAAATGCAAAGTAATGAAGGCTTTTCTTGAGGAAAACTACTCTTACATGCTTGAAACCAGTTGTAGAATGACAGTGGTTAAGATTTCACTGACTATTGTAGATAAGCAACACAAAATGCTGTATTACAGTGTGCCTTTATAGTTCAGTCTGGTAAGGAAAAACATTTCTGGCATTTTGCTGTTAAACTGTTTGATATATACAGTTCAACTTTCAGGTTAAATTTAAGTGTTTCAAAAATGAGAGGATAACCATTTTGTGAGAATTCAGGTAGACCTATGCATGTGTGCTAACAGAGAGCAAAATATCTGCACTTACAAAGCATGCAATTGCTTAGTTTTCATCAAGAGAAGCTTAGTTCTAGAAAGCAAAACATACATTTTTAATGAAAATGATCTCTCGCTATTACAGAAGGATGTTGTAATATGACAATATACGTTAGACAAAAAAGAACTATTTGCAATAACAGTATCCCATGTGGGTAGGTTTAGTTAGAAAACTGCTAAGCATATGCATTTTTAATCTGTACCAGGACTGTTTTGGAATGACTGTATTTAGCAAATTAATAAAAGAGGTGACCCCAGAAAACATGCACTGTTCTGAACATGTCTGAAAATTCAGTCTATGAATATCTCTCTTATAACAAATAATCCCTTAAGTACCATGCTCTCTCTTGCACAGTGTAATGGCAAAATATGTTCAGACTAAGACTAGATTAACCAACTCAGCCTGCTTGATATCTCATTATACATTTAATGCAGCTGCACTGAAGACACTTGTGTTACACTGAGACGACTCCATGAAAAACAATGCACAGCACAACATTATGAGTAACTAGCCATGGTGAGTTGCCATATCATCCAAACCCAGACAACTTCCTATGTAGTGGCTGCTTTGTGGCAGTAAGTCACCCTACCAACACATGATTTGTTTTAATGCTTGTTGAACCCATAATGGCTTGTTTTGTCATCTGAACAGGGAAAATAATCCGTTTGAGAGTTGTGGGAAGTAGCAAGTAGATCACTTAACAACACTGGCAAAAAAACATGTTGCTCTTGGTGATCTTACTTATGCCACTGCCAGTAGATGACCTACTCCACTAATACCCAAGTGGCTCATCAGTTCACTGGCTCATTGGCCTTTTGAACAGGACAACACAAATTTGTGCAATTGAAATTGTATTTTCCCCCTCAGGCTTGTGCATGTGCACATTTATGGCTGCCTGAGATATTGCCAGTTCAATGTCTTAGTGAACGTCTGCTGTCAAAACACAGTAGTTATGCATGGACGTTGACCAAACAAGCCTGCATATAGTTACTTTGCAAACGCTTGACAGCTGTCAGTTGGTAAACTGTCAACTGAAAAGCAATTAATCTCGCACTTAACAGTGTAATCCTCCAGTTTGCAAGCACTGCCTTGACAGTGCCCTCCAGCCTTTATCCAGTTCACCATGTTTCTAGATAATCCTGACAGGGGAGACCTACATCCCACCCCGTTTTGGTGAGCACTTCTGACAGCTGTCAAAAGAAAGGGTTCTTCTTTTTAAAAATGAGGAGGCATATTTCCCTGTCCAAAACACTGTTCTAGTTGTACAGCTCCACCCCATGAAAAGTAATACAGTAAACAGGAAAGTGGTTGCAGGGAATGGGGAGAAAGAGAACATTTCACTAGGAAAGTACAAGCATTCCCAGAAGAGAATTACACATCCAGAACATGGAACAGACCAATGACAAGAGGCAGCTGACATAATGAAGGCATGCCCACACTGCAATGTCACAAGGGCTTCTGATACAGGAGAAGGCAAGGAGGACAGAACCAAACAATCCATGAATGTGGAAAACAAACTGTGATTTGTTTGATCATCTGGCATACAAATCATGAATCAACTCTGGGTAAGGCAACAACCCATGGGTTAATTAAACCATGATTTGTCTTTATGGGGAAACCAGCCCAGTGATTAAAGACAGCAGGCCTCTGTCTGCATGTAATGGTGGCAAGTCATAGATTAATTAGTTAATCCAAAGAATTCCATAAGTACAAACCACTGTGGTTTTGCATATGTAACCAGCAATCAGCTGGATTCCAGGCTGTTGCACGATATGTGCACCCAGATACTGTGGGTTGTTTGTGGGTAAACAACCTCAAGTTAGCCTAAGAACTAATCACAAATTAAGTATATATAGTTCAAACCACAAATAACACAAAATGTTGGCGCCTACACATTTTGCAGCAACCTATGGTTCGGCTAATAGGAGCCTACCAGCTGAAATCAGAAGTGAAACTTGCTGTGGCACAACTTAGATTAAGTCACTCATTATTTGCTACCATTACCTGTGCAATGAATCATTGGTTCAGTTTAGGGATTAACTGCATAGTTTATATCAAGATTTAATGCTAACATATTATTCAGTAGAAATATAATATTTATATCCCTTCCCCAAAAAATCTGTTTAAGACTCTTAAAAATATTTTATGATTTTTAAAAATACCTTATTTTTCTCCATCTTACTACACTGTCTTTCTGCCTTAACACCACCATCACACAAACACAGAAAAGCAATCCTATCCAGCCTGTTAGAGAAACAGAAAGTGGAAGCTCAGAACTCTGAAGAAGCAAGAACTGGTAGGACAGACAGAGCTATTTTCATGAGATGAAAAACCAAAATGAATACCCATGTTTATTGATAGGTATTCATAGATCAATGTGCATAAGTGTGACAGACACATTCCCATAAAAATAAATTAATGGAAGTGTGGATTTATTAAGATATTTAATGGTAATTACAGTGGTGCCTCAGCTCATGAATGTATTTTATTTTATTTTATTTTATTTTATTTATTAATTAAAACATTTTTATGCCGCCCCATCGCAACAAAGCCTCAGGGCGGCTTGCAACATATATAAAAATACAATAATACATTTAAAACCAATCTATCTATTTAACCTATCTGAATGCCTCAGTTCATGACCAAATAGGGTCATGAATAGAAATTTCAGAAAAATTTTGTCTCAGGTCTCAAACTCCGCATCAGGTGACACTGAGCCTGTCTTCCCTGCACGAGTGTGATCGTGATCGTGCTGGTAGCAGGGGGGAGATGGCCACAATCGTGCTCGGGGGGGAGGTGGGGAGATAGTCACAATTGCAGTCGTACTCGTGCAGGGAAGACGGGTGCAATTGCAGTCATGCTTGGGGGGGGAGGGGGGATGGCTGCGATCTTTGTTGTTCTTTGTTGCTTTGTTTCAAATTTTTGTGATTAAAAAATGGTTACAAAACGGATTAACCTTATTTACATTGAACCTTATGGGGAAATCTGACTTGGCTCACGACCAATTTGGGTTGCAACCAGTCGTGGAAAGGATTAAATTCGTGAGCCATGGTACCACTGTATGTTATTTTTAAATGAAAATGGAATTTTAATTGCTAAAAAAAATCAAATAAAAATCAGTGAGTTTTTGCACCTTAGAACAATCCAGGAAAACATAGCCCTGCTCTCTTTTTATACAATAAAAGCAACAATGACTGAATAAGGCTACAGTTAATTAGAGGATCAATAGATTCATTCAAAATGCCACTGCATTACTCAGAGGTAGTTTCCACTGACTTCAACAGAATACCTGCTCAGTGTTTATAGGAAAGTACCTTAGTTGCACATTAAATATGTACTCCCATTTAAAAAGTTACGTATTTGGAAGGAATTGTGCTGTTAGATGATTGTTTGGGCGGAGCATTTTTACACAGAAATTATGCTTTAATAAAGGTATTATCTATCACTAATTAGTGTCAAATAACAGGTCATACAAGGTCAAGGCATACAATACCCTTGGTGTAATATTGGTGTACAATATGCAAAAGACAGGCAGTATCTTTGAAATCTATTTTACTCATATTTGTCCATTTCGGATTTATACATTCTGCACTCCCTTTCCTGGAGCTCTGCAGTAATATTCTCATGAACTATTTCAATAGAGCAACATGGGGCCGCAACTGAACAGATGTGTAGAAGCTATAAACCCAAACTGAACATTTCATCTTTTCTGCTTTATAAGAACACATACAATTAAGGAGTTTTTGTATGAAAGCTAGAGATAGGCTAATGGCTAATAAATATACAACCAAACAATGTACAATATTAACTGCAATGCTTGTATATCAGAATGAATTTCAACCGATAAAATGGAAAGATTTGTTCCTGTGGAAAGTTTCTACAGAAGTTAAAGTAAAAACTAATACAATCAAATTATATTTGTACTAAACTATGTGAGAAGTAACAGGTATTGCGCCAATTCTGTGGGGCTTAGCCATAAAATGCCTTGCCCTTTGCCTCCTCACTTAAACATCTAAAAGTAATTTCATGAATGCAAAACATTTAGATTCATGGGGAAAAAAAACTTGTGCTCACAGAATGGGTCTTTCCATTAGAATAATCCTCCTTCCATTTAAGAAATTTAAAGTTAGGATCTAAACCATAATTTTAAATCTTAATTCTTAACAATCCTCTGTGTATTATAAAAAATACACCATAATTTCTTAATATAGGAGTTATTCTGTCCTTTTATATTTTACTGCCTTTAAAAATGTTTTATGATATGGACAATTTTGGGGTTTTGTACTTTAGTTTTGGGTTTCATTTTGTGCACTAGCCTAATCTCTTTTATTAAAGAGCAATTTTTAAAACTTTTTAACAGCAGCAACAACAAAATATGCATTTCTACACCAAATGCAAAAAAAGCATAAATGTATTTAACAAATGTATTTAATCATTCACTAAAGCTTGTATTATAGCTTGGACTAAAAAATGAACTACTGAAAGTCTTATTTCTTCTACTGTGCATTCTCTTTTAAATGGCATACATGTCTTAAATACAGAGGTGCCTTGTATGAGCAGAAAGGCATTTCACCTCGCACAGCCAGATTCTCATGCATTTTCCCATCTTGCTCCCTCAACCTCACGGGCAGCTGAGGAAGAATAGGGGGCTGTAGCATGGAGAATAGCCTGGAGTGTAACCAAAATTTCACTTACCTGATTGCTATGGCTAAATAGCAATGCTTGCAATTACAACATCTGTTTGAATCTAGGTTTGGCCCTACAGCGTTTACAACTTCATCGTCTCCTCCTTAACTGGAAATCAGATAGGTTGCTTACCGCTGTCATTCTTCAAGTGGTCACTTGTGCATCACGCATATGGTTGTCAGGAAGATTCTACAGCTAATTGTTAGTTTGGGCAGGAGCCCCCTCCCTTCCTCTTCTCTGCATCAATGGGAGGACCTCCTACCCATTCTCCCAGTTCCACTGAGATCGCCTATAGGTCCCAGGACTGAGGGCCAGTGGGTGGGCTGTGTGAATGCACAGATAAGCACTGGAAGAATGATAGTTAAGGGTAAGCAACCCGACTTCTTCATGGTCTTTGTGCAGCACACTTATGGGTGACGAGCCTGGAGAGGACAGTGGGATAGTGTCATCACCAGGAGGTCATGGAGAGAACTGTTCCACCAGTCTACCCTTGCCTGGACGGCTAGCCTGAAAGCTTTGACAAACACTGAAGGTGTTATCACTCCCATGCAGGAAGGAACAGAAAAAGATCTCTATTTAGATTGGCAGAGGGATGAGTTGGCAAGGGCACTCAGCGATGGCACTCCTCCTCTGGGAGCTTTCATGCTTGCTTGATGTGGACCATAGTGTCAGGCCTTCTAGCCTTGGGGGTTGCCTGGGACCTGGATGCATGCTCAGCCTAGGTCTTGTGCTAGTATGGAGGTGTGGGGTGGGTGGGTGGGTGGGCGAGCCACTTACAAGGTCTGGTGGATGATTGTTGGAAACCATCCTCTTCATGGTCCGCTGGTCTTCTACAGGTAGTCCATGAGCTCATGCAAATGTGCTTTGAAAAGGCCCTCCTCATCTAAGGGAAGGTCCTTAATGCAGGAGCAGCTATCTTGTGGCAGCACTATAGAGCACAGCCATGCATGCCTCCTGATGTCCACAACACTTATCATTGCCTTAGGATTACAGTCAACGTGGTATCTTGCTGCAGCAGTCTGCTGACAAGTCGGATTCATGGCCTCTGAAACATATGAGCCAGTTCCTTGTAATCATCGGGGAGGTGATCACACATAGCCCTAACTGTCTTCCATAAGAGTAGTTGGTAGCAGGCCAGGATTGCCCTGTAGTTGGAGACCCAGAGGCCAAGCACTGAAGCTACCTAGTCCTATTTTATTTATTTATTTATTATTTATTTATTTAGAAATTTATAGGCCGCCCCTTGCCACAAGCCTCGGGGCGGCTCACAATAAACAAAAACATCAAATTCTAAAACATTAAAACTTCACCATACTGTCCAGGCATTAGCCCTTCTGGTCTGCTGGTGCCAAAGTTGGCATTGTGTTAGGCCCTGTGTGGGCTCAACAATAACTTCATTGGGCCACTGGTGCTGGAAGAACAGGATGTCTCTTTCCAGGACCCAATACATGTTCTCAAACCACCTGAGATGGCACATGTGACTGTGTCTCAAGAATGAGGGAGTTCACCATGTGCAGGACCAGCTTGGAGAATCTGCACCTCCCCTGCAATGGAGGCACTGGGTCCTGCATGGCAAAGGCTGCATCAGATGAAAAGGTGGACATGATGCATCTGGGTCCAAGTCAGACCCATAGTCCTTGGAAACTGACAATGGAGAGAGCATTCTTGAACTCAGGGTCAATTCAATGGCAGTGTTGAATTGCCATCAGTGTTCTCTGGTTGATACCATGTTCGCATAGAGGCGCTTGATGGAATGAATATATCTGGTGGTCACTGGATCTCTACTGAGCTCAGTAGACTCAGATGTCCTATTGAGTCTGAAAATCACAGTCTTCCTTGCAGGATGCTCTGGAGCCCCTTCAGAATCAATAGCAGGTTGGTGATGCGACTGGACCTTCGTGTCAATGGTAGGCAGGGGTTCTCTCTCAGGCTGGATGCTCTCTTGGATCCCAGCACTTTCTAAGTACTGAATGGTCTCTTGGAATCAAAACATTCTCTGAGCTGATGGTTGACAGAGATTCCCTCTCTGTCAGTCAGTACCAAACACTCCATGTGTCAAAGGTTGACAGGGCTTCTGTTTCAGAACCAAACAGTCTCTTAAGTCTGAGCGGCCCTTGGTGTTGAAGGTTGATAGGGCCTCTGTTTCAGTATCAGTAATACTGAGTGGCCCTCATATCAGAGGTTGACAGGGCCTCTGCCTCAGTATTGAACAGTCTTGGTACTGAGGCCATTGTGTCAAAGGTCGACAGGGTCGCTGTCTTGGTCGAGAAGGTTGCCACCACTATTTTTGGCACTGGTTCCTACAAAGGTTTCTGCATGGGTTCAACCACGAAGAAGACTGAATGGCCTCATGGGTCCAAGCACTCTCAAGCACTCTTAAGATCAAACAGAGGTTGAAAGGACTCCTGTTGTAATATTGAAGTCTTTTGGTACCTAGAAGCCCTTGGGATCAAAGGCAGACAGGGCATCTGTCTCAGTAAAGTAAGGTTGCTGTTACACCTGTTCTGGTTCCTAAACAGCTTCCTATATCAGTTCAATCAGTTTAACCATTCAGAATCGAACAGTTCCTTGGTGTCAATGGTAGAAGGGACTCCCTCTTGAAATCAACCCATCTGTTGGGTCTGAGCACTCTCAGTATCAATGGTAGAAAGGGGCTTCCTCTCAGTCTCAAACCATCTTTTGGGACAAAGCACTCCCAGGACCGATGAAGCCCTTCCAGGACCAATAACTAGATAGGGGCTCCCTTTCAGGATTGAGCCATCTTTCAGGTCTGAGTGCCCTCCTTGGACAGACCAGGTCCCTGGGTCAATAGTAGACAGGGTCCCCTTTCAAGCTTGAACTGTCTTTCACATCTGCTCTCTTGGGACTGACCAGGCTCCTTGTGCCAATGGTAGATGGAGGCTCCCTCTCGGAATTGACCTATCCTTCAGGTCCTCTCATGGTGTCTGCACTTACATTTGATGGCAGCAGTGATCATTTTTCTCCGAATTTGTGGGGAATTTACTCACACAATGGATAGATTTTCTAAGGGGTGCCTCTGATGCATGCAATCACAGTAGATGTGGAAGGCAGAAAGAAGAGAATGGAGAAGAGACTGGAAGAAGGCCACAAAGATCACAGACAGAGTAGGAAAAGGTTGCTATTTTCTTTGTGTTTGGATTTTACAAGTGAAGAGTGAAAACTGAGTAGAGTTTTCTTGGAATAGAAGGTGGCTGAGTAAGGAGCCAAGGAGTAGAAAGTGACAGAGAGAAAAAGGCTAATCAACTCTGAAAAATTACATAAATTGAGGAGACAAGTGCTTCCTGATCTAGGTACGGAGGTAGTTGAAAAGGAACTGAGGGAATGGGTGGGAGACCCTCCCATGGATGCAGAGAACAAAAAGGGGAGGGGCTCTCACCCAAACTAATGCTTACTTGTAGAATCCTCCCAACTACAGGCTCCATGCAGGCACAGAGCTTATATATGTGATGCACAGAAATCATGAAGAAGAATTAATGAAACTGAATAATCATACTGACCTACCATCAATAAATGTTTACAGGTACTTATTACTGATGAATAAATCTGATACACTGGTTCTTCAGTGTATCAGATTCAAAGCAAGAATGAAATAGGGAATTGGACTGTCCTGTTGTGTCTAACCAATGGACTGAGTTTGTTTGTTTGGGTATTTTTACCCCATCCAATACCCAGTGAGTCTCTGGACGGCTTACAATACAAATCCAATATATACATTTATACCCAAATAATACCAATAATCTACAAACTGAGCATAAAAACATAGTTAAAATTAAACACTGTTGCTATAGCATCTGTATTTGAAGCTTCAATGGATCTCAGACTATGTCTCATTCAGCGAAAAATGTTTGCCTCATGTCTACAGGATACCACATCTCTTTAAGAAGGGTTTGTCTAAGCTAGTTGAATGATGAAAGTGTAATATTGCTAATGTTTCCTTTAATAAGGAGGTTACATTATGAACCCCCTTCATGGATCACTGCCTTGCCAGGGCAAAGGGGCTTGCATAGCTCAAAGAAAATATGAGCTAAACTGTGTAGGGCCACCCAAGACGGACAGGTCATAGCAGAGAGCTCTGACAAAAACTGATCCACTGAAGAAGGAAATGGCAACCCACTCCAGTATCTTTGCCATGAAAACCCCATGGACAGGACCAAAAGGCAAAAAGATATGATGCCGGAAGATGAGCCCCTCAGGTCGGAAGGTGTCCAATATGCTACTGGGGAAGAGCAGAGGGCTAGTACTAGTAGTGCCAGAAAGAATGAAGCGACTGGGTCAAAGCCAAAAGGACACTCAGTTGCAGATGTATCTGGTGGTGAAAGGAGAGTCCGATGCTGCAAAGATCTATATTCCATAGGAACCTGGAATGTAAGATCCATGAATCAAGGCAAGCTGGATGTGGTCAAACAAGAGATGACAAGACTGAACATCAACATCTTGGGAATCAGTGAACTAAAAGGGACAGGCATGGGTGAATTTAGTTCAGATGACCATCAGGTATACTACTGCGGGCAAGAATCCCTCAGAAGAAATAGAGTAGCCTTCATAGTCAATAAAAGAGTAGGTAAAACAGTACTGGGATACAATCTCCAAAATGACAGAATTATCTCAGTTTGAATTCAAGGCAAACCATTCAACCTAACTGTAGTCCAAGTCTATGCCCCAACCACTGATCCTGAAGAGGCTGAAGTTGACCTGTTCTATGAAAGCCTACAACGCCTTCTAGAATTAACACCGAAAAATGATGTCCGTATCATCATGGGGGATTGGAATGCTAAAGTAGGAAGCCAAAAGATAACTGGAATAACAGGCAAGTTTGGCCTTGGAGTACAAATGAAGCTGGGCAAAGGCTGGCAAAATTGTGTCAAAAGAACATGCTGGTCAAAGCAAACACTCTTTTGCAACAACCCAAGAGATGACTCCACACATTGACATCACCAGACGGTCAACACAGAAATCAGACTGACTACGTGCTCTGCAGCCAAAGATGGAGAAGCTCTATACAGTCAGTAGAAACAAGACCAGGAGCTGACTGTGGCTCAGATCATTTATTTATTTATTTGGGATATTTCTAACCCGTCCAATCACTACATGTCTCTGGATGGCTTACAACAGTAATTCAATAAATACAATATAAAATGTCATCCTAATATCCCAAGCAATAATAAAACTAATAACACTAATATCCAGTACTGGAGTAAAAACCTACTTTTAAAAAATTAAACTTTAAAATACTGAGTAAATTAATTGGTCTTGACATGCACCGAAAAGCATGTAATGTTGGCACCAGGCAGATTTCTCTGGGGAGTGCAGATCATGTTTTCTTTTCATAGTTTTGTTGAAACTTATAAATTTAAAAACATTTATCAGATGTTACCCAAGAGTTCTGTTCAGCCTCAGTTTCATGCAAGACAACACAATAAATACATGGAACCTATTCTATTCAATCTGTGTAACCCTAATGATGTCTTCTTTCACCAAAATGTATTATCTAATACCTGTGACAGAAGTTCCAAAAATGAACAGGGGATCATCTCTATTTTTCCAAGTGTAATCACCCCTAATAGCTTATAGAAGCAGGATATCCAGAGGTCTAACAGCAGGAGTTGCATATGCAAAACAGTGGATTAAAGAACCCACAGTAGGATAGTGAGCTACTCAAAGAGCACCATTTCTGCCATTCCAGAATCAGTGCTTTTGCCACCTATTTCATGTAGTGCTACCACAGAAATACAACTTCAGCTAGACTATTATGAAATGCAGTATGTCTGCACTGCTGAGCAGGTAGAAAGGGCTGTCCGGAAAAGGCTGTCAATGCAAACAGGGAGGCTATAGCATGTGTTGGTCAGCATGTGACATGGGAATTAAAGGGGCAGTTGTTCCTGGTGTACATTCCAAAGTCAGGTAAATTTGGACTCACCAGATGCAGAGGGGCCCTGGAAACCAGCACCCACAGATGCTTAAAGGTGAGAAGCAGAGCGACTTATCTCAGAGCGACTTATCCACAGGAGTTTAGGTGTACTCTGAGTATAGTCAAGATATACAATGACATGGAGGGGGCATGGGAGAATCACTCCAGCAGCGAGCCAAACCTGGTACAACTCCATGATGCAGCACTAGGAGAGACAGGCTGGTCAACTAGAGGGGTGGTGACAGGGAAGAGGCTCACCTTCGTGCAAAAGGACCCTCCCAGACAAAGGGCCAAGGGTTTTTCAAAATGAAGGTTGCTTATTGTAACTGTCATTCAAGTGGTCATCTGTGCATTTTTCACCTATTGGCTTCCCACAGAGTGCAAGGCCCCGATCGGAGGAAAACTTTCAAAGCTCGGTGCCATGGCGCGGGCGGGAGCCCAGTCCACCTCCTGCACAGGCAGGATAAGGGAGGGGGGGCTCCTGCCCAGTCCCTCAGTTGCCAGAAGACCACGCTGTCCCAGGTGTGTGAGGGACTCGAGGAATCTGTGAAGGATACAGCAGTGAAGGTACCCTGCCCCAGCCATGCAGGGCGAGAAGCTGATAACCAGCGGGATGGAGGGCGGATTGTGTGATTGCACAGGTGACCACTCGAAGAACAACAGTTACAGGTAAGCAACCTGCCTTTCTTCTTTGTGGTATCTGTGCAATCACACCTATGGGTGACTAGCAAGCTTACCATCCAGGAGGGGACTGTCGTTGCCAGAGAATTGAAGTGAGAACTGCCCTTCCGAAGGTGCAGTTCTATCTGGCGCGGACATCTAGTTGGTAGGGGTGGACGAAGGTCAAGGATGTGGACCATGTCACAGCCCTGCAGATTTCCTAGAGAGGACACCAGCCAGCAGCGCAGTGCATGCGTGAAATGCGTATGTGGATGTTCCATCAGCGGGACCTTGGCCATCTCATAGGCAAGGGAGATAGTGCTAGAGACCCACTTAGAGAGTCTTTGGCTGGAGATGGGTTCACCAGCTTTAGGGCCCCCGTAGCATACAAAGAGGCACTCAGAGTGGCAAAAAAGCTCAGTCTGGGCTCTGTAGAAGGTGAGGGCCCTCCTAACATCAAGGAGGTAGAGCATGGCCTTGATGGGGGTGGAGGGGTTGGGGAAGAAGGTGGGAAGGACAACATCCTGATTGTCATGGAAAGGGGATGTCACCTTGGGAGCGAAGTGCGGGTCAGGATGGAGAACAACCTTGTCCCTGTGAAACGTGGTGAAAGGGGTGTCGATCTGCAGGGCAGCTAGTTCACTGGCATGGTGAGCAGAGGTGATGACCAACAGGAATGCAGTCTTCCAGGAGAGGAGGTGGAGGTCTGATGTGGCCATGGATTCGAAGGGACTCCATGTGAGGGACTGTAAAACCACGGAGAGGCTCCCTGACAGGAGAAGGAGAAGAGGGAGCCAAGGTTGTCTGAGCCATCCGGGAGTGATGCAGATGAGGCTGGTCCTGTCGCTCTGGAGTTTGACCACCACCCTGGTGATCAGGGGAAAGGGAGGGAAAGTGTAGAAGAGGATCCCCCCCCCACATCTGAAGAGAAAGGAGTCCCCCAGGGACCCCCTGCCCTGTCCTGCTCTGGAGCAGTACTGGTCGCTTGTGGTATTCTCAGGGGTGGCAAAGAGATCAATCTCGGGGCACCCCCATTTCTGTGCATAGAAGGTGGAGGCTTCCAGCTCCCACTTGTGTGGGAGAGAGGGTGAGTGGCTGAACGAGTCCGCGAGTGTGTTGAGGTGCCCTGCCACGTGAGTGGCTGTGATGGTGATGCCCCTCTGCCAGGTGGAGGGAGGTATTGTGCTAGGCGGTCTGTGAAGCAAGTTGGGGGGCGGGGGGGCAGTCTGAACTAGCACATAAATGCCTGCACCTGCGGGAGCCTCTGGCAGGTTTGAGAGTCCTGCCTCTTGTTGGCAAGTGGCACTCTGGGGCACATGGAATGGTCAGGGAATGGGTGGCAGCTGGGGGCTGTAAGGGTTCCCTGCCATCTCCTTTGCACTGAGCTCTGGCCAAAGCTGATGCGCTTGACAGTGGTGAGAGCTTTATGGAGGGAGTCCATGTTCTTGTCTGTACATGCATTGAAAAGGCCTTCACCATCAAAGGGCAGGTCCTCAATGCGGGCCCAGGTCTTGGGGGGCAGGGATGAGGAGTGCAGCCAGGCTCCCTGTTTCTTGTTGGACTCTTCAATGTACCACATGGTCCTGGCATGTTTTCACTGGCTCTCACGTTTTCGCGCATGCACCCTGGGCTCGGGCAGGGAGGCAGGAGAGCAGCGGTGGTGCTGGCAATGCTTGTAAGGAGTGGAGTCATTGGAGAATGAGGAGGCAGGGCTCCAGGTGCGGCGTCTGTGGTGGAGCCTTCATTTGGAGGCTGGGAGCCTCAGTCAGGCACGGTGAGTGTGGGTATCTAGGACCTGGAGTCAAATTCGGCCAGGCAGGGCCTCCTTGCACAAGGGGTTGAGGGAGGCAAGCTGGAGCGTGAGGAGGCCATGGAAGGCAATGACTATCCCCCCTGAGTCCAGAGGGTGGGGTGCAGTATGTCTGCCAGCTCTGTCCCAAGAACAATTGCTGGTCCCTCGAGTGGGTGGACACGTGGATGTCGGTCTCCACAGCTGGGATGCTGGCTGGGCCACGTACTGGCAGCGTCTTGGGCACAGGAGGCGCTGCCGAGCAGTGTGCGTCCAGAGAATCCAGGACCGGGACCATAGGTGTCATACTCAGGGATGCCCCAGAGTCCAGGGTCTGTGGGCGGCCCTGGGTGGCCTCCAGTGCTGGGGGGGCGGGGCAAGGTCCTTTGTGGCACGGTGCTTCTTCCTCCTCGCCGGAGTCACAGTCCCAGAGGGGCCCTTGACCAGCAAGGCTGCTCCCTTCCTAGCCCTGCGGGGCTTGGAAGTGCCTTCGGCAGGGGGGTTGTCGGCCTCGGAAGGGTCAACAGTGGTAAGGGCCCTCTGCCATAAGGCCTGCTGGAGTTGTGTGGCCCTCTGCCAGAGCATCTGTTTTTTAAAGACCTGGCAGTGCGGGCCGGTCTCTATGATGTGCCCCTCTACAAGGCAGAGGAGGCACTTGGAATGCCTGTCGTTGGTGGACATTTGGGCCACGCAGGAGGAGCAGCGGTGTGGAGCAGTCAGCCATGTGGTTCAAAAGGGAACAGACATGGCAGAGAGAAAAAGAAAAAATGAGAGGAGGACAAAACCCGGAGGGCTTTTCACTAGGGTGGGAGGGAAAGAGAAGTGGCAGGCTTCTCTCTCCGGGAGGCCCAGGCTCCCACCCACTCCATGGTACCAAGCTTCAGAAGTTTACTCCAATCAAGCCCATAGGTGTAATTACACAGAGACCGTGAAGAAGAACAGAGGGTTCTCATAAGTAATTGCTAGATTGGATTCAACAAACTTCTCCATGCATGCTCAAAAAACCATTCTGTGGTGATCGTGCTCATGGGATACACTTTGGAGAATAGAGGAATTTTGAAAAGGAACAGACAGTTGCCTTGAATGTGTGAAAGGGAAAACCTAGTTCTAGACATGCATTCACTCAGGAGCAAACAATGCATTTAGATGTTCAAACGGTTTACAAAAGTTTTAAATAAATAAATGAATCCTCCAAGCATAAAATTTCTACTATTTTCATTTACTTTTTTAAAAAATACAAAAAGGATTTTGATTCAAGTCATGAAGCCAAGTACATAATTAAAATTGAAACACATTAGTACTTTATTATTGCCAATGAACACCTGATTAGGTTGAGCTTAAGTTACCAAGTTTTTCCAAACTCACTCACTCATTTTCAGTCCCAAACTTTGAAAAAGCATTACAGCATTATTTGGAAATTTAACAGTATTTACAACCAATCAAGAGGAGCAGAGCTATTACTTTGACATAAAGAGAAACTATACAATATTGCCAAGAATTTTCCTTAGACTTTTCAAACACTCCTGGATAGTATTCAACAGGGCCACTGCACTTACGTAGTTGGTACAGTGGTACCTCGGCTCAGTTCATGACCAAATCGGGTCATGAAAAGAAATTTAGGAAAAACCTTTCCTCAGGTCACGAACTCCGCATCGGGTGATGATCACAATCATGCCCGTCTTCCCTGCACCCGTGCGATCGCAGTCGTGTGGGGGAGGGGGCGAGATGGCTGAGATTGCGCTCCTGCAGGGAAGACGGGTGCGATCGCAATCATGCTTGGGGGGAGGGGGAGATGGCCGCGATCGATCCCGTCTCCCCAAGAGTGCATCCACAATTGCGCCTGTCTCCTGCCCCGAGCATGCCCATGATTGCGCCAGTCTTCCCTGTGATTAAAAAAAAAAATTTACAGAATGGATTAACCTTTTTACACTGAACCTTATGGGGAAATTTGACTTGGCTCATGACCAATTTGGGTCATGACCAGAGTCGTGGAATGGGTTAAGTTTGTGAGCCAAGGTACTACTGTATAATGCTAGCATAAGCAACCCCTGGTACAACACCAACAGCATAAAAGCTGGTATAATGGGTTTTCTGAGGTAGCAAATGGTCCCACACGAGAGTGAACTGTGTTTCTAGATCCGTTTCAGTTAGAGGCCTGGCCTGACAGATAGAAGACACATTGCATGTGCAACTAAGTTAATTCTCCTGCACTTCTTTGAGGCCTTCATTATAGCAGAGCAGGAGAACCAGAAAACCAAAAACCCACTCTGAAAGTCCTTTTACTTTCAGAGCCTACACTAGTAAGAGAAGTCCAACAGAGAACACACATTTTCTCCCAATCATTCCTGCCACTACATACCAAATAAAGTATAAATAGGTAAAATAATTTATTTGTAAGAGAATACAGATAAGTAAATATGATCCTAACATTACCTTCACAGTACATTCTACTTACACTAAGGCAATTTTCTGTCCAAAAATTCTGCACAGGAGAGGGTATTTTGAAATAAGGGCATACCCTTGTGGAGTCACTGGCAAGAAGAATATGCAACTTTGGTCATGCTTCCTATCCAAGAACATGATTTGGCTATTTTAGGTTTTTCTTAATTAATGAGTCAAATTCATTATGCATAAAATATGTAAATGTTTACACATATGGAATTACACATACAATTAATAAGTGCCTTTCATTAAGTTGCATTAGGTTATAATACTGAAGAAACAGGGTGCTCTTAGGGGTGGCCCCAAAATTGTCAAACTTCTTTGTGCTGATATGCACCTAGTACTTTCCACATCAAGCAGCAAACCACAAGCTGCAAAATAAACTCAAAGAGATGCATGTGGGTCCCGAGCCTTTGAAGGGACAGAGTATTTCACCAGCCTCGGCCGATAGGTCAGCTGCAACTGTGGAATTGCAGTAACTGCTGTAATCCACTACACACAGGTTGCTTCTAAAGGCAGTACGGAAATTTCAGTTACTTCAAAATACAGCTGCTAGCTGTGACTGTAATTATAACCATATTAAGGCAGGTTCCATCAGCAAGGCTGACTTCTGGTCAATTTCTAGGGCTAAGTCAAAGTTCTGAATTTGACTTTTCAAGAGTCTGACAGCTTAGGATCAGGATACCTGAAGTACAGCCTCTCCATACATTTAGATCTTCAGTGTAAACCTTTCTCTAGGTCATCAATTCATCTCAGGTACAGTAGACGGCCACCAGGGAGTGGACCTTGTCTGCAGTGGTTTCCCATTTCTGAAATGTTCTATTTTGAAGCCACAGAATGTGTCATCTGTTGATGATTTGACACTGCTTTGTTTCAGGTCTTTTTTTGGAGGGGGTTGCTTGTTTGTTTGATATGTACTTTAAATAGTGTGCTCTGTTTTTAAATGCCCGTTGATAAGCCTTTCTGGGAAAGGTTACTGGTTTTTTGAAAGGTATTGGAGAAATTAGTGCTAGTTTTGAGTGTTCACCAGATACTTTCCCAAAGATTTGGGGAGTAGCAGTGGAGAAATGGAGACTTCCAAAGTAAATAATATATTTCGGGAGGCGGGGGGGGGGAGTATGAAATCTGTCTATTTATTACATTTATATGCCACACCCATAGCCAACAAGGCTCTTTGGGCAGCTTAAAATAAAAATGGTGTTGGGAAAGAGGAAGAACAGAAAGTAGTAGAGGGTTTCTCTCTCTCTCTCTCTCTCTCTCTCTCTCTCTCTCTCTCTCTCTCTAAAAGTTTTGTCACAATTGCCAGCAGTAACAGATCTGCAACCAGTAAACTTCAGGTACTTCTTTGGGCAAGTCCACATGTAATGCTTAAACCACTATGGGTTGGTCATTCACTAAACCCACAGTACTTGCTTCTCTCACTTCCGTAAAACTCCACTGAAAGACGGTGTTTGAGTTGAACAAAGACATTGAATATGAACTCAACTATATTCCTCTTTTACACAATTATTAACATTAAATCCTTTTCAAAATTTGCTAACTTGTCAAAGCTCTCCTGTTCTAACAGATTTAGCCTTAGTTCAAAACCAAATGCTACATGTAAATACCCTTAATAACTATTGTTAGCACACAGAATTAAAGAGCACCTAAGAAAGTGTTAATTTTAAACAGATGCTGTTACAGACACATGAATCTACACATGACTTGCTAAGTGACATCTACAGCATATGACAACAGTGAGATGTGTTCTTAACTCAAAATTAAAAGGGAAACAAAAATGGTACACAAAACAAGGGGGAAACTATTACAAAAGCTTTGCTTCTTCTCTTCAAAACAAGTGCTGCTATGAAGAGGACATATAGTTACCTGCATCCATATCTGCAAAGAATGGAACAGCCAGTAAGGAAAAGAAGGAACCAGAAATTCAGTGTCTCAGTTGGATTTTAAAATTCAAAAGGAGAACAAATAAAAATAATCAGGATATCAATTTTAGTGACTGTTACCTTAATTAGATGCTACTACTCAAATATATACCCTATCCATTCATCTGAATTTAATGAAAAATCTGACAAAGTTCCTCAGTTACACATCAGTGTTTTACAATATTATTGTTATAACCTTACAAGCAAGCATAATAACAAAGAGAACAAGGTACATGCAAGTTATACCCCAGAAATTGTCAAAATGACATGAGATATCAAGGAACAAAAATATGAACTCTATAGTGCTTATGGCTTGCAACAGTGTAATTATAACTAGCACTGATATTATGCGCATGAGTAACCGACAGGCAAATTCTGCAATCATATTAAGAAGGGTGCCAGCATGGGTGAAGAATTTACAAGTAAAATTAGAGTGGCTTTGGGAAATGTGGGGAGGAGAAGACATTGCATTCTGCTGGCTTTTAGACCTAATAAATAAACAGATAAATAAACATTGTGAAAAAATGCACCAGTAGGCTCCCTTCAAAAGTATGTGCAAGTAAGGGTATCTCTTCTCACTTCTAACACTATGTCCTTGGTAATTAATTGTGTGTGCTAACATTGCACAATGGATTACTGCTAAAAAGCCATGTAAATGTTCAAAAACAGCATGCTTTCAATGACCTATCAGTCACTGTACCTTCTGGTGACTCCTCCTGGACATACGTCCCAGTCAGATATCGATGTACAAGAGCAGATTTACCACTAGCTAAATTTCCCACAATTCCCTGTGGAGATAAAAAATGAATATTAATGTTTATTTAAGTTTTAAAATCTTACAAAAAAGTGTAAAATCTATCTGAGTGAACTTGCAAATGGAAATAAAATCATTCCAGGACATGGATATTGCTTCTAATCTTAAATTAATATTGAATTCATGAATACATAAACTGAACTATGCAAATGAAAAAGAAAAAAGAAAATACATACAATTACAATCAGGAAGGGGTACCGATAATGCTAAGCTGAGCAACCACCATAAGTAATGATTGGAAAATTCCTCTCAACTGAGAATGGGCTGGGACTTTCCAAATCTTTTTTGAAATTTCACAGAAAAGGTCCTGGCTTCTTCAACAATTTTCCAAAGCCCAGAAAACTACCCCAGAACAATTTATCCACAGATTCCCTACTTCTCAGACTTTCCCAAACTTATGAATTATAGTGTGAGAGGTTTTACAAAATCCTCTTCCTAAAAGTTCAACTAGTTTCCAGGCTCAAATTCTCCAAACTCTTACAGGAACTTTTGAGGACTCTTTAATTCCTTCTGGTCATTGAATTAGATGGGATATTAGTCTACATTTCTAAGAGTTTAAGTCAGCAGGAACAGCTTAGAAGAACAGCTTCTTCAGTATCACTTGTTCAAAACAGTTCTCATCTTGCAACAACAATTTTCAAGGTAACTTACAACAGACTTTTAAATATGACAAATATTAAAAGTTCTGAAATGTTTAAAACAAGTCTAGTTATTTCATTTGTATACCATTCCTTCTCCCAAGGGGAAACAACATAATGAAAGTGTATAATTAAACCAGAAGACAGAAAAACACATGCACAGCACATACCATCTTAAAGCAATAAGGTCCCAAGATCAAGATGCATCTCAAAGTCGGCACGAACAAATACATTTCAGCTTTCGTCTAAAAAGTAACACAATGTTGGGGCCAACTATACTTCCCCAGTAACAACTGAAAAGGCCCCAACTATTTCAAACCATCATATCATGGACATGGCCCACCAGGGCTTCCCTAGCTGATCTGAAAGCACTGGTTGCACAGCAGTAGGAGAGACATTCATTAAAAGTTTAAAACACTGCTAGCATATATTAAATCTCACTGAAGATTTTCAAATGCCCAGAAAAACAAGACTGTATTTATCATCATGGTTTTGAAGGAAACAGTTTTTTTGTTGAAATGGATTTAAAACAATGGCAAGTTTTGAGGTATGTCATCAGTATGAAGTTTGTAAATGACTAAATTTGCAGAATGGAGGTGAAGTGTGCCAAGGCCCTGGGATATCAGCAATTAAGTTACAGCAACAGGCAAGTGCCAATCCATACAAGAATGAAGTTCCACATATGGGGTACCACTACAGAAAAAAGGTCTATGGCAGGGGCCACCATTTCACCTACAAAGTAGGAGGAATCAAGACTCAGCATTCCAATAAAGATATTTAACAATTAAGTCACTGCATATGAAAACAGTCCTCCTTCAGATACTCTGCTCCCAGAAAGCTTAGTGCTTTATGGATGAACAAGAACACTTTGTATCATGGCTAGAAACAAGCTGGTTATCAGTAAAGGTCTTTAAAACTTTTAATATTTCAGAATGCTAGTTCCATCAAGGAAAAGGAAAAGTATCCAGTGATGCCCTAAAGAACTGTTAAACTCATACTTTGTATTTGTTATTGTCACTCAGAATATAGACTAACAGTATGAAATTGTTAAGAATTTAATAGCATATTAACTGTTAAGAATTTGAAGTGTGTCTATACTCTCCACTGAAAAAATTAACATTCCACATTAAGGGGCTGAAATTAAGGGGTTGGTGCTCAGAACCAAATCGGCATCTACCTATTTTGTGCTGTTGAATTCCATTTCCACCTGATTTTAATGTTCTGTTTCTCTGACAACTGTTCCCCATCACAGCTCCATACACATACAAGGTGCTGGATGTCTTTAACTATTTGATACCTGTAAATAGCTTAGGGCAAGTTGTAGTCATTGCTAGGATGGATGGTATACACAAACATTGATATGCAGTGCATTGGAAAGAGATGCATGGGTTACTAAAGCTGAGAATCTTCTTGATCTAACAACTTAATATCCTAAAGTTGTGCAATACTACAGCAAAAGCATAATTGTGCAAGAAGATATACATACATAGTGACTATAGTTTCCTTTCCATTAATAGGTTTTAGTCTATAATTAATCACACTTACAGATGCTGCAATGGTAGTTATAATTAGCATTTTCTATTCTTATATAGAATAGCTTCAGGGTGCATTCTAAGAATTGAGTCTTCAAACAGCTATTTCTGGAGCACAACCTACAGTTAGTCCTAAAATTAACAGAAGAAACCTGCAACTGAGCCCCTAAAACAGTAATAATATACACTGGTGCCTTGTACTTTGAACAACTATAACTCCAGGGTTCAAACAGTCAAGTCACAATAAAATTGCTCCAAAGTTTGAAAGATGCATCTACATTCAAACAGCATGCAAAGTAAAAAAAAAAAAAAAGTGGTTGCAGCATAAACATCATCAGTTGTGCACCCAACTCACTTGCTGTGAAACATCCCTTGCGTAACACTTGTGCGTTTTCAATGCATGTGTTTTCATGTGTTTTCAGTGCTTTTTTGCTTCATTTTTTGGTTTTATATATAATCAACTCCACAGTAAGGTACAGTAAATGCACTAACATAACATTGTTAACATAAATTCAAATACAGTGGTGCCTCATGCTTTGAACTTAATTCATTTCAGGAGGCCGTATTTGCTGTTTAAGTTTAGCAAAATGGGTATTGTTTAGGGTCTAGCAAGGGATTAACTCACTTTCCATTCTTTCTAATGAGGAAAACTGATTCTGACTTCAAATGATTCAGAGTTCAAACAGCCTCCTAAAACAAATTAAGTTCAACATACAAGGAGCCACTGTAGTTATATTCAATATCTGTGCATAAACACAGGAAAGGAGAATAACCATAGGATAATTAGATTTTTAATAAATTATACCAAAGTAGAAATATCAATTAGAAAGGTATGCTAATGTGAAGAAGTGCAGAAATGCATAGTGTATTTCTTACAAATAGCAGCAGAATCAGGAGTAAAGCAAAGTAAAAAAGCCACCTCTATGCTGAACAGTATTATCAATATTAAAGAAACAAACAAAGAAAAAGGGAATTCACTAAGAAGCATATGATCTCACTCAAATGTATGGCACCATTATGGCAACATGTACAATCAGAACATCTTAGTAGCAGGATGAGGGAGAAACTGGTTCCCAGTTCCTCATACAGTACAGAGCTGTATGTGCAGCTTGAATATGAGAATGAAATTAATAGGCCTTGAGACCAGAATAAGCCTTGGGCCATCCCAAGTAAAATACACAAAGTCAGTGTCTTAGAGACAGCCCTGGCACGGTGTCCAGCCCAAAATCTTGGGCATGCAGAAGTCATTGTCAAACATGCAACATGATGCCAACACATGAATAAGGAACCAACAGTGTTCAGTACAAACTAAGCTCTGTCCTAGGCAGTCTTGAAAGTAACAGTGTCCCAGTCATGTTAATGTACAGCCTGGAGTGGTCCATAGCTTATTTTTCATACACCCTCCCAGTTTGTTAAGCTTTTACACATATATATGGTCATAGCCAGACTTTTATTTCCAGTTGCAAACTGTGTCCCCAACTGGAGCTCCCTTTAGAATACTCTCATGTGTGGAAAGGAGCAATTTTCCATCATTTCCCCTACAGCTTCAGTTTATACACAACCATCAGCTTTCTGCGAGACTGTCCCTCACTGAGCCAGTGGAAAAACTCCATTGGATCAAGAGACTCCAGCAGATAGTGGGTGTGGTGGGAATTGGCAGAGGAGGAGGAGAGGACCAAGTGACTGCGAGCAAATGGCTGCAGCATTAAAGGCCTGCAATAACAGGGCCTGGCAGGCGCCTAATGGGAAATTATACCAAAGGCCACTGTATATGGAAAGTAACAGCATGAAAATGGAGAGAACACAGTGAATTGTGATTTTGGACAGAAAATCTTATTCCAGGCCACAATATTAATCTAGAATCCACATTACTTTTATGACTGACAGGAAAATAGTGAAGGCAACTCATTTACATATGAAGAAAACCAAGTATTTTTCCAAAAAGAACAAAAGAATGAAAGGAAAAGTTTGCAGTAATGCACCCCCTTTCTTCTGCTTACTTACATTATTTATTATAAAACTTATATTTATATCCCATCTTTTTTCTTACTGCAAGGAACCCTAAGGGGTTTACATAATCCTCCTCTCCCTTTGATCCCAACAACAACATTATGTAGGTAGGTTAGGCTGAGAGTCCGATCGGTGCAAAGTTGCTCAGAGAATTTCATGGCCTAATACTTCTAGCCCAACAAGCTCACCGTGCCACACTTGCCTCCGTTTTGCCTTAAGCCATTCCCTTTTATACCCTCTTTTGCTTTTACTGCCTCCTATTCCCTTTGCCTAGAACAAATTCTGCCCTCAGTTTATACCCTGTCACACCCCTTTTTAGCAAAAGCATTTTCAAATTAATTCTAGCTTCATCTTTCTTTCCCCAGTCCACCACCACTTGGCTCAACTACATCAAAATCTTACTACTTGTGACCAGTCCTTAAGTGCCCTCATCACTTAACAGAAATTGTAAGCTCTGGGGCAGGAAGCTTCTCATCTTTCATGTCCCATGCAACCCTTTGCTTGTGAAATATAATACCTTGTCTTGGGTTCAGGAGCTGAAATGCCTAAATGTTTTTAGGTACCAGGTAGGTATCCAGATAAGCTTGGAAAAATAAAGCCCTCATTTGGAAAAGGAACCGATAAAGAAGTAGCTCTCCAGAAAGTGGCATTAAAGATGTGATTTAAAACTAGGGAGATAGTTAAATCAAAATGTGATACCTTCAAACAGATCCAAATTTTTATTTGAAAGCTTGGAAATCTTCCATAGAATATAAAAACTCAGAGTGAGAGTTCAGCTCTAATCTAGGGCTGTGGTGCACTTTAGTGGCCCAGATCTTAACAAAAAAGGAACAGTCATAGAAAATGCATCCAAAATCCTTTTTAAAAAAATTAAATTTGATCCTATAAGTTAAGTACTCTTGCTATCTTCAAAAGCTAGGGAACCAGAGGGCATCATTAAGGCCTTCTTCTTTGGGATTGCAATCCACAACAGCAGACTGAAGATGAACAAAATAACAGATAGGAAATGAGAACATGTTACAATGCTTAGACTATCTGTAGCTGTTTATCTTTCCAGTCTAATCCCTTACATAAAGGAAATCTTTGATTTATAGCTCATCCCACCAGAATATTTGGGATACATACACGTAACTTGACTATTCTCTTAAACACAGAGCAAATTCTCTTACAAACAGGCTGTATATGTATTGGTGTTTACTGATACTTTACTCCCTGAAAATACTTCATTCATTGGAAGTATCAACATGTATTGAACCATGATGATTAAAGATGAAGTAAGTACAGAGTTTGAAAGGTTACTTACCACTTTGAGTTCTGGAACAGATCGACTTAGTGTCCATTCCTGGCTATTTACAAAGGCATCTGTAAAATTGAACATTTTTTTAAAAAATACAGTATTTTAAACAGTATGCCATTACTAATTTATTGCAACAGATTATCTATTAACATGAAAAACTATTATCTTTAGGTTGCACCCAGAGAAGTGAGAGGAGAGTTCTACTAGTGTAATAAATAAGTTCCCACTGCATCCCTCTGAACCACCTGCCCCACTCCCCCGTTTTTCAAGATAAGGGACAGAAGAGTCTGAGACAAGGCATTGTTGGAGAGAATCAGGAGAGGAAAACCAGCAGATCTGGGGTGGGGCAACTCATGCAAATACAAAAGTACCGTATTTTTCGCTCTATAAGACGCGCCTGACCATAAGACACACCTAGTTTTTAGAGGAGGAAAACAAGAAAAAAATATTCTGAATCAAATGGGCACATAATCACAGGCACATTCCCCATCACTTCCCCATGGGCTGCACATCTGACAGACTTATGCACACACATATTCGCTCTATAAGACGCACAGACGTTTCCCCTTACTTTTGAGGGGGGGAAAGTGCGTCTTATAAAGCAAAAAATACGGTACTTCCACTCTGGTAAGAAACTCAGACTTGAACTTGATGAGCACAAATATTCAGCAGTGTTTGGTAATAAATTATGATCTTGAAAGAGGTGCTATAGGGTGCCATTATTTAATCCACAATAAGCTGCAGTACTCTTGGGAGTCAAATTGCATCTGCAACCTCCAATCTGGCTATTACTGTCATGAGAATCCAGTAAGTGTGGAAAAACCCTCACATAACCCTAGAACAGACTATGAGTTATATAAGGGTTGTTTATCCTTGCATAACCCACACGCAGTGGGTTTAGAAGTTACAACTCCCAAGTAGGGGATGTACCTTCAATATGGTGACCACATGCATCCCACACATACCTCAGCCTCCCTGTGGGTTAAATAATTCATGGTTGGCTGTCATGTCATACAACCAGCCTCTATGTCTCTATATTTTATTTTAAAACAAGACCTTTCTATTTTGTACCTCTTTGTATTTTTGTTTCAAAGATGAGGGCTCAGGTATGAAAACAGTTGATGCCATGGTCCATAGATCACTGTTTTTGCTAACAGAATTAACCGTAAGCGTTAATGGAATAAACCATAACCATTAATGTTAAACTACCACAGGGTGGTCATAGCTTCTTTGCCCATCAGCTTTAAATCTCAATTGCTTACCATTTGTCACTCAATAATTAATAACAAACACAAAATATAATAGTTTGCACTGCTGCACCTAAAACACCTTATGCTTGACAACAGGACAAACACAGATAAGCAAAACTATGCTTTGAACAGGAAGAATAAACACCCCTACCCTGGGCAACATGACTGCACCAAGTGTGCTGTCCTACTAGAAATGTGAAGACTTGGGGGGGGGGGGGAGTCAGGAAAAAAATGGCACTCCCTCCCCCACCACTAAAAAAACCTAACAATTTGTCCAGTTCTTTTTTTAAATTTGGAAAAAGTGTGTATTTTCCTGAATGGTTCAATTTTCTCCACAAACCTTTACAATTGATAGGAGCCTGCTTACTCTCTAGTTAAGTTTTTGGAAGCTGCACTCCAGTGCAGTGAGTCCAAAAGATGTGTGGGGATAAAAATACCTTCATATTTTAGCTTAAAGCTTAGACTGCAATTAAGTCTTAGGAAAGGCATTTCAATTTTTTAGAATGGGGAGCAGGAGATAAAGAAAAGAAGCCATCTAGGAAACCCCATGGGGGAGCAGATTTGGCCTAAGATTTTTCATCCATTATACATGGTTAGAACTAAATGAGTCAATAACTATATCAATGGAAAAATCAAGACACATTTGCTAGTACAGATGCATCAGCAAATTCACAAGTCTATTCCACAAAAATGCCCTTGTTATAGTCTTCTCAATTCTTCTACCACAGCAACCGAAGACCAAAAATGTCTGTTGTGTAATCATAAATGAATGACAGGAAATCCTCCTAGATACCAAATAAAACGACCCTTGACAATTTCAACAAAGGTAGAAAATACTCCTTTAACATTATTAACGCTATTTTACGCTAACACAAAATAAAATTTGTAGTTCTCTAAAAAGGTGTAGTAACAGAACCTTGATTCATTTCATGAACAACTTTAATTTCAAAGTTATTAAATCATGGTTATATACACAATTTATTCCCCCACTTAAAATATAAATTGCATTGTTAGTAAGTTATGAACATCCATCTTGTTTCATAGGCTCATAGAAGCTTTTAAAACTATTTATGTTGCAACACAGAACTAAATCCATCTTTCCATTTGATAAGGACAGGAAGTGCTAAATTTTGAATGCTTCTTATTGTATATTATTCAGACATATTGTTATTAAGTTTTGAGTTTACAAAATATCTCAAGTCTTCACAGAGAACATAATTTAATCCATAATGCACATATGTCAGTATTTGGAAACCCTAAATCTAATTATACAATGAAAATATCTGCAAGGACCTTATATACAAAAAACAATTAAAGGCTCAACTACTCAAGAGGCCTGAACAGAACTTCACAAGAAGAAAACGTTCCTCATGCTTCTCCCACTTCACTGGAAAAAAAAATTCTGCAGAAAAGAGTGGGAGCAACAGTTGTAACGGCCAGGGCAGAGGGGAACAACCTCCCACCAACACTTGCTTGGCTCTTTCTCATCTGAGCATGTGAAGAGGGCTAAGCTGTTATGTGCATTTTATTAATTTTTCCTGATCAATTTTTTCAGTTCAAATACTTTTGACTATTTGAAAAATCTTTTGAGAGATTTATATAGCACATATAGGATAGCATACTTCTTACATTTTCTAATAAATATCAGTCAGATTCTAATCAATTTAGGGTACCAGATTTTTTTCAATTCAAACTTTTCCAGAAATCCTGTATCCCTTCTTACTAAGCCCATTATGATTAGCCCAGGGATGGTTTCTTGATGGAACCCAATGTACTAAAAGAGGAACTAGGGTTAGCAGGCATTTTTGATGGCCTTTCCCTGAATATGGAACCACTCCTACTCCAGAAAGCCTAGAGGGCACTTTCAGGAAGATAACTTTTAAAATCTGCAGATCTTCAGATGCCATTGTCGATGAAGCAGGCTGGGAGACGACTAGAGGACAGGTGGAGGAGATCACGACAGGTATCTGACTGAACACACTTGTGCGCGCACTATCGCGCCTATGCTGTGGCGGTGAGGATGGCGAAGAAGAAATTCTTCTCCGTTTCCATTGCCTCCTCACAATGCTGTCCGGCGGAGCTTTTTCGAGTGGTTCAGGGCCTAGTCCATCCAGGCCCTAAGAAAGATCTGGTGCCACCCTCGGAAGCCCGCTGTGATGAGTTTGCCACACATTTTTGGGAGAAAATCATTCAGATATGCTGCGAGCTTGATTCCACTTTAATAGCAGATTCTACTGTGGAGCCGCCTTTGACGCCGTCTGGTCCTTGCTTAATGGATGAATTTCAGTTGTTGCGGCCTGATGATGTGGACAAGGTGCTTGAACGAGTACGCCCTACCACTTGCGTACTAGACCCATGCCCTTCTTGGCTACTAAAGACAGCCAAGGATGGGATTGGACCCTGGATCTGGGAGGTGGTCAACGCCTCTTTAAGAGACGGCCGGGTGCCTGCACTCCTAAAGGAGGCGGTAGTCTGGCCAGTCCTAAAGAAGGCAACCCTAGATCCAGAGGTGGCCGCCAATTATAGACCGGTGGCCAACATCCCGTTCCTGGGAAAGGTACTAGAGCGGGACAACTCCAGGCACTCTTGGAGGAAACGGATTATCTGGACCCATTTCAGTCCGCCTTCAGACCAGGGTACAGCACTGAATCTGCCTTGGTCGCCCTGTACAATGACCTGTGCAGGGAGAGAGACAGGGGGAGTGCATCCCTGTTGATTCTCCTGGACCTCTCAGCGGCTTTCGATACCATTGACCAGGGTATCCTTCTGGATAGGCTCGCGGGACTGGGAGTTGGAGGCACCGCTTGGCGGTGGTTCCGCTCCTATCTCAACGGCCGATTTCAGAAGGTGGTGCTGGGGGACTATGGCTCTGCGCCATGGCAGTTATGCCATGGGGTACCACAGGGGTCCATTTTGTCCCCCATGCTATTTAACATGAAACCGCTGGGAGAGGTCATCAGGAGGTGTGGGCTGCGGAATCATCAGTACGCTGATGATACCCAGTTCTACCTCTCGTTCTCTACTGATCCAGGTGAGGCGGTGGCTGTGCTGAACCGGTGCCTAGCCGAGGTAATGGGCTGGATGAGGGCCAATAAACTGAAGCTCAATCCAGACAAGACGGAGGTCCTGCTGGTGGGCGGTTCGGGTCCTGGAGTGGGGGATCTGGGCCTTGTCCTGGATGGGGTTGCACTCCCTCTAAAGGACAAGGTCCGCAGCTTGGGGGTACTCCTCAACCCGGAGCTGTCGTTACAGGCCCAGGTAACGGCGGTGGCGAGGAGTGCCTTCCTACAGCTTCGATTGGTACATCAGCTGTGCCCCTTTCTGGATAATGACTGCCTGGCGACAGTGACGCACGCATTGGTGACTTCTCGTCTAGATTTCTGCAATGCCCTCTACGTGGGGCTGCCCTTGAAGACGGTCCGGATACTCCAGTTGGTGCAGAATAGAGCTGCCAGGTTGCTGACAGGGACTGGGCGTTATTCTCATATAACCCCAGTCCTCGGTCAGCTCCACTGGCTCCCAATTGAAGTCCAGGCCCAATTCAAGGTTTTGGGATTGACCTACAAAGCCCTAAACAGCTTGGGACCTGGATACCTAATGGACTGCTTACACCCTTACATGCCCTCCCGCCCTTTAAGATCTGCAACATTGGCCCTCCTCCGGGAACCCACTGTGAGGGAAATTAAGTGGGTGAGCACCCGGAGGAGGGCTTTCTCTGAGGTGGTGCCCCAATTATGGAATGTGCTCCCTGGAGAGGTTCGCCTGGCGCCGTCATTATCTGTTTTTCGGCGCCAGGCGAAGACCTTTTTATTCAAGTCGTATTTTAATTGTTAGTTTAGGTTTTGTTTATAATTTGTTGTTATGTATCTATGTATCTTTTTTTTCAGTTGCCGAGATGCACCGGGGGGGGGGGGGATATATTGTTTATGGTTTTATTGTATTTTATTCTATTGCATTTTAAACTGTTGTAAGCCGCCCCGAGGCTTTGTTGCGAAGCGGCGGCCTATAAATGTTTTAATAAATAAATAAATAAATAAATAGTTGCAAAGACAATGATTTGTGCAGAATTTTTGAATATTTCCTATTCCACATTTTCAAAACTATGTTATAGCTTTTAATTTTATCTGTCACTGGCCATCTGGTAAAGGGAAGCTAAAAAGTCTAAATAAAGTTTACATCAACATGCCACCAGAGTATTTTAGTGCAAGTACTAAAATTACCATGTATACCATCTGGTACAGTCGCCTTATTGCAAACATTAATCTATCCCTTATTTAATTCAGTTTGTGACCCTGATACTAGTTTAGTTTTTAATCATCTGGCTTTTCCAGCACATCTGGCATCTTCCTTCTTATTGATATGAAACTTTCCTAATATTTTGTCAGCACATTACAACATGAAAGGAGTCACTGAAGGCAGAAACATTCATAGAGTTTTAAGTACAGTAAAACCTTGGATTGCGAGTAACTTGTTATGCGAGTGTTCTGCAAGACAAGCAAACATTTCTAATAAATTTTAACTTGTTAAATAAGTGATATCTTGCAAAATGAGTAGAACGTGATGCTGAATGTCACATGATCACAACTGAGCCAATGGTTCTTCTCTCTCTCTCACTGCGGTCCTACAATTCCCAGCATCTGTCCAAGGAGGGAGGGTATGCTGGGAATTTTTTCTATGTAAACATGCATAGGATTGCACTGGAAGCAGCTTTAAGCTAACAGCATTTCCTTGTTGGTTACCACAAGGCATACACTCATTCTGAAGGCAAAGGGGTTGTTTTATTAGAGTCTTGGGTTGTTTAGTGCTGTACACTGTCATTGACTAATTTAAATTAGGTTCTACTTAACTGTTAGAATGATCTGGTGTATATTTAGTGCTTTGTTGTGAAGATCTGTTTAAAAATCATGTCAAGTCTTAACTGTGGACTTCAAGGCTTGTGTGGGAGGAGTACATGGTGTGTTGCACTACAAGGTTAGAATCTTGCATCTGCTTTACCTTTCGGTATCCACCCCCCGGCCCCAGAGGGAGATACTGAAAGGTAAAGCAGATACAAGAGGTTATGAAGGAGATCTCGTCTACAGAGGAGAAGGAGAACAAGGTGGAGGAACCCCTCACTTCAAATGAGATTAGGAAGATGTGTAAAATGTGGGAAACAGTTCAAAATTTTGTAGAAAAGCACCACTCAAATAAGGCTGTAGCAGTGCAAGCAATGAATCTGTTTAACGACAATGCAGTGTCACATTTCCGCAAAATCCTCAAAAGGAGGCAAAAGTGAGTGTCGTTGCATAGGTTCCTTGTTAAAGCTGCACAAAAAGAAAAAGATTCCATTGAGCCAAAAGATAGCAGTGATTCCGTTAGTGATAGTTGATAGTGAAAGTCATCCTACACAATAACCTCCCTCTCTCGTCTCCCTTACACCAGCCATGAAGGTTTCCAAAGATAAGTGCAGGTTAATTTGTTTTATTTTTCTTTATATTTTGTATTTTCTTTATTATTTTGTATTATATTACAATATTGTAATCATTTTTATATGAATATTTTTGGGTTGTGGAACGAATCATCTGAGTTTCCATTGTTTCTTATGGGGAAATTCGCTTTGATATACAAGTGCTTTGGATTACAAGCATGTTTCCGGGACGAATTATGCTCACAAACCAAGGTTTTACCGTAAAATGCTTCCTAATACTATGTTTAGTAAACCTAGTCACCTTCCATTGGTTCCATATATGTCAGCTGACTAAATGAATATTGTCAGATATTCCAAAAATACTATTATACAAGTAGCAGCTCACTTTTTTATTTTTTTCTATCATTTGTTAGGAAGTCATGATAAAGTACAGTCAGCTAGGCGGGGGCATAGCAAAGCTGTCTATCTGCTATAACTTCAGGCATCTCCAAGTAGTGATAAGTGGGAAGGCTTATTGTACAAGTGCTGTGAGTGGTGGTATCTCACTCGGATCCTCACTCAGACACGATGCTCATTAAGTTCTGTTGCGTTAAAGTCTTTCCTACTTCAAGGGGCTGTTTGATGTGTTAGAATATATATTAAGCCATGAGTTCCTTGAAAAATGGGCAGAATAAAACTAAAATAACATTAAAATAATTGTAATGAACTAACCTTGTGTCAAACAAACAGCTTTTTTTGGTAATAATCACAAGTATCAAATCTTTTGATATCTTTCTTGTTCTTTCAACATTAATAACCTGCAATACTTGACCATAGTCAATTCAATAGTATTTTATTGGTCTGCTGATAGACCCTAGTTTTCTTTGCACTATGTACCATCTTTGCCTCTGCACTCTCCCCTTGATGGAGGAATTCAGTACCTCTAGGCAGGTACTGTGCAAAACAAATGCTCACAACATGTTCTATACCAAAACTCACATCACACATACAGCCTTACACACCTCCAAACAACGTCATGCAACTTCTGAATAGGTGGAAGAACACAGAGAAAAACAAACTCCAAAATCAAGCTCCACCAAGGCTTCCAGCATGGCACAAAGCCCCACTACCCAGGCCATTGGTATTGTATGTCTACATATTTCTGTTTAAAAAATGTATAAAATGACCTTCCCAAATCATAAAAATAAAACTACACAAAAACAATCTATATCCAAATAATTAAACTTGAAGTCCAAAAGATTGGTAAAATTCTAGTTCTGATGCAATACTATGTTATCCTCAAATATCTGTGTCCTGAATTTAAACAACACTTTAAAAAAAAACCTTAAGATACAATCAGGCAGTTTAAATTGCAGATCTTAGTTACCTCCTAAAATTCTTTCCCTACATTCAACTTTGCTGTGATCAGTTGTAACATCCAACTCTACTATCAATAACCAATACTTGTATGAAGTCTGATTCAATCAGGCCAGTTACTAAAAATGTAGGTAGTAATAATATTTACCTGGATAGACATGTATAGAAATGTCTACTTCTGGATAGACATGTATAGAAATGTGGACATAGTGATCTACCTGAATTTAGGTGTGTCACTCTAAGTAGCTGTCATAGTATACAAATACTACAACCAACACAAGAGAATGTACAGAATAATTATCTTTGAAGCAAAGTGGTATCCACACAGATGTTTACAATATTGTACAGGATCAGCTGCAACAGCTGAGACATGTTCACCCTTCTTCCTCAGGAGAGGCAGGGATACACTTGCCCTCGATGCAAGGTGGTGACCCTCCTAGAGAAGGTGAGAGGCCCGAGGGCTGAGCTCTCCAGGCCCCCCGGGAGCAGTCCCCCTGCAGACAGAGGGTTGAAGGAGGGGCCACAGGAGGAACAGCCGGGAGACAGGGAAGGCATGCCACCCACAGGAAGAGGAGGCCAATATGGCCTCCTCCTTCTCCTGGCACCAATCTGGAGCTGGGAAACAGGTTCTCTCTGTTTGGGGAGGCTGGGGCTGAGGAGGCTTTGGGGGACCAGCAGGACCCCCAGCCTGGGACCACATGCAGCCAGAAGGCTGCTGCAGGAGAGGGGAGGGCCAGGGCATGGCTGCCTACCACCACTGGGAAGAGACAGCGGGGGGGCGGGGTGATCATCGGGGACTTCCTGCTGAGGGGTACTGAGGTGGCAGTGTACCATCCCGACCCTGAGGCAAGGGAGGTTTGCTGCTTGCCGGGCACACACATCCGGCATGTGAAGAATAGAGTGGAGCGTCTTGTTCGCTCCGGGGATCACCAGTCACTTCTGGTGATCCATGTGGGGACAAATGACATAACCAGGCAGGGTGTGGGCAGGATCACCAGGGACTTCGAGGTCTTGTGAAAGAAACTCAGGGACCTAACTCCCCAAGTGGCCTTCTCATCTATCTTACCGGTCCGGGGATTTGGGCCGGGCAGGGATAGGAGGGTTGCCGAGGTGAATGACTGGCTTAGGGTGTGGTGCCAGAAGGAACACTTTAAGTTCCTCGACCACAGCATTTGGTTTCTTGCCAATGGACTTTTGGCAAAGCACAGGTTGCACCTCACAAGGATGGGGGAAAGGTCCTTTGGAAATGCTCTAGCGAGCTTTTCAGAAGACTTTAAAATGAGCTGTGGGGGGGAGTTCATGCCCCAAAAAACTTGCCCACCCTGGACAAGTGAGGGAAGAGGATCAGGGCTCTGACACCAGGGTGTTAGAGGTACTGCAGAGGCTGGCAGGACTCCTACGAAGAGAGGGCCAGTATCAGAAGATGGGAGGAAGGCGGAGGCTGGGGATTCCAAAGAAAGGAAGCTGTGGGAAGGAGTTGAGGTGCATGTACACCAATGCTAGGAGCATGGGTAATAACCAGGAGAATGCAGACATGCAGCAGATCAAGCACTAGAAGCTGGGACTTCAAGAGGGCCATCTTTGGCCAACGGAAGGCCAGACTGGGGAAAGTCTCCTGGGATAGGTTACTGGAGGGGAAGGGAGTTGAGGAGGGATAGATGGCACTCAAAAGGGAGGTTTTGGAGGCACAAGCCTTGACAATACCTCTAGTTAGTAAGGCAGGGAGGCAGAGGAGAGTGCTGCCATGGATGTGAAAGCAGGTGGCTAGAGGGATTTCTATGACAAGGTTTTGAGGTGGCTAGATGAAGGGGATGCAGTGGATGTGGTTTACAGGATGGCGTTCAATGTGGATAAGTGCAAGGTCTTGCATTTGGGTCATAGGAATGGGTGTCATAAGTACAGGTTAGGGGACAAGTGGCTGGAGAGCTGCACTTGTGAAAGGGACCTCGGGGTACTGGTTGACTGCAGGCTAAACATGAGTCAGTAGTGTGATGCGGTGGTCAAGAGGGCGAACGCCACCCTTGGTTACATAGCCAGAAGCATGGCTTCTAGATCGAGAGAGGTATTACAACCTCTCTATACGACTCTGGTGCGCCCACAACTGGAGTATTGTGTTCAGTTTTGGGCCCCTCATTACAGGAAGGATATAGCCAGGTTAGAGTCAGTGCAGCGTAGGGCCACAAGGTCGGTGGTCAGTTTGCAGGGAAAGCCGTATGAGGCAAGATTGAGGGAAGAGAGGAGACTCCAAGGGGATTTGTTGGCGCCATATAGGTATGCAAGGGGGTGTCACATGGAGGTGGCTAGAGACCTGTTCTCCCTTGCAGAAGCGGGAGGACACACTCCAACAGAGCAAAGCTCAGGGAACCAAGGTTCAATTTAGATGCCAGGAAGTACTTCCTGACAGTTAGGACCCCAAGGGTATGGAATGGGCTTCCAGAGGAGGTGGATAAGGCCCCATTGGTGAGGGTGTGCAAAGACAGGCTGAAGTGCACATGGTGGGAGTGTCCTGAGCGGAGCCAGGGGTCAGACTAGATGGCCCAGGAGGTCCCTTCTGACTCGCTGTGCTTCTATCTTTCCAAGTACTCAGGAGCTGTACAGACAACTGAATTCCTCATCTTAAAAAACCACTAGGACAAATCTTGCATCAGGTCTAGTGAAAGCAAACCTCTGTAAGCAACTTCCAGATGTTATTTCTGGGAAATTTAATGCAACATGAAACAGAAGCAATGATATAGCTAAACTTAAAGTGGAATTAGAAGTTCATTAGATTAAGAGATCTTAGAACTCTGTAGACCAGACTTTTTAAATTCCGCGCTAAAAGGGACTGTCACTTATAAAAGCTATTTTTCACAGCATACTAATCATCAAGAGAACTACAGAAAAATACTCCCCTACACAGTTTTTATAAATTCTTCAAAGGGTACGCCATTATGAAGCAGAACCACCCCCCTTTACACAAGTATTGGAAGTACCTAGTACAAAATTGAGTGCTGAACCAGCGAACAGGTTTTCTAAATACCATATTACTGAAAGTGTCTGATTTGTAAAGTAGAATTGCCTAATTACCTTTCAGCAGAATGACATATGTGTAATTAGTATTCAAAACTATCACTCAAACCCATGTATTCCCCATAAAAGGTAAAGTAGGTTATTGGTTATAACAGCGGGGGGGGGGGAGTGTGCGTGCACACTCGTGTGTTTAAGTAGGGGGAATTAGGCCATTTCACCTCTCTGTATCACTAAACATCCACTTGGGTGGATGTAATTATTTGCCCACACAAAGTAACAGAATATTCTGTTGGATCTCTGTCCTAAAGGGCATACATGCACTCTATTAAGCATATTCTATACTATATACCAGGATTGGCCAAACCGAGCCTCGGGAGTTTCGCTCGCTGCTCACCACCTGGGGCACTCACAGGCACCCACTTGCTACTCACCACCTGCAAAGTGTCCACTTGCAGCTCTCAAATATTTACTGTATGTGGTTCTTTCCTGAGCAAATCAGGTCACCCTAGCAAGTTCATATTCAGAGAGTTGATCATCTGTACCTCAGAAGAAGAAACTTGGGAGTATAATTTTGTTGCTGTTATTAGTCGCAAAGCCATGCCCATGACCCCATGGACAACATTCCTCCGGGCTCTCCTGTCCTCCACCATCCCTCTGAGTCTACCCAAGCTCACACCCACTGTCCCAGTGATTCCATGCAACGAGTATGATTTACACAAGTAGAAAAGTACTTAAGAAAAAATCCAAACAGCATAATTTGAACTAAGCATACATAAAGGCCAGAAAACACCCCAGGACCTATTAGAGTGGGAAGAGAAAGGAAAAGTGAGACAAGTCTGCATTACAGTTCGCTATCACCTCTACTATATAGCAGTGCCTCTCTCTGTGCACCTGGATTCCATTATGACATTCCTCTCAAGTACATATTACCTTCATAATTACCATAATTGCTCAAAATATCTGTCAAGCAAAGGGATGCAGAAGGTTTATCTACCAGCATGGTACTGAATGTCAGCCAATCTACACTAAGTGCTTTCTTACACTACCCAAAACATTCCCTGAAACATTCTGAAACTTTTTATGGATGCCACTAAGTGTGCCCAGTTTTGCTTTGCCCTACTACTCAACCAGCCTGCTTGCCTTTGAGAACAACACTTAACCCTACCCCAACTCATCCATGACTAAAATCTTGTTTAAGATGCACTCAGAACTGCTTGAACATAGTATAATATTTGAAAAAAACAGTATTTATCACTTTTCTATCCGGTTCCACCAAAGATTCCATTCTTTAGTAGTGGGAACTCTGGGAATGAAGCACACAAACAGGATTCAATTGGCAAAACAAAGAGTATGCATGTTACCAACGGATTCCATTGACCTACTAACCTATATAAGAAAGCCAAGAGATTCGCCGCCACCACCCCCTGTGTATAAACTGAACTTTTTGGCACTAAGCTGAACCCTCTGCTTTGAATAAGAGGATAGAGGTTTGTTTGCATCTTTCTTGCCAACGGTGGAATAAGAAAGGGGGCAGCAAAACGAAGCGCATTTTCAAGCTCCCAGTTCGTGCAAACCAGCGGTTACTGGGCTCCAGCTATTCACATAAGACACGCCCGCCAACACAGTCCCAGGGCGCTCGAGGCAACCCCCCGCGCCCATCCCCTCGAAGAACCAAGGAGGCACCTCTGCTCAGGGACTCGGTGAGGCTCTCAGTACTGGACTGAGTGTCCAGGCCGGCTCGTCTCTTCAGGCCGCTGGCCCGGTCCCGAGGGGACTTCCCAAGGGGGCTCCTGAAGGGGGGGCAGACGCCACTGATGAAGCGGAGGAGCCCGCGCTCCTGCGAAGAGCCGGCACCCCCTGTGCGACCCTCCCAGGCCACCAGCCGCTCGGGAAGCATCTGCAGCTGCCGGCTGTGGCTCTCCGCGCCGCTCCTCCACTCTGGGACTTGGTCCCCTGCCTCCTCAGTCATCGACGGCCGGTCGCGCCCCGCGGCGCTCAGTGACCTTCCAGCTCCTGGCAGTCCCGGACAGGCAGGCGGAGCGAGGCAGCCGGAGCTGCTGTGGCGCTTGCTCCGGGCCAAAGCACGCAGCCGCAACATCTCCGCGCCACTCCAGTGCCGGAAACTGCAGCTCCGGCGCAACGGGACCGGCGGCGGCGGCGGCGGCCTCCCGAGACTGAGCGGGGCGGCTGCGGCCGTTTCCATAAGGCGCGCAACGGGAAGCTCCACGGCTCCTGTCGTCTCTGAACTCCGCAAAAGGGCAACTTGCCGAGGCACGTCCTTTCCTCCCACCTCTGCCGATGGCCACCTGAAACTAAGGCCATCTCGCCTGCACACCTTCAAGCGGCCCAACTCCAGCTGTCCGGTGCTGAGGGCCCGGAAGCTGCGGAAAACCTGCCGAGCACCACCCGCTGCCGCCACCGCGCTTTCCTCTTCTTCCTCCTCCTCCTCCTCTTCCTCCTCCTCCTCCAGGAGCATCCCATCCCAAGGCAAGCTGGCCAAGCCGAGAGCTTCTTTCTTCACAAGGGTCACCGAGATGCGGTAGACCGTTTTGCGCTGGGGACCCACCCGGTTCATCGTGCTCGGAGAAGAAGGGGCGGAGGACCGGTCGCTACTGTGCAGGAGATACATCTCGTCCAGCCAGAGCAAACGGCAGCTTGCTGATCCCTGAGCTGGAAAACGAAGCAAGGCGAGATCCTTTGTCACCCACCTCCGATGGGTAAATTCTCCACATCAAGCCACTTCAGTAAGCACAGCTGCTGCCGCCTTTCCGTCCTGCACAACTGCCTGGAGTGGTAACGATACAGCTCCATGTTTCCAGTTCCTGCATATCCAATAGCCGGATTACTGAGCCCTTTTTCTCTCCTGCTTTCACCCCGCCCCCCATCAATGGCAAGGTGATTTAACTGTATGAAGCGAGATAGGTTTCCTCTTGCAGATCTCTACATGCACCACATACACTACAGCCCTGAGCGGCGGCGGGTCGGGGGACTGGAAGAGGAAGAGCAGCCGCCCTCCTCGGTTTTATTGTTTACAGAAGATTCTCCCTTTCCATGTTGTGCCCTTTTTGCAGAGTAAATCCGATTATCTTTCTCCCGCTTGCTGTACTAAATGAAGCGCCGAACCAGTATTATCCTTGCAATCAAATGTCGCCAAAAAGAAAGATGCTTAAAAAATAAAAAATGAAAATGCCCGTTATTGCCTATAGCTGAAGCTCTGAGCGTAATCCGACTCCTAGACAAACACGTTCCTCGGCTGCAATCAGCGCACTATAGTCTCCCAGCATCTGAAACAGCAGATATCCCAAAGAGCTCAAGAACGGGAAAACAGGAAATTCCGGAGTGGATTTCTTTTCTCTGCGGAATGAGCGGGCTATGTGTCAGAGTAGAATGCGCATAACACAGGTTTTAGCGTGCATTGCCTTAGAAATCCAGTAACTGTAAGGTCAGGGTTTTTTTCAGCTGAATTTCACTTAAGTCAGACAAAGAAAGTTCTGTGAAACTGAAAAGTCGCCTGTGAATTTATCAATAAAGGATTGATAGTATAGTATTGATTTCTAGAGGACAGTTTTGTAAATACCCTGAATGGACAGAAAGATGAACAAGTGGGTCAAACGAGCCCAAATTTGCCCTGGAAGCAAAAATGACAAAACTGAAGCTGTCATGCTTTGATTCCATCATGAGAAGGCAAGAATCACTGGAGAAGACAATAATGTTAAATAGAAGTTGAATACAGATGATGATGATGACCAACTATGAGATAGCAAGCCTACATAAAGGAAGCTACAATCTTGAATTTACAAGAGCTGAGCAGGACTGTAAAGGACAGGACTTTCTGGAGAGCATTCATCCATAGCATTCCTTGAAGCTGTAGAGAAATTGATGGCACACAATGATTATAGCACTGATACAGACAAAACCATAAAAGAAAAAAATGAAGGAACTTGGTATGATCAGGCTTGGGAAGGAAGATTGAGGAATATGAAAACACTTTTCAAGTACCCAAAGAGTTGTCACACAGAACAAGGCTGCCACCTGTTTTCTATCTTCCAAGTCAGTCAGATGCGAACACGATCGCAGCCATCTTCCCCGTTCGAACACACTCTGACACTTGGTCGCAGTGCGGGGAAGATGGCCGCGATCACAATCATGTTCGTGTGGGAACATGGCCATGATCATAGTTGTCACCTGATGCGGAGTTAGCAAACGGAAGCAAAATTTTACTGAACTTTCTGTCTGCGAACTGAATTGTTCGCAAACAGAAGCATTCGTGACCATGGTGAATGCACTTTAGAATAGTTAATGTGCACAGATATGGAACTGCAGTGATTCCAACACTGTGATAATTATGACAATTAGAGCTGGATACTGAACAAGATTTGTTGGTATCAGTTCTTTGAACAACAAGAAATTAGGACTTCTCATGCCCATAATTACTCAAGACTTCTACAAAGAAGTCCAGACTGTATAACTTCATCTCCATCTTTTTCATCCATCTTTTTCATCCATCTTTTTCAGCTCTAGAGAAATGTAGCTACCAGGAGCTGCTAAAAATGTAGACAAAGCCACCAACTCCCCTCCAGATTTGTGAACACAACGGGACACCTGTCATTCATCCTCCTCCTCCTCCTCCTCCTCCTCAATTTAATTTCTATACCACCTATGGTAGCTATTAGTTATTTGTAAATGTCACAAATAAACCAAAAGTTTATAACTATAACGGTTAAGCAATTCAAGGCAATGGAGGGGTAAGTCCCCCCATGCAATAATCCATACCAATATGTCCAGTCAATAGAATCATGAAAATAGATTTCATATGACAGAAGAATCTGTTTTCAACAGCTTTTGGTTATTCAGTCAACAGCAGCAGCACTTTGAAGTACATAAGCACAGTTCTACAATTTCAGCCTTTTCATGATATTTTCTCCTACATAAATATCCCTGAAGTGACATATTCCAATATCCTGTCCATAAGCCTGATTCTCCCTGCTAAAATGAAGTGCATATTCCAAGAGAAGAATTAACCACTCATTAGAGGGTTTTTAAATTGCACTTCTTGGAATTTGATAACCAATAGCATGTTTAGGAAGACATCTCCTTCCCTTCAAACTGCATCTTGTGCAGTTGATAAGGTCACTTACCTCAAACATCCTAGCAGGTATTTTAACTTCTCAGATATTGTTCTTCTCCCCACAAGAGGAGGAAGAGTAGATTTCTTGCTAAGAAAATAGGCAAATAGGCTTCTTAAACCCAATTATCTCTAAGCAGCTAAATTAAAAATCAGTCCAAAGTTTAGAAACATTGCAAAGAGTTAGAGCAAAAACACCTCACTTACCAATTGATTTATAAAAGCAATTTATTGTAATTGGTATATCACAAATGTTCACTCTTGAACAGCACAGTGATGCACTACAATGTTTCTAGCAATGCACTGAGGTGTTATGACTAAGGTCAAAAGCACTACATTAACTAGTTAAAGCTACTTCTGCACACGCCTGAGGAAAACAGATTCAGTACCATCAAGGCTCGTTTCTCCGTTTTTATAAAGAGTAAAGTAGCATTAACAGTTGTAAGCTTACTACTCCCTCCTCTGTAAGGGTCTGTGTTACTAGTAGGTTTTTTAAAAATTCAAGTTTTGCCATTGGTTATATATGTGGAAACTTTAACATTTGCATTTTTATAGCATGCTCAAGTCTTTTGTCAGAACTACCTAGAAGTTTAACAACACTCACTTGAAGTCTATGACCAACTAATTAATTTAAAGACCATGATCAATATTAGCTAACTGTATCTTTGTTTCCCTCAATCAGAAACAGAGATATTAATTTCATTTATAGGAATATTTTTACTATATTACTTTGCCAGGCAGTTTCACATTATTTTGAGATGGTCTATTTACTGTTTACTTTTTGACAAGAAAAAGTAATTAGCACAGGACCTCTCTACATGCAAACAATCTTGGCACCAGGATAAAAGCAATACATGCTTTATTTTATATCACAAAATTTGCATTAACTCATTTATCCATGCCTGTCAGATTGCTTTAAATAACCCAATTAGAAACATCTCGATTTTTTGCTAAAACAAAAAAGAATAAATCATTACTTTAATCCATGATTTAGCATTTTCTTGCATTCTCACAGCTTTTAATTCTTATTGTAATTTCTGCACAAATTTAATGCCAAAGCAAAAACAAGCAAACAACCTCTTGACATGAACATATGAAAAACTACACAGTTTGGTTGTTTGTAACGAACACCAGGATTGATAGTTCTCAAGAGTAAAGACATTAATAAAGAGTAAAGATATTAATTCTCAAGAGTAAAGACATCCACACTTGTTATGTGAACAACAGAACATGACCTGGAAATCTGTTGTATGAAAAAATAAATCTATTAAGTTTGGCAACATTTGGGAGCCTTCTTAGTGATTGCTATAAAAAGGAATGTATTCTGGAAACAGTCCATCTTTTCAAGATACCAAATTAATCAGAACTAATGTTTAACAACTTTTTAAAGTTCTGCCTAATCCTAATTTGTATCAGGCTATTAACAACTACCCTGTTTATTGACTTCAGAGGAAGAGGTGAGCCACTAAGGCTTACCCTGTCAACTGGCTAGAGCAAATGATAGATGCAGGCTGAACAGCCAGGAAAAAAAAGGTTTTCATCAGCAACTATTCTAGTTTGCTTTATCCAGGGTACATTGATTTAAAGGCAATTTAAAATAATGAGTTCAGTCAAGTTTCCCATCAAAACCTTTTTCATATGATGCCTGAACAATGGTGGAAATTTGACCATTAAGTCATGTTAATTTATAACTAAAATAGTATTTACCATGTTACATACTTAAATATATACACTGAGAAATAGAAAGTTTAACATGTTTTCCATTTTTACCTACAGAGGTAATGTCTGTAAAATATTCCAATAAAGGGTGTTGCATATGATGATTACCCATGACATTATGACTTAATCATAGAATCCTTAAACAGTAGAGTTGGAAGAAATCATAGAATTATAGATAGTAGAGTTGGAAGAGGCCATAAAGGCCATCAGGTCCAACCACCTGCTTTCGCAGGGCATCACTTTACACCATTCCACTCAGATGGCTGTCCAGTTTCTTTTTGAATATCTCTAGTGTGGGAGAGCCCACCACCTCTGCAGGCAGCCAGTTCCCCTGTTGTATTGCTCTGACAGTGAGAAAGCTTTTCCTGATGTCCAGCCTGAATCTGTGTTGTTGCAACTTAAATTGGTTATTCCATGTCCTACACTCTGGTATCAGCAAGAAGAGATCTTAACCTTCCTGGTGTGACAGCCTTTGAGGTACTTATAAAGGGATACCATATCCCCCCTCAGTCTTCTCTTCTCAAGGCTGAACATGCCCAGTTCTCTCAGTCGCTCCTCATAGGACGGTGTTTCCAAACCCTGGTTCATTTTTGTTGCCCTTCTCTGGACCCTTTCTAATTTACCTGCATCTTTCTTAAATATTGGTGCCCAGAACTGGACACAGTATTCCAGATGAGATCTGACTAGTGAGGAGTGTAGAGGAACTACTACTTCTCATGATTTGGAAGTAATACCTCTGTTAATGTATCCCAAAAGAGCAATCCATGCATTTGGTTTCTTTTTCCCAGGTGGACAACTTGGCACTTGTCCTTACTGAATCTCATTCTCTTGCATAAGCCCAGTGTTCAAGTTTATCAAGATCGCTCTGGATCTTCATTCTGTCTTCTAGGGTGTTTACTATTCCACCCATTTTTGTATCATCTGCAAATTTGATTATCTTTCCTTGTACTTGCTCATCTAAATCATTAATAAAGATGTCAAAGAGCACTGGGCCCAGGACTGAATCTTGTGGCACCACACTAGTTACCTCCATTCAATTTGAGAAGGTGCCTTTGATGAGCACTCTTTGTGACCAATTTAGCAACCAATTTTGGATCCACCTAATAGTTTTTCCATCTAGTCCGGTTTTTGCTAATTTGCTTATCAGAATGTCATGGGGCACTCTGTCGAAAGATTTGCTAAAGTGTAGGTAGATTATGTCTACAGTGTTCCCTTTGTCCATTTGGGAGGTAACCCAGTAAAAAAAAAAAGAGATTAAATTAGTTTGACAGGATTTTTTTTTTTTCATTTAAATCCATGCTGGCTTCTATTAATCACTGCATTCTCTTCAAGATGCTTGCAGATGGATTTTTTAAATAATTTGCTCCAGAATTTTTCCAGGGATTGATGTCAGACTAACCGGTCTATAGTTACCAGATTCATCTTTTTTCCCTCTTTTTGAAGATAGGGGCAACATTAGCCCTTCTCCAGTCATCTGGCACTTCTCCTGTTTTCCAAGATTTATCCAAGATTATAGCCAGTGGTTCTGAGAGTTCCTCTGCCTATAAGGCCATTGAGTTGACTCCCCTGCTCAATGCTTGACCCCTAGCTAAAGAATTCCTGAAGATGGCTGTCCAACAGCCTCCAAAGCCCACAACCTTCCTAGATAATTGGCTCCATTGCTTTACTACTCTATCTGGAAGTTTTTCCAGATGTCCAACTGGAATATGCCTTCTCACAACATAAGCCCATCATTCTGTGTCCTGCACCCTGAGATGACTGAGAAGAGATCCTGGCCTTCCTTCATGTGACAACCTTTCAAGTATTTGAAAATTATACGTTGTGATTTTCTAGGACAAACATCCTATGCATATGTTCCCATAACTAAGTTCCATTGAGTTAATGGGTCTTACTCTTTAAACTTTATAGTTTTAAATAGATAACTGAGATGGGCCAGTTTTAAATGCATTAAATGCAATAAAGTTGTTATTGTTAAAATGTTAAATTAATTTGTTATGTTGTAAGCCACCCTGAGGCTTTGTTGCATTGGGCGGCATAGAAATGTTTTAAATAAATAAATAAAATAAATACTCTGAGGCAAATAATTACAGAATTGCAGGCTATGCAGGCTGGGAATACAGGCAGATGCACACTACCAACTTTGTCTTTTTCGTCTTCATGGTCTTTCCTCTTGCCACTGTCTTGTCCTAGCCTCACAAAAATTTAATAGGAAACAAAGCTGAAATGCCTACAACGGATAGGTGAAAGGAAGGCCTGAGTGTTCAAGGCCAGACTATAATAGTTTATTTTCATCTGGTGAAAATAAAATGACTATGTTTTTAGAGTTTAAATATTCCTATCTGAGAAATGATCAGGTGTATGCTTTGTTGCATGGAAATGCCTTTGTTAACTCAATGACTGCATTCATATATAACACTAACCCATAGCAGAGGTTGAATTCTCAGTCATCATGATGTATGAACCTAGCTACTCTAACAAACCATGATTTGTGAACCACAATCAACCCAGGAACCTGGTTTAGGTGAAAATGGCATGCTCTCTATGTGCTCATGAACAAGTTACTGTTGGTTTGACAATGCAAACCTACTGTGGTTTGTTCAGTCATCTGCAGAAAAACCCAAGGCAGGTCAACAAACTATAGGTAAATTAAACCATGGGTTAACATCACATTTAATTATTCAGAACATTTATATCCCCTTTCAGTCAAAAGACTCAGAACAACACCCAAGAATCCATAATCAAATAGTTCTGATGGCAATGTCCAATTCAGATGCCCATATGGATAGGAATATTTCAAGTGAACTCAGATTTGTACTGCATCTTTTGTCATGTGGGCTGCCCAGTTCATTTTTTCCTTCTTTTCTTCTGTAGTTTCTCCTCTTTTGAATTCAAGCCTCATCCATTTCTCTCCCATCCCCTCAGAGTAAGATGCTGCTCTGAAGCCCTTTATGGGGCCTAGCTCTTGTGCAACTGTGAGGCTTATGAGTTCAGAGTCAGACTGATTCATACTGAGAAAAAAATTACTGGGGATCCAGTATAGTTGTGAGAAACTCAAGACTTGGGAGTCTGGCTCTTCTTGCTCACTCATATGAGCAGACACCAAAGGAAAGAGAATTCTCCTTCAAACCACAGCTAAGTCTTTGAGTTAAACCACTAATTTACAACAAGAGAAATCTCTAACTGAGAATGAGATAATACAGCAAGTTCCACCACTCTGTCACCTCTGTAGTTGATCCCAGTAATCTGGCTCAGTTATTATTCTACCTAAGCGTTACAAAAGTATTATCTAAGAATCTATATCTCGAATCAATGTATCTCTCCACCCCCTCCTATTTTTTGTTTGTATTTATTACATTTATTACATTTATATCCCACATTATTCCTCTGGCAAGAAGCTCAAGGCAACTTACATGCTCCTTGTCTCTGTTTTATCTTTACAACAAAGCTGTGAGGGTCAGTGACTGGGCCAAAGTCACCTATGAGCTTCATGAGTCCCCATCCAGCAGTGTGACTAAACCACCACACTGGTTCATTATTAGATTTTAAGTCCGCAGAGCAGGCCTACTGAGTTGCTTTTTAAAACATGTAAAAATGCTATGCTAGGCAATTTTTATAATTATTTTATTATATCCAACATAAAGGTCAAAATCAAAAGTACAATTATACAATTATCTCTATATGCATTAGAGTGTTCGGGTTTTTTTCCTTTACTTCCCCACTAACAGCAGATCACCATACATTGCTAAAAGCTCTCAAGTTCAGGGCTGTTCAGAGCAATAGCCAGTGAGATGAGATGCTGATGAAATTATTCAGAAGGTGAGGAGGAAAGGGGAATCAGCTCTTGTAACAGTTTTTAAATTTGAGGAACAGCCTGTACAGAAAAAATGAAGAACCTGTAGCCCTTCCAACTTCAATCAACCTTAGGCACTATTGCCAATGGTCAAGGATGCTGGAAGTTGTAGTATGACATTTAGAGGACCACAGGTTCTTCATTCCTGCAGTACAATACCAATATATATTGTATCGTTAAAAATCCAAAATCAGGGTAGAGATAGCATACAGTATCTGTGCGGACAAGAACTGTGAGTCACCAAAAGAAATTGACAGTGAAAAACTAATAGTAGTTAATTTTTTCTACATTTAGTTGTTAATTAGAGGCCACTAAACTTATTTTAAAATTAAAATAAAATTGAATTGGCATAGAGATATAGATTGCATTGTTGTGTTCAATATTATGCTTTAGCTGTTCTGACCTAGTTATAAAGATAGGAAGAAGATTCTCCTAATATTTGCCATTTAAAGAAAATGCACTATACTCAGAGTTCAAGATAGCCAGAAGCAACTAAATGTAGGTCACTTCTTCAAAGCTGAAAGAAATATGCTGTGTGTGTGCATATATGAGCATGCTTTGACTAGACTTATTTTTACTTATCCAAGAACTCATACAATTCTAGTTTTCAAGAACAACCCCATTTGCTCAACTGCAACAAAATTGTTACATCAGACTTAACTAGTACTGCACAAACATATCTGTCTAACTACCTCATAATATATGTGTCATGCACAGAGCCTCACATACCACTGTATTCTATGAGGAGAACCACATTTTCTCCTTTCATCGTCTCCCTGCAACCCACCTGTCCCTCTTACAGGCTACTTCTGAGTGGTTAGTCCTCAGGTAATTTCTTCCCTGAAAGTATTACAAATAGATTAACACTGCATATATTGTGAGCAGTGCAGAGAGCCCAGATATGGGCTATTGTAGTGGCATACAAATTAAAATAGTAAATAAATCCTATACATGTCTGCCCAGAAGTGAAACTTATTCCAAAGCAATTAGAAATACCACTGTAGCTTAACACACGTTTTTGTCACGTTGAATTCTGTCTATACCCAACTGAAAGCAGACTATGTCTTGCCTTCTACTTTCAAACATTCCTTAATAAGAGTGGTAGCCTCCCATCCCACCCACTCTGACAAGTGAATCAAATAATGAAATAAAAACTTGGCTCAAAGAGCTTTTAAGTTTGTTCAAATTCAAAAAGTATAGGAAAATTATTAAAGATATGATGAAAGATACACTTCCTCTGAAGATATAAATTCAGAATTTTTAAGTTTTACTCTGATTTTGATAGTAAAAACTAAGGAAAAATTGCCATGAAATATCAACAGTTTATTTCTCAACTTAATCTTTCAAGCTTAAATTTATCCCCTAATGAATGCTCTTCTTGACTGACCTACATACCAAGGAAATTGTGAAAGCAATTTTGAACATGAACCCTGGGATAGCTGTTGGCCCAAACAGGTTAACAACTAAGTGGTTTAAAACATTCTCTAACCTTTTGGTCCCAAAGCTTCATCATCTTTATAACTATATTTTGAAAGAGGCGTTCTTTCAACATCATAAAATGATGCTGTAATTATCATGATTCCTATGTCTGTTAAGGACTGTACATATTGCACTATCAAACTATTTTGTTAAATTAAAATATTAACAGCAATTTTGGCTGACAGATTGCAACATGTTATAACAACATTTGTTTGATCTGATAATGCAGGATTTCTTAAAAATCAGCATTTTTTAAGCTCACAGTCCCAGTTTAGTTGTCAACTGATTGTCTTAAATACCACCAGCACAGACTCAGCTACTAGTATTTCTTCAGAGGCTGAAAAGGCCTTTGAGAAAATTTCTTGGAAATTTATCTTTGCTGTGTTGAAAAACTTTGGCTTTCCCATAATTTTTTATATGCAACCCCAACACTAATGGTTATTTTTTGGACTATTTTATACTTTGGAGAGATACTAGGCAGGGATGTCCACTTTCTCCAGTGATATATGATCTATGACTGAAACCCCTAACATGTGCTGTTGGATAAAACTGCAGCATTCACATATTTGTATATGACCATTTAGAACTTAAAACTATTCATTATGCTGCTGATCAGTTACTGTTCATTTCAAAGCTTCATTCATTGGTTCCGACTGTGATGCAGGTGATTGGTGATCTCTCTGGATATTTAATTAATTGATTAAAGTCCCAACTGATATCAGCTGGAGATAATGTATCTCAGGGTGTATTCACTCAGTGGCAATTTAGATGGAGCCCAGGCTTTATTACCTATTTCAAAATATTAATCCCAAATGATTGAGTTAATTTGAATAAGTTGCTCAGTGAGTTATCCTGCCTGCACAGATATACATCAAGCGAGCACGTCAAGTTGCCTTTGTTAAGTTGAAAAGGTGCAGGACTGCAGCTGGATGGGTGACCACATGTAGAAGCAGAGCAGGGGGTTGGACTTGATGGCCTCATAGGCCCCTTGCAACTGTACTTCTATTCATATGATATAGATAGGCTTTTCTTAAGTTTGTGGAACAATGTTAATACACTAAAGTTTAATATTATACCTAATATCTTGCATGTTTTACATGGGATTCCTCTATTAAATTTGGCAAACAATGCCATGTTTTTAAAAACAATGCTTTGTTTTGAATTTTTTTCTGGAGGCCCTCCTTGCCCCCCGCCCCCCATGGGGTTCTTTGAATAGGATGCACCTTTCAATTCAACATGGTTGACTCAACATTCCGGATCTTGCCTTCTATCATAAGGCTTATTTGCTGGAATTCTCATTTTCTCCACTTTGATTATATCAATCACGTTGGTCAGTTTTGGAACCCTTATTCTCTGCCATAGTTCACATTAGAGTCTCAGTACACTAAAATGAATTGGGTGCCTCCTACATTCATGGCAATCAGAAATATCAGAAATATCTTGCCTACTACAGTTTGCTCAATTTTCTCATGCTAAACTTTATGGAGAAATCTGGATTTAAAAATTTACAAGAAAATGTAAGACTTGGAGAGGCAGTTTGATTTTTACTTTGAATTAGTGAGTTTTTCTTATTTTTTGGCTTCTTCTGTCTGGGGGAAGCATCCAATCCAGCAGAGAAATTGAACTGGTAGATTGGACATGATGGTGACCTTGTTTAATTCCCACCAACACCTGCAGATGTTTCCCCATCTGCTTTGAAGTGCCGAGGGACCCTCTGGGGCAGTATAAGAGGAGGTGATGGGGCTGTAGAAGTAAACAAGGAGAGGCAGCTCAAGCAGTTGTGGAGCTTGGTTAGGACCAAAGAAAGCACCTTCAACAAACAATCCCAGTGCTAAACACTGCAGCTCTAGTTCAATAGGACTAAGAAGGATGTCAGTGGTGGCTGATGCTACTGCCTCCAAAGGACATGAAATAGGTGAGTTTACGGGAATTATTTCATACAACGGGGCCTTCTGACCCCCCTCCTCCTTACCACATCCAACTATGCCCAGAAAAAGCTATGGTACAACTTAAGGATGCCATGGCACAATAGCCTCGGCAGTCTCATGGTCATTTTTAGGCTAAAAGAATATCTTTAAAAAGAATGAATGAAGTTAAGAACTAAATAAGTAGTACCACTGTGTCCTTTAATTGTGTTTTTAATGTATTTTTAAGCTAAGTTTTTATTTTAAATTTTGCTTCCTAACATTGTTGGCTGCCTTGAACAACACTTCCTTGATGGAAATGCAGGGTGTAAATCATAAATAACATTATTTACTTAATTGTATTTATATATAAAAATAGAAAAATCATATAGAAACTCACCAATTTTTAGTCATCCCTCCACATTCTTAAAATATGGAGAGAAAGGACTGGGAAAGACCTGTATTATGGTACTTCAGGCCTTAAGAGGGGATGTGTAAGTGTCTAGAAATATTGCAGTTACTTTTTAAGATTAAATCAAGTAAAATTCTGGAACAAGTGTGCTTTGTGCCAGATGCGCATAATAGGGAAACTCTGTAAGGTACCTCTTATTCATCTATCTGAAACAAAATCAGTATAAAATATGTATGTATTTCAACCATGATCTAATGTAAGCAAGGACAAGCAAAGACTTGGAGTCAAGTGCTATCCTCTTGCAAATCGGGGAGGCTTTTGCTAGTATTTAATATCACTTTCAAAGAATCCTGCTTTGTTATGATACAAAAACAGAGAGTATGTTTGTCTTTTTTCCTGACAAGCTACCTTTAAACCATGGATTATGAAACTCACTTGTTTAACTAACCAGTTTCTTTTAAACAATCATCTATGGTTCATACATGCTCTTTGAAAGTAAACTCTCAACATGTAGCTCTGTGGAAGCAGAAGAGATGAAGATCATAGAAGCCTAAAGCTAATCTTGGGCTCATTTCTGTTTGTACATGTAACACTATGTGAACCGGCCCAGAATGTGCAATACGAGGAACATTGTGTTATACTGAGCAGCAGTGTATTTTGTTGGGCTATATTTTATACCTGTATCCAGGACTGCTTATATGGAAGTTGTTTTATACAGTCATTATTTAGCTAAACTGAAAAAATAAGTTTGAGAAACTCTGAAATACGCCGTGTTATTAGCTATCAACTATCCAAACCTCTTTAGGGAGTACAGATTTCCACAGCATGTAGAGCAGAAGCCCAATTCCAGATACAGCAGATGGCCAAGATACATCTCAGAGACCACAGAGCTTCACCATATGTTATTTACTCTTAATTAGAGGTACTTCAGAACTCTAATTGTTGGCAGCGGAATATTTGAACAGGAAAAAATATAAATTTTCCTATCTGCATAGAACCTGATTTTTATGGATCTGAAGTGCCTTTGAAGTCCCACCAACCAACTATAGTGTCCATTTCATCATAAACTATCTGCAACTAGAAATGTATTAACATTTAATAGACTGTGCCCTGACAAAATGCCATTTTCACATTTAGAATGTTTGTAACATAATAGTTTCTAAACAAATGTAACATACAAGTTCATGTTCAAAAGATCATATATGCTTGAGGATAGAATGCTTATGTCCATTACTTGTCAGCCTGATCTTTTTACATACATAGTAAATGAACTTTCAAACTCTTCAACCAGCTCTCAGTCTTCAGAGTTTTTACACACACACACACGAAGTGTCACAATAAAATAGTTAAGTTTTAAGTTACTAGACGTTTACAGAAGCAATCACACAATATATTCTGAGTTTCCCAGGTGTGCTTTTACAGAGCATACAAAATTAGAGGATAACCTATTGTATCAAAATTATTTTTCAGCTGTAATGGCAGCCAAGAAATTGATTTATTTGTGCTTAGATTTCCCTCTAATATAAAAGCTACAAATTACAAGTTATGTAGATTCGCCCCAATTTCATTCTTAACAGCTAATGAAGTGGTGTTAGTTTTATCCAACAGGCAGCATAAAATGTTACATTTATTTGAAAGCAACTCCAGGTTTGCCCATGAGATCTCATTATAAGCTCCAAAACCCCTCTGACATGAATTATTTACTGTGATCTTATGCTTATAATTATGCACATGCATTAAATACTAAAGGTACATCTGTGCCCTACTTTAAAAACCATGTGGAATCAAACTACTGAAAATAAATGAAATGGAACAAGTAATAGGCATCAGGCATGCAAGCAAATCAGCACTCTAAATGCTACCACTCCTGCCCACTCCAGTATGAGCATGGACACTAGTGTGATGTTGAGATATTCTATCTGCAACACACACATACAGAATTATGTCTGGAGTGGTTCTCTACTTTTACCATTCCTAATCAATTCAAAAGGCCATTCGATAAAACTAAAAAGTTCCATTTCACTGTGTCTACTCTAGGTATGACTAAATCTAGATCCAACCTATAATAAACAAGCATTTATTGGGGGTTGGGGAGAACATGAAGAGAACAATATTTGGTTCAGATGCTGTAGCTAATGCAGAATTCAGCAGCCAGATTAGTAACTGGGACCCATAGGTCCAAACATGTAGGACTGGTTCTTACCTGCTTTCAACGGCTGCCTGCATGATTCTGGGCTCAATTCAAAGTGCTGGTTTTAACCTATAAAGCCTTACATGACTTGGAAGTGCGGTACCTGTTGAAGCATCTCTCCCAACCATGTTCTATGGTCAACCTCTAGGGCCTTCCTCTGAGAATGGCAGCAAGGGCAGAGGGCTTTCTCTGTGGTGCCCCCCCATTTATAGAACAATCTCCCCACTGCAGCTCACCTGCTACCAAATTTGTTGTCCTTTCAGTGCCTGGAGAAGACATCCCTTTATGCTGATCCCATTAAAGACTTAGACTTCCGGGGTTTGAGGGGATTACCCATTCTAGGTGTTTTTACAAAGTCATTATTTAGTGTTACTTAGTTTTAGCCATGTTTTGCCTGTTTTATGATATATTATTGCATTTTATCATTATGCCTTTAGGCATTGTCATAAATCACACAGAGAGGCACAGCCATAGGGTGGTATAGAAATGGGGGAGGGGAGGGGAGAACTGGGAACTATAGACCAGTTAGTCTGATGTCAATCCCTGTCAAGCCAAAAGGGCAAATGCTATTTTGGGATGAATTAATAGGTATTACTTCCAAATCATGAGAAGTAGTAATTCCCCTATACTCTTACTAATCAGACCTCATCTGGAATACTGTGTCAAGTTCTGGGCACCGAGATTTAAGAAAGATGCAGGTAAATTAGAAAGGGTCCAGAGGAGGGCAACAAAAATGATCCAGGGTTTAGAAACACTGCCCTGTGAGGACAGACTGAGAGAATGGGGCATATTCAGCCTTGAGAAGAGAAGACTGAGGGGGGACATGATATCTCTCTGTAAGTACATCAAAGGCTGTCACAAAGAGGAAGCTCAAGCTCTCTTCTTGCTGATACCAGAATGAAGGACACGGAATAATCAATTTAAGTTGTGACAACCCAGATTCAGGCTGGACCTCAGGAAAAGCTTCCTCACTGCCAGAGCAATATGACAGAGGAACCAGCTGCCTAGAGAGGTGGTGGGCTCTCCCACACTAGAGACATTCAAAAAGAAACTGGACAGCCATCTGAGTAGGATGGTGGAAAGTGATGTCCTGCACCAGCAGGGGATGAACGCAATGGCCTTCATAGCCCCTTCTAACTCTACTATTCTATGATCATGAGAGAGGTAGATAAAAATTTAAATACTTGGGGTCAAATAGCTATTAAATGCAAAACAGTTGAAGTCTATGAAAATTCAAAAAAAAATATACAACCATTCACAACATTCATAAGAGACAAAAGATTGTTATTACACTACAGCTAGGTTCCCACACTCCACTGCCTTGTCGTGGCGAAGGGGCTTGCATAGCTCAATGAAGCTATGAGCTATGCCGTGCAGGGCCACCCAAGACAGACAGGTCATAGCAGAGAGCTCTGACAAAACGTGATCCACTGGAGAAGGAAATGGCAACCCATTCCAGTATCTTTGCCATGAAGGCCCCATGGACAGTACCAAAAGGCAAAAAGATATGATGCCGGAAGATGAGCCCATCAGGTCAGAAGGGTGTCCAATATGCTACTGGGGAAGAGCAGAGGGCTAGTACTAGTAGTGCCAGAAAGAATGAAGCGACTGAGTCAAAGCCGCAAGGACACTGTTTCTGATGTATCTGGTGGTGAAAAGAAAGTCCGATGCTGCAAAGATCTATACTCCACAGGAACCTGAAATGTAAGATCCATGAATCAAGGCAAGTTGGATGTGATCAAACAAGAGATGACAAGACTGAACATCAACATCTTAGGAATCAGTGAACTAAAAGGGACAGGAATAGGTGAATTTAATTCAGATGACCATCAGGTATACTACTGCGGGCAAGAATCCCTCAGAAGAAATGAGTAGCCTTCATAGTCAATAAAAGAGTAGGAAAACCAGTACTGGGATACAATCTCCAAAATGACAGAATGATCTCAGTTCGGATCCAAGGAAAACCATTCAACATCCCAACAGTCCAATTCTATGCCCCAACCACGGGTGCTGAAGAGGCTGAAGTTGACTGGTTCTATGAAGGCCTACAACACCTTCTAGAATTAACTCCAAAAAATGATGTCTTTATCATCATGGGGGATTGGAATGCTAAAGTAGGAAGCCAAAAGATAACCGGAATAACAGGCAAGTTTGGCCTTGGAGTACAAAATGAAGCTGGGCAAAGGCTGGCAAAATTGTGTCAAAAGAACATGCTGGTCAAAGCAAACACTCTTTTGCAACAACCCAAGAGATGACTCTACACATGGGCATCACCAGATGGTCAACACAAAAATCAGATTGACCATGTGCTCTGCAGCCAAAGATGGAGAAGCTCTATACAGTCAGTAAAAACTAGGCCAGGAGCTGACTGTGGCTCAGATCATGAGCTTCTCATTGCAAAATTTAGGCTTAAGTTAATTTAGGCTTAAGTAGGGAAAAGCACTAAGCCACTCAGGTATGACCTAAATCATATCCCTGATGAATATACAGTAGAGGTGACAAATAGATTTAAGGAATTAGATCTGATTGCCAGAGTGCCTGAAGAACTATGGACGCAGGTTCGCAACATTATACAAGAGGCAGCAACTAAAACCATCCCAAAGAACAAGAAATGCAAGAAAGCAAAATGGCTGTCTGAGGAAGCTTTCCAAATAGCTGAGGAAAGAAGGGAAGTGAAAGGCAAGGGAGAAAGAGAAAGATACAAACAACTGAATGCAGAATTCCAGAGAATAGCTTGAGGAGATAAGAATGCCTTCTTATATGAACAGTGCAAAGAAATAGAAGAAAACAATAGAATAGGGAGGACCAGAGATCTCTTCAAGAAAATTGGAGATATGAAGGGAACATTTCATGCAAAGATGGGCAGGATAAAGGACCAAAATGGCAGGGACCTAACAGAGGCAGAAGAGATTAAGAAGAGGTGGCAAGATTACACAGAAGAACTACACAAGAAAGAGCTTAATGTCCCTGATAACCACGATGGGGTGGTCACTGACGTCGAGCCAGACATCCTGGAATGTGAAGTCAAATGGGCCTTAGGAAGTCTGAGCAAAAACAAAGCTTTTGGAGGAGACAGTATTCCAGCTGAGCTATTCAAAATCCTAAAAGACAATGCAGTAAAAGTGCTACACTCAATATGCCAGCAAACTTGGAAAACTCAACAGTGGCCACAGGATTGGAAAAGGTCAGTTTACATTCCAATCCCAAAGAAAGGCAATGCCAAAGAATGTTCAAACTACCACACCATTGCACTCATTTCACATGCTAGCAAAGTGATGCTCAAAATCCTGCAAGCTAGGCTCCAGCAGTATGTGGACCGAGAACTACCGGAAGTACAGGCAGGATTTCGAAGAGGCAGAGGAACTAGAGATCAAATTGCCAACATGCGCTGGATCATGGAGAAAGCTAGGGAGTTCCAGAAAAACATCTACTTCTGCTTCATTGACTATGCTAAAGCCTTTGATTGTGTGGATCACAACAAATTGTGGCAAGTTCTTAAAGAGATGGGAGTACCAGACCATCTTATTTGTCTCTTGAGAAACCCATATGCAGGTCAAGAAGCAACAGTGAGAACTGGACACAGAACTACTGATTGGTTCAAAATTGAGAAAGGAGTTCGGCAAGGCTGTATACTGTCGCCCTGTATATTTAACCTATATGCAGAGCACATCATGAGAAAGGCGGAGCTAGATGAATCACCAGTTGGAATTAAGATTGCTGGGAGAAATATCAACAACCGCAGATATGCAGATGATACCACTCTCATGGCAGAAAGTGAAGAGGAACTAAAGAGCCTCTTGATGTGGGTGAAGGAGGAGAGCGCAAAAGTAGGCCTGAAACTCAACATTAAGAAAACTAAGATCATGGCATCTGGTCCTCTCACTTCCTGGCAGATGGATGGGGAAGAAATGGAGGTAGTGACAGATTTTATTTTCCTGGGCTCCAAGATAACCGCAGACGGGAACTGCAGCCAAGAAATTAAAAGATGCTTGCTCCTGGGGAGGAGAGCTATGGCAAATCTAGACAACATACTAAAAAGCCATCACCCTGCCAACAAAAGTGCATATAGTCAAGGCTATGGTTTTCCCAGTTGCAATGTATGGCTGTGAAAGCTGGACCAGAAGGAAGGCTGAGCACTGAAGAACTGAGGCCTTTGAATTGTGGTGCTGGAGGAGACTCCTGCGAATCTCTTGGACCTCAAGGCAATCAAACCGGTCAGTCCTAGAGGAGATCAACCCTGACTGCTCTTTGGAAGGCCAGATAGTGAAGATGAAACTCAATACTTTGGCCACCTAATGAGAAGGAAGGACTCCCTGGAGAAGAGTCTAATGCTGGGAACAATAGATGGCAAAAGAAAAGGGGACGACAGAGGATGAGGTGGCTAGATAGAGTCACTGAGGCAGTTGGTGTGAGCTTATGTGGACTCTGGAAGATGGTGGAGGACAGGAAGGCCTGGAGGAGTTTTGTCCATGGGGTCGCGATGGGTCAGACACGACTTCGAGACTAACAACAACAAGGTTCCCACAATATGACAATGCAGTGTGGGTTGCTATCCGTGATGGACTGTCATGCACTGATTTACCCAGAATGATTTCTGTGCAGATAACAAGTCACCCCACCCCAATTGTTACTCCTACAGTGGGTTGTTATATCATCCAAACCTAGATCACTGGCCCTATTGTGCATATGAGGAATTGGCGAACAGGTCCAGGGGAAAGTGGGAAAAAACTGTTCCATCTCTTGCCACTGAGATACTGGGAGAGCACCAGTGCCGCCTCCACCAAAGTGTAAGTTATACTTGGGTGCAACTGATACTGGCTTACCATGACTCTCCACCACCACAAGCCATGTGGGGCATGCCACAGTCTTCCTCTTGTTTCTTTTTTCCTTCTTTCTTCCTAGAGATTGTCAAAGCTGGCAGAAGAACATTGTGGGACAGCCCACAGATGCATTCATTTTTAAAAAATAAAGTTTCTACACAAATTAGGCCTTATTTTTTGACCACAAGGGAAAAAATAGAGATTAAAAATGCTTTGCCAACAATTTTATGTGTATTTTTTTAAGGCTGGGCAGATACGGATAGTGCCTCTGAGCACTTTGGAACAGATATTCATAGCTATCAAAATGGAGATTACAAAAGCTGGCTTCACAGCTGACTTTCACAATCACCAGAAAAAAACAGGAGGAAGACTGATAGCAGTGGAGAGTTTTTCACTTTCTTATCCCAGAGCTTGTAACAACAGCAGCAGGTAGGTGGGAAAAGACTTGTTCCTCTCACAGGGAACCTGGGACCCCTGTGGGGGGACCATTGGGGAAGAAGCAGCCTGACAGCCTGCAACAAGTCTGGTTGTCAGGCGCACTAAGGGTTGTTCACAGAACACCCAACACACTGCTTATTGCCAGGGTAGATTACTGTTACATGAGAACGTACCATTGTGTTTTAATATCTGTCCTGTCAATTGTCAACTGTTGTGAGAATGGTCATTATTAAGGTAATTATCACTATCTGTACTTTCTGCATCTCATTTCCCATTTCAGTTATACTCAGCCCAGCCATGTGCATGAACCTTTCAGCCTAAGGCATCTCAGGCCACAGAGGCTTAAGTATCTATTCTATCTACCTACCTACCTACCTACCTAATTCTTAAGATGCCAAAAGACCACTGTTTTACAATCACCCTATATTTACTACATGGACCCTTTGTAGGGAACCTCAGGGGTGGGGTTCCAGTCTGATCCTCCCAGGGTCCCAGACAACAATGCCACCTTTCCCTGGTCCCACATCTTTCCTCCAATCACTGAACTCTTGGTGGCTTCCTAAATTTTGCAACATTTCCCTCCATTCAGAATAATGGAGATGCCTCTCCTGTGAATTCATTATAGTTAGTAAGAACTTTGAGCTGCAATATGCTGAAATATTTTGCATTTTTGTTCCACCATTTTACCCCCACCCACCACTAGCATATAACCTCCAAGAGTTTCTCCAAAAATGAATTCAGCTCTCACACTACACCCCCGCTGCATACAACAACACTGTAAATGTTTTATTTGTAGGTAACAGTAAGCTCTATCCATTCTTTCTATCAGATGCCGGGTTGAAACTAGTATTTGGAGACCATGATGGATGGGTGGACATGCCTTTAAACACAATGTAAATTTGTCCATTGGTGTGTTGGCTGTAGTCCTTTTCTGGTGAGGGCATATCTGGCCATCATCACATATACTTGCATTCCATTCACACAGGACCATCATAATGTGCTTTTTATGGAGCTGCCTTTGAAAAATGTTCCATAATTACAGTTCATTCAGAATACTATAGCCATACTGCAGTACTGGAAAAGGAAACCTGAGGCAATACCACCATGGCTGCAGACATGGGGGGAATGTGACAGACTGCCCAGAAATTGCTTGGCACACATTTTTTGCATAATCGACCTAAAATGTTTGGCAAGTACAAAGTGCATGCTTTTGATATGCTCTTTGAGCAGTGGAAGATCATCCAGAACACAATGGGAGTTGCTAAAAATCATCAGACCTCCCTTCCATTCAGAAAAACCTCCACTGGTTCAAAGCTTTTCAGCAAACGGAAGGACTCTTCTGGATCCAGCCTTATATATTTAAATTTCTACAGAATCTCTTTATATACATGCACTTTTCGCTTTGACAGGACCTTCTCTTCGGTATGTTTAACCTAAATCAATAATGTTATCTGCTCAGTATTTAGACAGCAATAGCTAACTTTGTCTTACCTTCAGTGCCTGTGGAAATATCAGAATCCTAAAGGGGGCAGCATCACTATAAATAAATCTGTTTTTCCAGTTATTTAGTAAGTAAAATTGAATGAAAATTCTGAAAGGGTGAAAGATCTTTATGTTGTTAAGTTTTTAAGTGTCAATCTGAATGCAGAAAATGAAGCTTTTTTGAACTTAGCACCACTCCTTTTAATATTTGTGCATCTGTAATAATGAATTACACAGAATTGCACAATGGTGACACCTATGCAGTATCATTAATTCAAGCAAAATATCTTGCATTTGTAAATAATATTTTGAAGCTATAGTAGAGTACAATTTCTCCATATTTATGCTAGCAGGACCAGTTTATTATAGAATAATCAAAATGTTGGAGAGGGGAAAAGCTTTTCCGTTGTCCAATATTTTAACAGTTTTAAGTACAAAGCACACCTTTAAAATGCAAACATATTCGAAGAAAAGCAATCCACAAACCCTTGCCAAATGATACACTAAGCCTCATTGAAGTAAATTGAGTCTTCATGGTATGAGGCAAAGAAGATTATCCAGCAATACCTACTGAAAAGCAAGAATAAGAATATTTAACAGTGGGGCAGTTTGGTTTCATCACAATTAATAAGATATATAGGCAGGTTGAGTGAGGGTGCAATCCCATGCACGTTTCAACAGAAAAAAAATATTTCAAAGCCCATGCTGGCAGGAGAATGCTGGGATTTATTAGGTCATTTTCCATTAAATATGCACAGGATTTTGCCCTTAAGGAGGTTTATGAAAGGAAAGTTTTCTGCCCTTTCTTCCCCTATAGTTACCTCCACTATTTCTCTCTGGAAATTTGAGGATGGATCTTGCAAACAGTGCAGTATGAGCTGTGAGGGGTTTCTGAAAAGAGAGGAGAATCAGCCAAACTTGGACACAGATTTTGCACAAGTCCCACTCCTCAAACAGCCCCCTGTGGCCCCTCTCATTATTTCTTAGGAGACCCGCCTCCAATGCTAAAAGGATTCTGAAAGGTGTAAATGGCTGATGGGTAAGAAGGGACAGGAAACATTCCTTTCATGAACTTCCTGAAACTAACTTATCCAAGTCCCAATAAAAACTGATTTTTAAAAACTAAGCAAAGTAGAGAACAGTGTTCTGCAACTTTAAAAAGCAACAGATGTATTATGGCCTAAGTTTTGGTGGAATACAATTCATTTCTTCAGTTGGCAGGCATATATATGCATGGTTAGAAGGGGATTGGAGGCTCAAGGCTATTAGAGAAAGGAAGATTAGATGGCACACAATGCAGCATTCTAACGCACAGCTCTTATTACATCACTCTGTCCCATGCTTTCCTTGCTAATACCACCCCAGGCTCTACAGATTACAGGTTCAGCCAAAACCCAATGCTGCAATAATATTTTCTTTAAACTAAGCAGTTTTGTCAAATTGTGTCTTAAAAGAACAATCCTGCATACAGTTGCTTGGCACAGAACTTAAAATGTGGAGTCTGTATCTTATGCTACCAGCTGAAGACACCATATTGAATTAAACTGGTGAAGTGACAAGTAACAAATATTCACAAGATGTGATACCAATCATAAGTTTGAGATACAGCCCAGCAGAATTTGCACAAAAGTTGCATAACATGGAAACCAAAAATATTTGTATATGCACTATACATCTACCATTTTTGACTCTGAGCTCTGCTTTAATCCGATTATACTCAAGGCTGGTTAGATCCAAATCTGACCTTCACATGAAGAACATTGATGCTACTGCCACAAGGTTAGATGCTATTTCTCAAATAAGAGCTACTGTCAATAGACAATTTTAAAATAACTTCATCTAATGATTTTTTGACTGTATTAATAAACAATCCCCATCTCTTCTCCTATACCGATTTACCTCATCTCTTCCCACTGACACTTAAATGATTTTAAAAACTAAAATAAAAAGACAAATGAAGTAAAATGAAAGGCATGTATCAGACATATATCATACAAAACAGTTAGGAGTTCTTGCTGACTAACCTCTCAGTCTGGCATGGACGGGCTTGTAGCTACACTGTACTGTCCAAAAATCCTCCCCAAATGCTACCACATTCCTTTACCTCATATACACCAACAGCTCAGAGGCCGCTTGCAACCAATGCACACCTCACAGTTTGGTATGGACTTTCTCTTCCACCGCTTGAGGACCTGCACTGGTTCAGCTCAGTTAAGGGTACCATGTTCTCAGAGATATACTATCAAGCAAAGGTTCAGTTTCAACAGAAAAAGATAACATACAGCAAGGGTAACAGTCCTGGATGATCAACATAAGGAACAGTTCAGAAGTGAGTTCAAACAGGTAGCCAGGCACCCGTTAGAGAAACCAAGGAGCAGACAGCTCTGAGTGTGCCTGAGCTGGAAGCCAGACAAACTCAGCGTGCTGTTGCCTCAACAACTGGCAGATTCAGGGCAGTATCTGACCTGAGTCAGTGTACCAGGAGAAACTAGGTTCTGAACTATGCACATATCCTATGAATTTTCATTTGAGCAATCTGCTCACACAGCAGTTTGACCAGGGTGGCACAGGGAAACAGGAAATTTTGGAACTAGGGTTTTGGAACTCTGGAACATCAGCAATTGTTTCAAACCAGTGCAACCTCGTTTAGAACCCCTTGCCATTAGTTATAATGGAGCAGTGGAGTGGTGCACAAGTGTTCACTGTAAAAGTCTTTTATAGGAATGGTGACAGTATGACTGCTGTGCAAAGGGAATTTTGGTGCCATTACCAGTTAGGACATCATGATCATGTCCCATCTGCTCATGCAATCACAACATGGATGCATAATTTTGAAGAAACGGGTTCAGCCTTAAAAAAGAAGTCCCCAGGTGGTGTTCGAACGGTCCACACACCAGAGAATAGTGAGGCTATTCAAGCTGCCATCATGAGGAGCCCTTGCCACTCCGTTCAACAACATGCATCATCGCTGCATTTGGGGCAATGAAGCATGCAAGGACTACCACACGAGTTGAAGTTCCATCCATACAAATTGCAGATTGTGCAGGAACTCAAACCCAATGACAACATGTTGCATCAACAGTTTGCGAACAATTGCTGGCATTCCTTTTGATATGTTATGTCGAGCAATACCGAATTTCCACAACAGGCTGTCAGAATGTGTACAGAGAAATGGATAACACCTTCATGATGCTATCTTCAAGTCATAAAATGAATATTAAATGAATATTGATTACCATCATTAATTGCATATCCTGTACAATACATTTCATCATAAAATGTATTTTGTATTGTGTTTATTCGTGCATTGAACGTCAGTTGAAAATTTCCCATTTCCCTGTGCCACCCTGTACATGATGCTTGCAACTACTTAGGCACCAGATGTACAAATGTTTGTGGAGCAGAAAGATATGGTTGCATTCCACTATCACTATCTGAGTTTGCAAAATGACACTGTTGGGTACTGCCTTCAGGCTGAGCCTTATATACTCCTTGCTGCTCCCAGATGCTGTGTAATGCTGTCTCCTTAAAATGGACTGGCTTCCTTTTGAAGCCTTTGCCTGTGTGGGCAAGTGAGATGCATTGATGGCTTCAGAACCATCAGTATATGAATATAAGGATGGCAAAGGAACCTCCCCCAGAAGCATGGAGTCTAGTACCAGGGCCTCTGGCACTGAGGCCCCTGACAGGAGCATCAGTGAATGCTTCCACAACCACACTTTTTCCCCAAAGAAGTCTAGACCTGAATGGGGAAAATTGGAACCCAGGTGATGACAGGACCACACATTTAACAAGTACAAATGACTCATTAACTGTGTCTTCTGTGTGTGCTTGTGGGTCCACTAAGATAGGATCCAACTACATATGGCACAGATACTCTGAAATTTATAGGAGCATCTTTTTAAGTGTGGAATAATTTTAGCCCCAAGAGGACTCCTCTTGGACAGGCCCACATCAATTAAGTTAATTAGATGCAGGCAATTTCCTCCACAGTTAGTTGTACACATGTAATTTCTCAAGTGGAATTTTCAGATACTTGAAGGTTACAAGTCGAAACTTGCATAATATACACCAAAGATATTAAACTAAAGCATTCAATTTACTATTAGCAGTCTTTAATGTCCTCTACAGAAAGTTAATCTACAATCATTTTCAAAGCTAGTGGGATATCATTACCACATGTATGGCAAAAAGCCAGAAGTAAAGCAGGGAGCAAGAATTTCTGCAATTTCTGTTTCAGAACCTAACACAGGTGTTTCATTTGTCAAGGTCAACCAAGACTTACTGCTTCTATGCATTTCCAGTATTTATGGAAATATGCATAAGCTTCTATGCATTTCAGGCTCACTCCTGAGTCAAAGAGGGGCATTCTCAGACATTGCTGGAAGAACTGAGGTTTTACTTGGTTGAAAATCATTCATGACAGACTGCATTTTCAACTATCTACACTAATGAAGCAACTTCAGCCTAGTAGTTAACAAGTCAAGACTATGGGGGTGGGGGTGGGGTTTGTTTTTGTTCTAACAAGGTAAGTTCCTATCTTTCAACAAAGTGAAGATATATAACTGGCATAACAGAAGTAAGCAACCCCTCCCTCCCCATAAACCAAGTAAGTGAGTTTGAAAGAAGGAGACAGTCTCAGTTCTGTTAGACCTGGTATGATAGAGACATGTAATTGTTAATTAGCATTAAAAAAATTGGGAATCCACACTGAAGAAACCAAGATAGCTATGCCATCTTTCAGGAAAAGGCATGTATTACACTGCCTTGACAGTGACTGAGAATTCAGGGACGATCAGTAAAACAGCAACCTAAAAACAAATCCTCCGTTTTTGTGACAAAACCGCTCACTTCCTGTACATGAACCCTGAAACCCTAACCCTTATTTTTTTTTTAAATGATAATTTTTAATGTGGCATACTGTAAAACAAAGAGCTGTCCATCATCAGTATTTTGGTTTAAAAGAGTGTTTCCTTGAGCAAGTTACTTTTTTTTTTAAGTTTCAACAGGTTGCCTCCTGAAAAATGACATTTGTAACCCACCATCACAGCCATTTAGGGAAGGGGCAAGCAGTCATTTTGCAAGAGCACAAATAACACTTAAAATTCCAAATGTACCTACCAATGCAAAAGGGTTGGGAAGTCTGCTCTACATACCAAAGGAAGCTAAATACCAATTCCCTAAAGCAGCCTTCTCCAACATGGTGGCCTTCCCAGGCATCTGGACCACAACTCCCAGAACTCCTATCCAGCAGGACCACCAACTGGGAATTCTTGGTGTTGCAGTCCAAATGTTTCTGGAAAGTGCAAGGTTGGGGAAGGCTGTCCTAAAGAAAGCATAATTTATTAGTTTGGACAATCATTCACAAACAAAAGTGTTGCACTGACTGTAATGGACAATGCAAACAGAAAATGGCAATCCCCGCAACAGTTCACCAATGCCTGAATCCACTTCCATTAAGATTATTCCCAAAAGCTGTATGAAAAACAAAGCGGTAAGTGATGTTAATTCTTTCATATATCTCATGTACCAATATTCTAGAAAGAACAAACCACAAATTGGCAAAATTTGGCAAATTTAAAATTAACTAATGTAAGGTAATATTCAGGGCATACCTAAGTGTTTAATTTAAATTCAACCCTCCCATCTCGTACCCTCCACATGTTTAAGACTTCATCTCCAGTAGCATGGCCAATGGACAGGACTGTTGGGAGCTGTAGTCTGAAACATCAGAAGAGCATCAGGTTCTCTTGGCTGGGGACTACAAGTCAAATACCCTAATCTTTGAAATGATTAACTATATCAACACAGTCTGCAGATAACCTAGACTGCAAGGGTGAGGAACTTGCAGCCCTCTAAATGCTTTGGTTTATAATCCCCAACAGCACTAGCCAACACAGCCAGTGGTGAGAGATCATATGAGCCACAGGCCAAACTATCTGCAGCCTCTAAGTTGCCAAGCTAGAATAATATCAAGGTGCCATATATATCATTTTCTCACTCACTCTTCTGGGAAGAATTCTGGTGCTTTTTAACCCAAATACGTGTTCATACTGATGAAAAGCAGAGCATCAATATTACCTATTACCAGTAGAAAAGACTGTGTTCAAGCTGCCTATCCAGTATTGACTCTTCACTTTAACAGCCTGTCTTTCAGAACAATATCCTCCCAAGTTAGCTTATGCAAAACACTTTTAAAGTAAAAATGATTCTTTTAAATATAAGCAATCCTGTTTCAAAATATAAAACAGTTATGCAAACTTATATTGCAAAACAGCTTGGTAGTTATGGAGTTGAGTGCAATCCTCATCAAGATATACCAAAACATCAGATACAGCCTGACTATTGACTGGGATTGGCTACTGGGAGTCTGCAATTCCCATCTGACAAGTATCACTGTCCACCCTTTTCAGACTATGCAGGCACATAGTCTGGAGGGGGCCCTTGATCACCAGCCTTGATCACCTGAGGGTACTGCTCTGGTCAGGTTTAAGTTTTTGCCACTTGCTTATAAAGAGCTAAACAACTCAAGACCACCATAAATCACCAGAGCTTCTACCTGCCTGTTCCATAGCTGCACTCATCAAAAGCTGTGCTCCTGATGGTGCCTAAGATATCAATGGGCTGATCCACAATAACCCAGAATAAAGCTCTTATCATCAGGGCACACACATTGTGGAACTCCCTATCAGTACAGATTAGACTGACACCAACCTTCTGGATTTTACAGTACCTACTGAAAAAAATGGTTTTTCTCAGAACAATGACTGTAATTCTAGTGTCTCCTCAATTGTTATGCAATATTTTGTTAGTTTAATCCTGCATTCTTGGCATACTGTTTAGATATATTATACATATAAATATTAGTAAATAAAAGATTATGATTGTAGCTTTGAAATGGTGAATGTTTTCATGATCATATGATTGTGAAAGCCCAGAAACCACTACATTGTTGGCAAAATACAAGCAACCATTATTTATACTGAGTGTTTCTAAAGTGATGTTGTACTGCCTAAGCTTGAAAGACAAGTTAGCAACAGATGGATGGAGCACTTAAAACATATGCATAGATAGATAGATAGATAGATAGATAGATAGATAGATAGATAGAGGTCACCTTAGGCTAGTTGGTGGAATGAAATGAAAAGGAGCAAAGAGTCATCTCCAGCTATCCAGAGAAAAGGGCATTACAGAATTGTATTCTCCCCATACTCATTTTATTATTGATGCACAACCATTAGAATGCATGGCACAACTAACGTAAGCACATGAGGACAGAAAGACTAATAGAAATGTGTGTTCCTATTGACAAAATGAACCTACCAACTTGAACCATTAACATGACATACACTTACCATCCAGAAAAAAGTATTCAGAATGTCAACCCAACCTTCCTGTGAAGGTTAAAGTTCGTTTTTAAAATCTGAATACATCTTTCCTGCCAAAGAAAATGTGAGAATTTGTGCCATTCACTCAGCAACTTGCAAAGGGTAAGTACCTTCTTGGTATGCACTTGTGTAGAACTGAATCCAGTGCCATCATTCCCTTTTGAAGCTGTTCCATCAGTAAAACAAAGAGGAGATGCCCCCTCCCATAAACAAACATATCCACAAAATCTGTTCTGAAGTGCCAGAAAACCCTCCAGAGCAGATTTCAAGATAGCACAGAGGTCTGCAAGAAAGAAGCAATAGGAAGAAAGTTCAGCCATGCTATCGCAACATCAGATTTAACCCACAAGCAGCAACTCCCTAGGTATACTGATGTATAGAGCCAGTGTGATATAGTGGTTAAGAGCGACTGGGACTCAGGTTCTAGTCCCCACTCAGCCATGGAGATAAGTGGGTGACTTTGTGCCAGTCACAGACTCTAAGCATAACCTACTTTACAGAGTTTTGTTGTGGGGATAAGGTAGAGAGCAGGGGGAGGAGAATGATGTCTGACACTTTGAGTTTTTTGTAAGAAAGAACGTGAGATATAAATCTAATAAATAAATCAGTTTATAAATCGAAAGGCAGACTTACTTGAAATAAATTTATATAGATTTACAGCTATAGTTACAATTATGTTGTAGATTAGACTAAAACAGGCTCTATGATTCAATTGCTTTCAGATCAAAATGCAAAGCAATTTAAATAAGAATAAGAAAATTCACATAATTACTAGTTTTAATCAACCAGTGAAGCCAAGCCTTCACCTATTCCCCAAATGTCAAATTGAGAGTATTGGTGCATTACTGATATTCCAAAGGGGTTGTGTTTTTGGCTTGTGTCGCCAAAGATCTTAAAAGTATTTACTGAAAAAGATAAGGCACGGGCAGAGAACCTCTATTATTTATTATTTATTTATTTTGCACATTTCTATGCCGCCCCATCGCCGAAGCCTCGGGGCGGTTTACATACATAAAAAAATAATAATTCAAAATTAACAATAAATAATTCAATATTAATACATATAAAAATAATCTGAGTCACCCTGGCCAAAAATTAAAACTAATAAAAAATATTAACAATTAAAATAGCATTTGAATAAAAAGGTCTTCGCCTGGCGCCGGAAAACAAATCACGACGGCGCCAGACAGACCTCTCTGGGGAGTGCATTCCATAGCTTGGGCGCCACCGCAGAGAAAGCCCTCCTCCGGGTACTCATCCTCCTAATTTCCTTCACGGAGGGTTCTCGGAGAAGGGCCTCTTCCGCCGATCTCAAGGGGCGGGCGGGCAAGTACGGATGTAAGCGCTCCTTCAGGTAAACAGGGCCCAAGCCGTTTAGGGCTTTATAGGTCATAACCAACACCTTGAATTGGGCCTGGACTTCAATGGGGAGCCAGTGTAGCTGACGGAGAACTGGGGTCATATGAGTATAACGCCCAGTCCCCGTCAGCAACCTGGCAGCTCTATTTTGAACCAATTGAAGTATCCGGACCGTTTTCAAGGGCAGCCCCACGTAGAGAGCGTTGCAGAAGTCAAGTCGGGAAGTCACCAATGCATGTATCACTGTCGCTAGGCAGTCATTCTCCAGGTAAGGGCGCAGCTGATAGATCAGCCGAAGCTGAAAGAAAGCGGTCCTCGCCACTGCTGTCACCTGAGCTTCCAAAGAAAGGTCTGGGACAAGGAGCACTCCCAAGCCGCGAACTTTGTCCCTAGGGGGAAGTGCAACCCCATTCAGGATGAAGTTCAATTCACCTTCCCCAAAGCCCGATCCACCAACCAACAGGACCTCCGTCTTGTCTGGATTGAGCCACAGATCAACTTGACATGTGAAGCCAGATCAGCTGGCTCACAAGACCACTAGCCCCTTGCAGTTGTTTCCCGTGGAGGTTAAAGGGAAGGAGAATCTCCATTTTTCAAACCCAGGGCACAGAAAGCCTGACAGGAATGAACAGCACCAGGAGGCATCATTTGGACCATAGGATCATCCACCCACACTGCAACCCCAAATCTGCTCCTCACCGCTGGAATAAGAAGAACACCTGACATACAAAGAGGCTAAATAAAGATTTAGATTTAAATAACAGACTCCAGATGCCACTAACCCAAGGCAAAGTGTAGGCATTCCTGAAAATGAAATCATTCAGCAAAAGTCTGCGTTAACTTCTTCCTTAAGCTGTTCGACATAATTAAGATTTTTAAAGTTACTAGCAACATAACAGTTTGAGGCACTGAAGACTTTTTAATTTTTCAGATTAGGTACCTGCCACATTAAAGTAGTTAAAATGGTCATAGCCTAGTGATGTACAGGACAAGTGAACTACCTTCCATTAATTTTCTGAAGAGTATGTACTAGCAACCTTTAGAGAACACAGTGCACTAAACTACATTAGTGCCAGCTAACAAATTCTTATTGACCAAACTTTTTTTCTGGGCAATTAAAATTCCAGCACCATTAACAGAAAGCACAACATCCTATTACTACTACTTGACATAACGAAATGTGTCTTTTAAGTTAGCTATTTGATTAATTTACAAAGGTTTAAAAAAGTCCTACAATTTCCTTCAGTCCAATCATATAACTTCCTACCCTTAAGGCCCACCAAAAAGTGTTAGGATCAGCAATTCAAGTCACTAAGATGATGAACTGGTATACATGCTGTATAATACAAGGTGGGTAACACATGGCCATCCAGCTGTTGTCAGACTGCAACTCTTGTCAGCCCTATCCAGTCTAGGGAGCACAGAGCTGCAGTTCAACAATATATGTAGGTCTATATATTCCCCATCCCTGCTACATGACTGTAACTTCCAACACAAGTACAAAGGCAAGAAGCAGCCTCACAACTGTAAAAGTTCAGAGTTTCACAAAATTGTAGCCACATGGAAACTGTGATAATGCAAAATTCCCAAAATATTTCAGAAGGAACTCTGATAGGGGAGAGTTTAGGTAACCAAAACTACTTTAAAACACCTAGAAACGACTAATCATAGATACTAGCTAAATCCTTTTTTTTTTTTTACACCCAAAGAGCAAAGTCTAGGCAAACAGCCTCGAAAGAACTCCTTGATGGCTTAATATAGATAACCTTCACTAGAGAGAACAATAAAATAAAAACAGGAAGAGAAAATCCATATGGATAGTAGTAAACAAAAAGAAACTAAGACAGGACAGCTGGAATGCAACACTTCTGTCCAATCTGTTTACCATGCATATTAGAACAAATATCACATTTAATATGAACTGCACCTCAACAATGATGCTGCTACAATTCCACCCACCCGCCCACGGTATTTCTATACTGTTCCACATCTAAACAGATTCCTAAGTGGTGAGGTTAAAACAAATAAAAGAATGAAATGCATTAAAATATTTAAAACCCAAATAACATGAAGACCATGACTGATCAGCAAGAAAGGCTTCCCAGAATAAGACTGTCTTTAGTAAATGCCAAAACCAGAACCATGTTGGTGACTGCCTAACTTCCAAAGGCAGAAAAGACCACAGAAGTGGACACACCACAATAAAGGCTCCTCTCCTGGTAGACACCATTTGGACAACAGGTTCATGTGGAACCACCAGCAGAATGTCCTCCAAAGACCTTAGTGACCAGGCAGGTTGGTATAGGAGAAGCTGCTCTTCAGGTGCCCTAATTCCAAGATGTTCAGGATTTTGGATAGTCCAATAACTAATAATTGGAGCAATAATAATTGGACTAATAATAATTGGTAGCCAGAGCAGCTCCTTCAGCAAGGGAGATTCATGCTGAAAAGAAGCAGCTCTTGGCAACAGTCAAACTGATACATTCTGAACTAACTTCAGCTTCTGGCCCTGCCTTAAGGACAGCCCCACATAGTAATTTAGTCTTGAAGTTACAGATGCCTGTACCACTGTAACCAAGTTATCTTGTTAAGGTGAGATCATAGCTGGTAAACCAACTGGAGAGGTAAAAGGTGACAGCAATAGAGCTAAGAATCCCCAAAGATTATGAACCTGTTCTTTCAGGGAGGGTATGGAGCCCAAACCAGAAAAGGCAAGTAGCCTATCTCCCTGGCTTGAGTATCATTCTCACACAGGACTCCCAGCTTGCCAAGGTTCAACTTCAGTTTATCAGCCTTTATTTATTTATTTTATTTATTAAAACATTTCTAGCCCAACCTTCCCCAACCTGGTGGCCTTCGGAGGCATTTGGAACGCAACTCCCAGAATTCCGTCTACTGACTGGGAATTCTAGGAGTAGCAGTCCAAATGTGTTTGGAAAGCACAAGACTGAGGAAAGCTGATCCAGCCCATCGCCAAGTCTAGTTAGTGATTTAGAATTAGCAAGGCCTCTCCTGATTCATTTATCACAGGGAGATATAGCTGTGTGTTGTGTGTGTTGAATTTGGCTCCAAATTCCCTAGTGAGCATTCCCTGCTGCTTCATACAGATCTTAAATAACATTGGAGCTATTTAACCTGGCACCCTGGTAACCTACAGAACTCTATAGTTCAGTTGCCAGGGATTTGAGGAACTGTCACTCAGTGTTAATCTCTGGGATCAGCTCCACAGATAAGATCAGAACCACCATAGCACAGGACCTCCGATACTCAAGCACAGAGTCAATCCAGGAAGATCCAGTGAGAGATTGAGCAAAATTAGCAGGGTCACACTCCCACTGTCTCTCCTGATAGAGGTGATCCATTCTGTTGACCAAGACTGATTCAATTCCATAACCAGGTTAAAACCCAGACTGAAATCAATCCAGATACTAAGTATACCTCATAGTGCCTACAGTTGCTCCACCACCACTCTTTTAAATACCTTCCCTAAAAAGGGAGAATTTGCTACTGGGCAGTAGCTATCAAATACCCTTGGGTCTTTTTCAGAACTTATTGCACTACTGCCTTCTTGAGGACAGCAGGAGCCACCCCTTCACCCAGTTAGATGCCCTTAGCTAGATTTATCAGCCAGGAAGGACACCATCAGTCATGCTACTACAAGTACGTTGCCTGTGTCATTGGAGCTCAGTAACTAAAACTGATCCCACAAAATTGGTCAGATACCTTGACTGGAGCTGCACCATCAAGTTTGTTGTGGGACCAGCAATTTTGTCCTCAAAGTGCAATGCTAAAATGGTCACTATGAGTCTTTGAAGGAGCCAGGACCCAATTCACTGGGGAGTGTTAACAGCTGCCAAACCACCCAGAAGAGCTCTGGAATCCAGAGGCACCCTCAGCATGGTAACTGAAATCATCCAAGGCACCATCCTGGGTTCCTCCAGTACCACACATGAGACCACCTCTGCCAACTCAGTCAGAGAGGATGCAGGATAACAGGATGGGTGGCACACACCAGCAGCATCTCCAATTTGTCTTCATGCTCCAACATTAGGTGCTATCTCTTAGGCTCAAAGGCAGCGTGATTTCCTGGTGAAAATGATGGAAGTTAAGTGAATTACAGCAAGTCCCCCATCCCCCAGTCCATGATGCTGCTGCACCGAGTACCCACATAGTCAACCCTGCCCAGCTCACTTACCGCAGGACTCAGGAATGCATGCTAGGTCAGTCAGCTCATCCACAATTAAGTTGGAAATGTGTGCAGTCTTCTTGTAGATTACTCTGGCATTTTATACCAACAATGCAAGGCAGAAGGGCTCAGTGGGTGAGCTACCAGATACATGAGAAATAGAGGAAGAAGGTAGAAGGAGAACAGTGTATAAACATCTATAACCCGTTCTACTTTCATAGCCTAACGTGCCATATCTCTTTCTGCTCCAAGTCACTGGGATGGCAGCACCATCTCCATGGGGCCTTCTATCAAACTCTTCCATGTACATCTTGCTGCACCAGAAATTGCTATACATTCAGTACTCATCCACAGTGCAAACCACTCAACCCATTCGTCAACTAGTCCACAATCCAACTAAACACTGTCAAACATTTGAAGTGCTGGTTATGACCAGCCACTCACCAGTCACAGACAGGACATCCAACCTTCCAAGTCACTAGCAGCATAAATGACCTCCTCCTCCAGATCATCACACCCACACTTGGATTGTTCCTGATACTAATCCTCTCTGTCTTTAACCCAGAGAGAACCCTGTTTCTGTCTACCACAGACTCCCACTCTGGACAGAAGAAACAACACAAATGCAAGCTCTTTAACCCTGCCTCTCATACAGGGAGCGCAGTAGTTCCTAAGTCCATGAACCACCTCCCACTACACTGTGAATCTAAACACATAACAATGCAACACAAACATGCAGTAAAGAATGCTGGGAGTTGAGGAACTAAGATTTTCTGTCTAAACATGCACAGAATTGTACCCTAAAGACACAGATTTTAAACTGAGAAGTTAGTGTTCTACAAAACAAAGGGCTGTTCTCCTGTGCCAGCTTTATTTGGATTCAGATGAATAGTTCTGTGCTTAGGAGCACAGTCCCCATCTTTATCTTGGTTATTTTTTTAGTCTCACCTTCAGTTTGCCTTCTAGAAAATGTGTGTTTTGTGACCAGCCATGGCCACCATGACTGCCAGTTTCAGCATGGGCAAGCCTCACCCCTATGGCAGCCATTTTGTGGGTGCACCCACAGCATCCTACAACTTCCAAATGTATATACTGACCCAAAAAGGTTGGACCCCCTAACCATGAGAAAGCAAGCCCCTATCAGTTTGGAAGAGCCTCAATGCTAGTGGATAAAATTAAGTTTCTCCAAGCAATTCCTCAAAGCAGTTCTTCCCTTTTCCCTAACAGAGGGAGAGAAAAACAGATAAATATAAAATTTCGGATGAGTGAGAAGGAAAATGACAACTCCCCTCTTTTTTAGTTGCCTATGAAAAGCAGACACATAAATACTAAAAGATGTTCATTTCCGCTTGTTTTCAAATTGCAAACAGCCAAAGAACTACAGGAACTCTTGGCATATCCATCCTTTCTAGTCATCAAAGTATAAAGTTCCTCATATGTTGGGCCCTAGAGCTAAGTTAGGCTTCTTAACCTCTGCAGCCTAACTAAGACCAACGATGTCTTACAGACATTTCAGTGCAGTGATTCTCCCACATCTAGAGCAGCCTTTCACAACCTGGTCCCCACCAGGTATTTTGGACTTCACCTCTCTGAATAGCAGTTAAGAACAAATCTACTTTACCATATCAATATTATGTAGGACACACAGCAAGATATTCTTGCAGCAAAAATCTCTCCATGGCATTAAATAAGACGAGGAAAAACACTGCAGAGCATCCAATCCTTTCAGATGCCCAGGAAGCTGAAAACTTAAACAGTGAGTTCTAAGTTCTAATCTTGCTTCACAATAAGCCTTAGGCAAGCAATCTTTTCCAGCCTTATCCTTCAATCTACAACAGAAAAGTAGTACTGGCCTATGTTACACGGATGTCGCAAGAAGTACAAGACAATGTCTTAAGTATTTTGATACTGAAGCAATACTGTATAAATGCAGCATATTATTAGTGCTATAGCTGCATTAACACAAAAACGAGAAAAGAACTAGCAGGCAAGGCAAATGAACTGGGAATACGCAAGGTGAACCTTTTAATATTTACTCAGAAATAGCCCTGCTAGACTGAATGAGCTTTACCCCAGGCATGCACCGGATTGCGGGTTAGGCAAAATGGGGAGAGGGGTGGTGGTGGCGGGGAGAGAAACAGGCTTAAATCCCACGGGCGTCTTCTTGGGAGTAAGCCCCGCTGAGCACCGCGAGGCTTACTGCCGAATCAAGGGAGACAGGATGAAAACCCAGACAGGTAAACATCCAGAACTTAAGCGGCGTCACCTACCTTCGATGGCGATGACGTGCTCCCGTATCTGGTTCTGCAAAGCTGGCTCCTCCACCCGCTCCAGGAGCTCGTAAATGGAATAGATGTTGGGGTGAACGGACTCGAATCGCTGGATCTCCGCCCGGATGGCCGCCGAGTTGGCCAGCTGCTGCTGCTGCTGGTGGTGGTGCGGGTAGTTCATGGCGGGGGCGGCGGGGAAGCTCCAACGACCGCCCCCACCAACGCAGTGACCGACAGACCGACCACCCGCAAGGCAGGCGGCCAGGACCAGGCAGCTGCCCGCCCGTCAGCCCGCCAGCCCGCCCACACCAAGCCCCGGTGCTGTCAGTCCATCTTCAGCCCGGTAAAGGAGGCCAAGAAGAGCAGGAAAGGGCTGGGCACAAAGGCCCACCCCCATGGAGAAGGACCGGACAGGCACCGACGACGCTCCCGCCCCCCCGCACCACGACACGGCTGAGCCTCGGTAGCCGCTGCTGTGGCGCGGCCAGCGCAATCGCAGAAACTCCGCGACGAGCCGGACCCCGAGCGGACCCTCCCCGCCCAGCGAGCCGACCAACCGCAAGGCCTCCGTGCACGGCGCCCCCGCCCCCTTTGCGTGGCGACGCTACATGCCCACCCGCTGGAACATGCAAGGCCTACGGAGAGCGGGATCAGTTGAGGAAAGGGCGCCCGCAGCTTGCTGGGAAGCGTAGTTTTCATGGAATCCGCTCATTGCGACAGTTTCCTCCGAGCCTTTCCGCGGCTCTGACGTCGCTGTCCTCGATGCTTCTCAAAGGCGCTGCCGTTGCAATATGTTCACGGGTCAACGTGCCCCATGAACGGGAGGACAAGGTAGACTGTCCTTCCGCCCTCTTTCTCTTGGACCTTGTGATTCCTACTGCCTGCATGGTGATACTGCACGGGCTGGCAGAGCCCTTGTCCTTCATTAGTCTGAATGGAAATTGGAGAAGGGTGCAAATATCTAGATCCTTGGGGTGGCTTTAATTATCCTAACACGTTTTAGAAAAGCATGCATCTTTCCCTAGGTTTGCAGAGCCACAAAACAGGAAACCTTTTAATGTGGCCAAAGTGCCAGAGGTGGCCAAGCAACCTCCCCTTTAATTAATTCTCTAATACTCTCCTTAGACCCAAAAGGTGAAAAGAGTAGCTTCCTGTTTACCTGTCACTCACTGATAAAACTTGTCCGGCAGTTACGCCTGCGAAACTTGCAGCATGGTTCTTTATTCTTTTGTCACTGAAGTCAAAGGCAATTTAATGTGATCACGCATAGCTGTTTTCCAAACGAAGCATGCATGGCTCCGATTCGGATTGGGACCGAGTTAAAGCTTCCCCGCTCCCAGTTTTCATCCCGAAATTCGATCCACCCCCGCAGGAAAGTTTAAAAATATTTGTATTGGCTCCATGGAGCCTTTACACACGCACCCTGGCGCGCGCGCACACTCTCCGCACCCCCGCGGGAGGGAATTTCGACATGAGGAAGGGTGAGGTGAGCAAGCTGAGCCCTGTTCCTGAAGCGTTGTGGTGCCCATCTGAAAGGGGGCTGCATGCGCTTACTCTGGAGTAAACCAATCATGCAGAGCTCAGTTGTGCATTGCAAGAATGTTCAGACTGGCCACGCGAAGGTGCTGTACAACCCTCCAGGTGATTTCCGCATTGTGACTATTTACCTCAGAACATTTTGCTGAGGGGATTAGCAGATGTTCTCTTAATTTCTCGCATCCATTCAATAAATATATTTTAATACAGACCTTAGGTTTGCGCATAGGTTTCTGGAGATAGCAAGAGAAGCTTCTCTCGTGACCTGCCTTTTTATCTGTGCCTACATATTTGTGCCTGTTGGGAAACGCGAGGAGAGCAGGTTGCTTGCCTGTGGTGACATTTCTCAAGTGGGCCAGGAAGATTTCTAGTGCGTGGTTCTGCCGTTTCTCTTCCTGGGCTTGGAGGTAAAAGGAGGTGGGTCAGGAGAAGGAATTGTGCATCACAAGGCACTGGTGGCACAGCAAATCATCAGAAGCCCTTCTAGCTCCATCCCCTTCCCACCCCTGTCTGTCTGTCTGTCTGTCTGTCATTTTTTTCTCCCTGTGCCACTGAATCCTGTCCATCAGATGTATTTATTGCTATATCCAGAAAGACCATTTTACTTCTCGGAATGGATGTGTGTGAGAGAGGTGGGGGAGAGATTTTAGAAACAAAGTCTCCTTGTTTAGATAAGAATCTGTAATAAATAAAATACTAATTCTGTGGGTATGTGAAGATAAGTGATGCTTAAGCTATAGTTTATGGTTGTTCTGACTTTTCCTGGCACAGGATCAATATAGCCTTATTTAATCTATGTTGGTGTTTACTTCCTGTGGAACCTTTGGCAGGCAGTCTTTTCTGCCAGTTGAACAATGCTGTCTGTGAAATGATAATGGGCTGGCAAGAGCAGTGGTATGATGCACAAGAGGAAAATACTTTTGCCACAGAGAAAGATTTGTTAATGAATTCACAATCACTTAGTTCAAGCATCTCTTTGTCCATTTTCCACAGTTAGATCCCCAATACAACAGGAGAGTGTCATAACCATGTCTTTGGAGATCATCCTCCTCCTCGTAAGTCTATATAAAGCATGCTATTTTACAGAACAGCCCTAATCCCATAGGAAGCAACATTTGGTTTCAGTAAAATAGGTCACTGGGAACTCATTAGTGCTAGAACTGTTGGATTCAGTTGAAGTAAAAGAGATTAACTCACACATGAGAATTTACAAATCAAAAGAAGGATATGTATGTTTGCCACAAGCAGCTTTCTTGCCCCATTCGGGCATTTGCACACACAGCTCTTAACAATCATTTACTCTAACTTTGATCAAGAAAAGAACAGGAGGGACTGTTCAATGAGAACTACAAACCTTTCTCTTAGTCCTCTACTCATTTGAATAGGTGAAGACAGTCAATATTAAATTGCTTTACTGCTATGAAAGACATAACTGGCTGAAAGTGAATATGCTCATTCTGCCCCCCCCCACTGCCCCCACTGCCCCTCTTCATACAATTCCATTCCTGTCATGATGGCAATGCACAACCAGGATGGGAGCACTGAACAGAGGAGCATGTGGTCTTTTTCCTATCTAGAGGCAATGATGGTACCATTGTAATAGTTTATCACATGCCTATGAATGTAAATTGGTATTGAATCTGCAGAAGATGGGCTCCAGTGGTTTTTATTAAATTACTGGCATTTTCAGTGAATAGATCAATGAAAAGTTGCCCCTTTGAAAGTTATATGTCAGTTTATTTTGTTATATGCAAAAGCATCATTGGGTTACCAAGGGTAGACAGAAGGTTGATTAGAATGTTCTAGCAGAGTCTGAGTGATTTACAGTACATCAGTAGGAGTGGCGGCATGGGTGGGAAGTGGAGCAGGGGACATGCACTCCTCAGGACATGCCCCCAGGGCAGCTCTTCCGAGATGAGACCCGACTTTGCTTTTGTGTGTAAAGCAAAGGCAGTGCACTCACCAAGCACTCTTCCAATGCAGTACAGCACAGCAACCAGGCAGGAGTGCCAGGCATGGTTATGCCCATAGCTGTTGTTGCTGTAAGTGGCTGCACTGTCACCAAAATTTAAAAGCTACAAGTGGGCATCCGAGGGCAGCATGTGGAAAAAGGGAGAAGGAGCACAGAATGACTAATCAGAGTACTACTGTCTGCAAGCAAACAAGAACTTGTACAGAACTGTATGGAAGAAACATGGAAACCACACAGAAACATGGTTTCTGTTTTCAGACATAAAAACAAGCCTTGGTGAAGCATGGACACCATAAAGCAGACTGTTGTTTCTTTGCAAGGTTTCATTGCAACCAACCATAACATGCTTCAGCATGAACGCTGGGTTCAGGCATAACAACAAGTCTTCCACCTATGAAAAACCAAATGCATTGATACAAGATGGAGAATACATAGTTCAACAGAACTGAAAAAGGCACAGACCTTGGAGTCATTGTGGACAACAGGCTAAATATGAGCCAGCAATGTGATGCAGTCACAAAAAGGGCAAATGCTATTTTGGGATGCATTAATAGAAGTATTACTTCTAAGGAATCAGAAGTAATAGTTCCCCTATACTCCTCACTAGTCAGACCTCATCTAGAACACTGTGACTAAGAATTAAGAAAGATGCATAAAAATGAGAAAGGCTCAAGAGGAGGGCAAAAAAATGATCCAGGTTCTGGCAACTTTGTACTATGAGGAGAAACTGTCCAGTCTTTAGAAGAGAAGACTGGAGGCAGGGGCTTGGTATTACTTTCTAAATACCTGAAAGGCCCCCTTCATGGATCACTGCCATGTTGTGGCAAAGGGGCTTGTGTAGCTCAATGAACCTATGAGCTATGCCGTGCAGGGGTACGCAAGACAGACAGGTCATAGCAGAGAGCTCTGACAAAACGTGATCCACTGGAGAAGGTAATGGCAACCCACTTCAGTATCTTTGCCATGAAAACCCCGTGGACAGTACCAAAAGGCAAAAAGATATGATGCTGGAAGATGAGCCCCTCAGGTCAGAAGGTGTCCAATGTGCTACTGGGGAAGAGAAGAGGGCTAGTACTAGCAGTGCCAGAAAGAATGAAGCGACTCGGTCAAAGCCGAAAGGATACTCAGTTGCAGATGTATCTGGTAGTGAAGGAAAGTCCAATGCCATAAAGAGCTATACTCCATAGGAACCTGAAATGTAAGATCTATGAATCAAGGTAAGCTGGACATGGTCAAACAAGAGATGACAAGACTGAACATCGACATCTTAGGAATCAGTGAACTAAAAGGGACAGGCATGGGTGAATTTAATTCAGATGACCAGCAGGTATCCTATTGAGGGCAAGAATCCCTCAGAAGAAATGGAGTAGCCTTCATAGTCAATAAAAGAGTAGGAAAAGCAGTACTGGGATACTATCTCCAAAATGACAGAATGATCTCAGTTGAGGGTAACTGAGGGTAACTTTAGATTACTCCACTCAGCAATTTCATGTAGATGTTGAAAAGCATGGAGGACAGAACAGACCCCTGAGGAACTCCATGCTGGAAAATCCATGGGACTGAACAGTATTCCCAAGTACCACCTTCGGGAAACAGCCCTCCAAGTAGGAGCAAAGCCACAGCAGTGCCCCCCCACTCCAAACTCAGACAGTTGCCTCAAAGGGATACCATGGATGATGGTATTGAAAGCTGCCAAGAAGTCCAGAAGTTTCAACAGGGTCACACTCCCCTTGTCTCTCTTCTGGAATTGGTTACAGGGCAAGCAAGGCTGTTCCCATGCCAAAACCAGGCCTGAACTGCAACTGAAATGGAGCCAGACAAGCAGTGTCATCCAGGAGTGTCTGGAGTTGACTGGCAACCACCCTCTCCAGAACCCTGTCCAGGAAAGAAATGTTTGCTACTTGTCTAAAGTTATTGAGGTCTTCAAGAGAGAACTTTTTCGGAAACAGTCTTACTGCTTCCCCTTTCAGGAGGTTTGGAACCGCTCCTTCTCACAAGGAGGCATTAGAGAGCTGACCAGAACGTCCGCTGCAGGTAGGACCTTGCACCCTGAGGTACGCCTGGGCATTGGGCTATTCTTCAGAGCACAGCGAGAAACATGAAAAGGAATTGAAATCTGTGCAACTTGGGGTATACCCTGGCCCTCAGTTACCCTCTCCTTATCTGTATCATCAGTGGGGAAGCTTACATCTACACATTTTCACAAATTTCTAAGCCACTGTTTTTGGTTTGGGGAGCTGTAGCTTCCTGAACTCCTTGTTAACACTAATGCCAGTAGATTAATTCCCAGCATGCCTGATAAGACAGGTGTTTGAGTTGAACTATCCGTTGTATTTATTCATTTATTTTAGGTCTTTTATATACCATTGGATTAGCTGCAGTTCTCAGAATGGGGTACAATTGCTGAGCTTTGGTTGGATTGCATTGGACCAATGAGACAGAACAATAGATGCTGTTTTGTGTATCCTTACCTTGTGGACTTCAGTATTTGATAAGGTACCAGTAACGTCCTTAGGTTTAAGTGCCAGTATGAAAAGTAACTTCTCCATGTAGGTGTCCTGAAGAAGTTGCTTTGCCACTGTCCAATATCCTGCCTCATGACCAGAGATTATCATTTCCAAGCACAATTTGAAGATGTTGGTGACATCTTTGAGGTCAGTGAAAGATATAGGATCAGGATAGAATAGTATTTGTTAAGGAGTGGCTTGGGAAAAGATAAACTGGTAGTTTAAGGGTATATTCAGAAATGCCACTAAAAGAAGGCTGTTTTTTCTTCAAGATCCAAAATTTAATGTAAATGTGTTATGAAATATACGAAGATATTAGATCTAAGGTATTGCTCTTTAGCTCTGTAGCTAGTATAAAAGGTAAAGGTAAAGGTTTCCCCTTGACGTTACGTCCAGTCATGCCTGACTCTAGGGGGCGGTGCTCATCTCCGTTTCCTGGCCAAGGGAGCCAGCGTTTGTCTGCAGACAGTCTCCGTGGTCATGTGGCCGGCATGACTAAACACCGAAGTGCATGGAACTCTGTTACCTGCCCACCGAAGTGGTACCTTTTTATCTACTTGCATTTGCATGCTTTCAAACTGCAAGGTTGGCAGGAGCTGGGACGGTGCACGGGAGCTCACCCCATGTGCAGATTTGAACCGGCGACCTTTCAATCAACCAGCCCAGCAGCACAGTGGTTTAAACCACTGCACCACCTGCAGTCCTCGTAGTTAGTATACATGTACTGAAATCAATAAGGTACAAAAACATAGTAAGGTTCCCCCAGCCATCCTGCAATTGCAAGTAATATATTTTTCTACAATAACATTTCATCTTTAAAACTGACTTGAGAAGATATTGTCACGTTGGTAACTTTAACCATACACTGGACCTGTAATGCTGCAAATATATTGAAGACAGATTGTTCGTTAGAAGAACCCTGCACTTCCAATCTCCCACTGTCTCCACTTTTCTGCACTACCAGCTGTCTCAGCCAGGCCAATAACTGAATTCTGAAGTGAGTCTAAACAGGGCAAAAGGAAAAAGGAGAAGGCATTGCAGAAATGGCATCCTTAATAAGCAGACAGCATGTACTCGAGTGAGAGAATGCTGAGCCTGCAGCCGGCCCAAGTGCAAAATCACAGTTGTTGGGTCAAACATGAAATGTAGTGCAAGAGAATGATACTGCATGTTTAAAAGTTAGTAGGGCACAATCTGCCCCAAGTTTTAAAAATGGTAGCAGGGCTGGTGTTGGTGGAATCTGCACATAATTATGCTGTGCCTGAAGACTGGCTGTAACCCTGCCCATGCAGTTTTGTAAAAGCTCCATTCACATGCTGAACATTTTCTTGTGATTTTGAAAACCTGCTCTTTGATTTTCAGCAAAATATAATAATGAAGTTTGTTCTTTGGGCAATCTTAATTTCACAATGGCTATATATTACAGCTTGGTCCAAGGAAGTTTATTTCAGAACTATATTTATCACTGGAGCGCTGGGTGTGTCTGTCCTGTATACAAAGGGATGAGTACAGCAAAAAGGAAAAAAATAGGTAGCTAATCGCATAGAGCTTTGGCACTGTAGTTGCCATTTTCAGTTGTGCCTCTTGTGCTGATTCTGCCAGGTCCTGATTTACCGTTTGCACTAGCTGGCCTCAACATGGAGTCTGGTCAGGTGCTCGTCACAGGTGTCAAGCTCATTGAAACAGTATGCCTGACACTTCATACCTGTGTGCCTGACACTTTTGGAGGCACTGTGCTGAGAGAACTGAATTCAGGAAACTGGGAATGCAACTGTGCTGTTATTCACTTGTTGCATAGCTGCCATTTCTTGGCCTCCCACACAAGACGAAAAATGAGCTAATGCCTTTAATAGTGTCACAAGTATTGGGCATAAGCTGCAAGCAGTTGAAAAGGAGGCTTTGAGACACCAAATGAATGGCAGTGGGTGTGGCTATAGAAAACAGTTGCTTTTCTGTCTTCATGGAAAGCGAGCTTTTAAAGATGCATGTGTCTCACAGTATCATTTCCTTATAATATTCTGCTCTCTACTATTAGCTTAAAGCACTACTGAGATTTTATTGGGAATATTGCTGAAGATTCTTTTAGTTGTACATTTAAACTATTTAAATTTGCCCATTTAAAGCTGTTTCTTTCTGTTTTCTGAAGAATTCTTTCTGTCTTTACAGTATAATGCCTAGAGGCAGTCATGGAAATAAATACTTGTATTACCCTTTGGGCATTCTTACTTTTAGCCTCCTTCCTCAGATGACCCAGACTGTTTTCTCTCTCTCTCCCTCTCTCTCTCTCTCTCTCTATATATATAGAGAGAGAGAGAGAGAGAAAACAGTCTCTCTCTGTTTATATATATATAGAGAGAGAGAGGGAGAGAGAGAGAGAGAGGGAGGGAGAGAGCTTTAAGACTTTTCTAGATGAGGCCTTTAGTCTATCACTTTACAGAGGCTTCCACTTCTCAATTCTGTGTAAGATTAAGATTGGCTCCCCTAGACAATTTTATTTCAGAGGGGCAGGGAGGTTGACTGTCTTTGCTCTTCTACATGTTCCATTATGCAACCACTAGGTGGTACTGTGGTATAGAGGGAGCACACAAATAGACAAGGGTTTTCTGCTGCTGTTCACAGATAATAACAAACTTTTCTTAATCTAAAGAAAGCTGCTGAAAATGTCAAATATGTGCAAAATACATGCAAACTACTTTGGCTTAAGAATCAAGAATGCATAATAAAGGTTTTGTGCAGAAACATTAAAGCACTTAATGTTGTTGTTGTTAGTCGTGAAGTCGTGTCCAACCCATCCCGACCCCACGGACAACATTCCTCCAGGCCTTCCTGTCCTCCACCATCCCCCGGAGTCCACTCATGCTCACACCAACTGCCTCAGGGACTCCAACTAGCCACCTCATCCTCTGCCGTCCCCTTCTTCTTTTGCCATCTATTGTTCCCAGCATTAGACTCTTCTCCAGGGAGTCCTTCCTTCTCATTAGGTGGCCAAAGTATTTAAGTTTCATCTTCAGGATCTGGCCTTCTAAAGAGCAGTCAGGGTTGATCTCCTCTAGGACTGACCAGTTTGATCGTCTTGCAGTCCAAGGAACTCGCAGGAGTCTCTTCCAGCACCACAACTCAAAAGCCTCAATCCTTCGGCACTCAGCCTTCCTTATGGTCCAGCTTTCACAGACATACATTGCAACTGGGAAAACCATATAAACCTTCACTATATACACTTTTGTTGGCAGGGTGATGTCTCCGCTTTTTAGTATGTTGTCTAGATTTGCCATAGTTTTCCTCCCCAGGAGCAAGCATCTTTTAATTTCTTGGCTGCAGTCCCCATCTGCGGTGATCTTGGAGCCCAGGAAAATAAAATCTGTCACTACCTCCATTTCTTCCCCATCTATTTGCCAGGAAGTAAGAGGACCAGATGCCATGATCTTAGTTTTCTTAAGGTTGAGTTTCAAGCCTACTTTTGCGCTCTCCTCCTTCACCTGCATCAAGAGGCTCATTAGTTCCTCTTCACTTTCTGCCATGAGAATGGTATCATCTACATATCTGAGGTTGTTGATATTTCTCCCAGCAATCTTAATTCTAACTGGTGATTCATCTAGCTCCGCCTTTCTCATGATGTGCTCTGAATATAAGTTAAATAGGCAGGGCGACAGTATACAGCCTTGCCAAACTCCTTTCTCAATTTTGAACCAATCAGTGATTCCTTGTCCAGTTGTCACTGTTGCTTCTTGACCTGCATATAGGTTTCTCAAGAGACAAATAAGATGGTCAGATATTCCCATCTCTTTAAGAACTTGCCACAATTTGTTGTGATTCACACAATCAAAGGCTTTAGCATAGTCAATGAAGCAGAAGTAGATGTTTTTCTGGAACTCCCCAGCTTTCTCCATGATCCAGCGTATGTTGGCAATTTGATCTCTAGTTCCTCTGCCTCTTCGAAATCCTGCCTGTACTTCCGGTAGTTCTCGGTCCACATACTGCTGGAGCCTAGCTTGCAGGATTTTGAGCATCACTTTGCTAGCATGTGAAATGAGTGCAATGGTGTGGTAGTTTGAACATTCTTTGGCATTGCCCTTCTTTGGGATCGGAATGTAAACTGACCTTTTCCAATCCTGTGGCCACTGTTGAGTTTTCCAACGTTGCTGGCATATTGAGTGAAGCACTTTTACTGCATCATCTTTTAAGATTTTGAATAGCTCAGCTGGAATACTGTCACCTCCACTAGCTTTGTTGTTGCTCAGACTTCCTAAGGCCCATTTGACTTCACATTCCAGGATGTCTGGCTTGAGGTCAGTGACCACCCCATCATGGTTATCAGGGACGTTAATCTCTTTCTTGTATAGTTCTTCTGTGTAATCTTGCCACCTCTTCTTAATCTCTTCTGCCTCTGTTAGGTCCCTGCCATTTTGGTCCTTTTTCATGCCCATCTTTGCATGAAATGTTCCCTTCATATCTCCAATTTTCTTGAAGAGATCTCTGGTCCTCCCTATTCTATTGTTTTCTTCTATTTCTTTGCACTGTTCATTTAGGGAGGCATTCTTATCTCTTCTAGCTATTCTTTGGAATTCTGCGTTCAATTGGGTGTATCTTTCTCTTTCTCCCTTGCCTTTCACTTCCCTTCTTTCCTCAGCTATTTGGAAAGCTTCCTCAGTCAGCCATTTTGCTTTCTTGCATTTCTTTTTCTTTAAGATGGTTTTAGTTGCTACCTCTTGTACAATGTTAAGAACCTCCGTCCATAGTTCTTCAGGCACTCTGTCAATCAGATCTAATTCCTTAAATCTATTTGTCACCTCCACTGTATATTCATCAGGGATATGATTTAGGTCACACCTGAGTGGCCTAGTGCTTTTCCCTACTTTCTTTAATTTAAGCCTAAATTTTCAATGAGAAGCTCATGATCGGAGCCACAGTCAGCTCCTGGTCTAGTTTTTACTGACTATATAGAGCTTCTCCATCTTTGGCTGCAGAGCACATCGTAAATCTGATTTCTGTGTTGACCGTCTGGTGATGTCCATGTGTAGAGTCGTCTCTTGGGTTGTTGGAAAAGAGTGTTTGCTATGACCATCATATTCTCTTGACAAAATTTTACCAGCCTGTGCCCTGCTTCATTTTGTACTCCAAGGCCAAACTTGCCTGTTATTCCGGTTATCTTTTGGCTTCCCACTTTAGCATTCCAATCCCCCATGATGATAAGGACATCATTTTTTGGAGTTAATTCTAGAAGGTGTTGTAGGCCTTCACAGAACCAGTCAACTTCAGCCTCTTCAGCACTCGTGGTTGGGGCATAGATTTGGACTATTGTGATGTTGAATGGTTTTCCTTGGATTCGAACTGAGATCATTCTGTCATTTTGGAGATTGTATCCCAGTACTGCTTTTCCTACTCTTTTATTGACTATGAAGGCTACTTCATTTCTTCTGAGTGATTCTTGCCCTCAATAGGATACCTGATGGTCATCTGAATTAAATTCACCCATTCCTGTCCGTTTTAGTTCACTGATTCCTAAGATGTCGATGTTCAGTCTTGTCATCTCTTGTTTGACCACATCCAGCTTACCTTGATTCATGGATCTTACATTCCAGGTTCCTATGGAGGATCTTTACAGCATTGGACTCTCCTTTCACCACCAGATACATCCGCAACTGAGTGTCCTTTCGGCTTTGACCCAGTCGCTTCATTCTTTCTGGCACTACTAGTACTAGCCCTCCGCTCTTCCCCGGTAGCATATTGGACACCTTCTGACCTGAGGGGCTCATCTTCTGGTGTCATATCTTTTTGCCTTTTGGTACTGTCCATGGGGTTTTCATGGCAAAGATACTGGAGTGGGTTGCCATTTCCTTCTCCAGTGGATCACGTTTTGTCAGAGCTCTCTGCTATGACCTGTCCATCTTGGGTACCCCTGCACGGCATAGCTCATGGGTTGATTGAGCTACACAAGCCCATTCACCATGGAAAGGCAGTGATCCATGAAGGGGTTTAAATCATTGCACGCATCTATAGTTTTCTACTCAGAATTTGGTCCCACTGAGATGAATTAGCCTTATTTTCAGATAATTGGGTACTGATAGAATTTTGTCCTGACTCAGTAGGCCTTGCAACCTCTGAACCAAAGTCTGCTCTAAGATACCGTATAGTTGTTGGTATGTAACAGCCATGGAATCTTCTCTGTCCAACTTTCCAGCTACTTACTGGAGAAAAGCTGCCTTCGAAGACAGTCTGGAAACTTCACCAGCAAACTATTTCTGAATGACCTCTAGCAAACTATTTCTGCATGAGCTCTGGCTATAGATGCAATCCCAGTTCTACATCCACTCACATTTAGATATCAGTTACCAGGGCTTGTGTTAACAAACTAAACCAATGTTTCAGACTCTCTGTCTTATGGTTCTTCATACATATAACATTAGCAACATTATACTCCACCATTTGTAGTGATATCCTCATTTAAAACAATAGCTTTCTATCAGAAAATCTAATTCTCCATTAAGACCTGGGGGTGGGGGTGGGCAGTGACTTCAGTGGCAGATACAATAGAATTCTCTTGCTGGTGGAGGCCTGCCATTGTTGCACAAATCTCCTAAGTCTCATAGAAGAGAAGCGCTATCTTCTGCAAATAGTGCTTTACTGGGATACCCATTGTTGGTGGCATAAAGTTGACAAATGTTCCCCTATCCTTACTTTAAGAGGTTTGCTCATCTTGCTAATGTACAATTTATAGCTACTGAAGAGCTTAGATCAGCCCTGAGGTATTACAAGTTTTGAAAAATGAAATCAGCACATTGTGTTTATTGTAAAGGAACAATAAAGGAAGCTTCCACATGAATGACATCTTTTTAGTTTTGAAGTTTGAAAAAGCAGTGATTGGGAAGTAGGAGTCCTATTATGTGTGAAATCCATATGTACTAGGCAGTCTTTGAGGTCCCGTGTTCTGTTAAATGCTACTGCATGCATCAAGAGATCCTACAGGCCCTGCAACTGATGTCAATATTTAATGGGCTGATGCTCCATTTTCCCTGTATCCCTCAATACCACCATCTCAAATATAGTAAAATGAGGATGATTGGTTAATGGAATAAATCTGGGTTTCATCCTGAAAGTCTTACCAGCAGCAGGTAGTGACTCTAGATATTTTTCATTCAATTTTAGCAGCCTGATGAGTTAGAAAAAAAAATATCTATATGCGTTTTTAAGGTATTATATTATGGAATTGGTAAAAAAAGGACTTTATTCAATAGTCTCACTTCAGCCTGATTTAAAGAATATTGGGAAAAATTAACTAAATTGTTCTCTTTTGTGCCCTGATCTGATAAAATTGCTTCTTGTCCCTTTGGTCAAGGAGGGGTGTGTGGATGATGAAGCTGTTTCCCTTGAACAATCCTCCCATTTGGAGTGAGCAGAGGAAACTCCCTGATTCACTATCAGAAGAAAAGCAGGAAATTTGCTGAAAATGTACTTTGTTTTATTGTGAGGAATAGGTTTTAATCAGGGGTCAATATTCTATTGATATAATCAAATTCATTCTTCCTACATTTCTTAATCTTGATGGCCTTTATTTGTTTACTGTATAAGGTAAAATTGCATTGCATCCTATGCAACCAGTCTTCTGCAAGGAAGCCAGAAGGGTGATTGACCCACACATTGTTTTTAGGATTGGTTAGATACAATTTGATAATTTTGTTTGTTTGTTTTGACAATTGTTCTTCTGTCAGATCCATGGAGTAGCAATGGGTAGTCCTGTGGGTCCCAGTGCCGGAAATCTATGCATGACTGATTTGGAAAAACTGGTGTATTTTGAATAAGCAAGAGTTCCTTCAGGAATTGTATCAGATATTATGGGAGATGACATTTTTCTTTCACTAAAAGATACGTATTACTGAGTTTTAAAAAATGTGAACATACCAGTGTGCACAGCCATTGCCATATTATTCAGGTTTTGTATTGTTTTGGTTTACATTGATTTAGATATTTATGTTAAATGTTCTTTGAACCTACAGATAGGAACCCAAATTTTCATGACTCTAGTCATCATCTAAAACAGTTAACAGATGTTTCTCCATTACAAGAGAAGTTGTTCAGAAGAGGTTACAGAGACAGGAAGCCAGGAAGCTAGTAGGTTTTTGAGGGTGTTCTGCTTTAGGAGATTCTCCTTTCATATCATCAAACAACCCAAACGTAAGGTAGATATATCAAAATGTTCTTTATTTAAACCCCAACATCAAAATGACGCACATAGGCTATGTTCACACATAAAGCTAAACAATTCCAGTAAGTTACCTGTCTTACCTTGTGACCTGTATGCACACATTCATGAGATAACTCCTCAGAAGTAGGTCCCACCCACCTCCAAATGACAGCATGTGGAAATGAGGAGATAGGAGAAGAGGAGAGAGGTTGACAGTTTGGACTGGTGGGCACCCCAGTCTTCCAATCTGTGGAGAGGAGTTGGAGTCATAGGCTGGACATGTCTCACAGCAGGGAATGGGCTGGTTTCTCAGACATAGAAATCCATTCTCCTGAGAAGATGGCCCCAGTTGCGAGGCACCACCACTGGCAGGAGGTTCAGTTGGGTGAAAGATAGGAAGAAGACAGACAAGCACGATATCACAATGCCCCGCCTTTTGGAGTAGGATGCTGAAGGGGTATAAAAACACAGGGGAATGATTGATGGAGGATCCCAGCTCACGACAGTGGTCTCAATGACAAATTGGATGTATCAGTGTTTTGGTAAGAAGCGTTTATTCACTAGTATAGGCGTTGGTGATTAATCAGCTTTTTAGTTATTGGACATGCAAGAACGATGCAGATTTTTTTTGTTACTGGCTCTATAAAGAGGGTGAGACAGTGAGTGCATTCATATGTAATGCTAAACCATGCTGCATGGTTACTGCATTGCATGGTTTTTCACCTGATTTGGAGGTTCAGACAATCGTGTAGTTTCCATGCCGCCATGGTTACCTCTCTCCTCCATCTTTCCTCCTAATGGTGTCAGGTATCCCAGGTATCCCATCAGCCTCTGTGGCTGAAAATCATTCATAGGATATACTTCTCCTGCCTACATTGTCTGACTCCTTCCCCTGGGCATGCCCTCAGCCTGTGGCTCTTGTTTGTTTGCTGCTCAGCCCCTCACTGGAGTTGCACCCCCTGTGCTGCCATCCTGAATGCCACCATGCCCACCCCCCACATCTGCTGCTGCAGATGTGTCCATACTCCCCGGACACAAGACTTGCGCACAGAGGAAGGAGTCATCTATCCCTTGTGGTCAGGCACACTGAGGGTATCAGCACAGGCAGGCTGCGCCCTTCCTGCCACAGCTGCAGCCTGCCTCCTCTGCTGTCCCACCCTCCGCTCCCATCAGAATGAGACCTCATCTTCTTTCCTCTTGTGAGGAACCAACAGAGGCATACAAAGCCCCAGTTCTCCTCCCTTAGGCTTCCCCATCCTTATCTTTGGGTTTAGTTTTATGATTCTAGAGATTTATGTTGCAGGTACCAGGAAGTCATCCTCTGTCAGGCAGATGACTTGCTAATGATCAGTCTGTAATTCATAAGGGTGGCTACCTGTGCCCCTTCCTGTGGAAGGTAGGTCTGGTTATTATTGTAAAGCTCTCTCAGGAACCACGGCTAGTACACTATGCAGCAGTCCAGCATGTGCTTTAGATACCACAAGCATCCGTCTTGAACAAACTACATTAGTTTCACCTTTGTTTCTGAGCCCAATTCAATCTGCTGGTTTTGATGTGTAAAACCCTATACACCTTGGGGGCAGGAGAGGTGAAACACTTTCTCTTCATATATACATGTATCCAGTGCTTTTTTTTTTTTGTCATAGAACGCACCAGAACAGAGTTCCATCACCTTTTTTCGACAGATTTTCCAAGTTTTAAAAGTAACTTTTGAAAATTTGATGTTTGGTCCATGTGGATTTGAATCGCCCTGTTGAGCGTAGCAGGTCGGCGGCAAAATCATTAAAACGGTGCATGCAGGCTGCTTGTGTGTCGAATCTGATGCATGTGCACTTCGCGCTGGTTGTGATGGCGCTGCTTGGCTTGTGGCGCTGCTCAGCTTGTGATTGGTCGTGTGGTCATGCACTGAGTGCTTACTGAGGGTGGCGACCATTATGTTTCGTTACACAACTGATGTGTGTGGGTGTGTGTACAGTGATTGACTACATGTGAAAGGTAAATAATTTCATGAGTTCCGGCACCGTTTTTCTTACAAAAAAAGCACTGCATGTATCCATAATTTGCAAGGCCCTGTTGTATGTTCCACTAGCAAAAGAGCTCAGGTTACACAAGGCAAGACCTTTTGTGCTGCAACATCCTGCTTGTGAAATCCTTCCATCCCTGGGCAGTAACAACCTGTATTGTTTAGCTGGGCCTTTGGTTGCTTTTAATCTTGATATGACTTGCCTTTTTTTGCTTTTATTATGTTGTGAGCTTACTGTATTTTAAATTGGACGTAGCTTTGAGGGCAGAAAAGTATTTAATAAGGGGGAAAAAACCAGCCGTTCACTGATGACTTTTCTCCAGGTTTGACTATTTTTCATCTAAGCACAGGAAGCAGAGAGACAATTTGAAGTCAGTTTGCATTTAGAGAGGAAAGAGCTAGAAGTTCACTGAGAGTTAGCTAAAACCAAGCTGCAACCTCCACAGATGATGAAACAACAATGGATGCTATCTGAGAATTAGTAAATGTGCTGCTTACTACAGGAGTGTCAGTTTGCATTTAGTATGCTCTGCTTGTATATTTTTAAATAAAAAAACACATATAATTTTCTCATCCACAGGAAGCCAATCCCTGTAGCACTGCCTCAGGAATGGTTCAGGGATGTGCAAAGTGCAGACCAAAAGCCCAGAATACTTCATTTACAAAATGCATTTTATTGTGTACTTTGTAATGCTTAACTGAGAATTTCTTTTATAATTCCAAGAAAAGCTAATGATTATCAACCATGGCTAGTTCTACATCATGATATGGGAGGAATTTAAATTGTCAAGGTGCATCATCAAGTGGTGATCATATTACTAACTGGGCAGTTTCTTTTCTGTTCTTTCAAGAACTCTTCAAATTTATTGTTCCATGTGGGATCTCGTGCATGGAAACAATCTCTGACTAGCAGTTAATGCAGAATATATTAAACAAGGAACATATGAAAATAAAGTTAAATTTTACTTGAAATAAATAGATTGTAGGCTACATTACATGACCTGAACATAAAATATTGTTTTTCTTATATTCCCGAAACAGCACTTGAATCTCAGAGGATTAGTTTTAATTGTGAAGGAAGCTTTTCTATACTGTTGTTGCTATAGAAACAAACCCCTTGCTTGACAATCATGTAAACAGTACACTCAAATCACCTTAATTGGAGAATAATATATCAGGAAATCTTTTAGTGGCAATACTGCACAAGCATTCCTTACAACTAAATGTTATTTGGTTTATATAACTTATATTTAATTCATTGTCAATGGTTACCTTTAGTAAAGCTTATAACAAGCTTGAGTAAAGCCCCCCTCCCCATGAGAAGGGGTTAGGAAATACATCAAGCAGCTAGGCAAGCTAGCCTGAGGCTAAGAACCAATAAGTCAGTAGACCTCAGCTAGCATAGCAGAAGCTGAAATCTTTTGTATAATTAGAACTGTTGTTTACAATGGCTGTGTCCATGGTTCAGATCCTGCTTCTGCAACAAACTCAGTAAACAGGTAACAATCAGTCTTAATTCACCATCTGCAATACAAGATAACAGGGTTAGGTTACCATACAGGGTTATTATAAGATTATATGCTTATTAATTTTTATATGCTTACACATCAGCTTAGCTCTCAAGATGGCTTATAATCAAATAAGAAACAACATTGGGCTGGGTAATGGGCTGGATGAGGGCCAATGAACTGAAGCTCAATCCAGACAAGACGGAGGTCCTGCTGGTGGGCGGCTCGGGCCTTGGAATGGGGGACTTGGGCCTTGTCCTGGATGGGGTTGCACTCCCTCTAAAGGACAGGGTCTGCAGCTTGGGGGTACTCCTCAACCCGGAGCTGTCGTTACATGCTGAGGTGGCAGTGGTGGCAAGGAGTGCCTTCCTACAGCTTCGGCTGATACATCAGCTGCGTCCCTTTCTAGACTACGACTGCCTGGCGACAGTGACACACGCATTGGTGACTTCCCGATTAGACTTCTGTAACGCGCTCTACGTGGGGCTGCCCTTGAAGACGGTCTGGATACTTCAATTGGTGCAGAATAGAGCTGCCAGGTTGCTGACAGGGACTGGACGTTATTCTCATATAACCCCAGTTCTCCGTCAGCTCCACTGGCTCCTGATTGAAGTCTGGGCCCAATTCAAGGTGTTGGTTTTGACCTATAAAGCCCTAAACGGCTTGGGACCTGGATACCTAATGGAGCGCCTACGCCCATATATGCCCTCCCGCCCCTTGAGAGCAGCAACAGAGGCCCTCCTCGGTGAATGAGATTAAGAGGGTGAGTACCCGGAGGAGGGCTTTCTCTGCGGTGGCGCCCCGTCTATGTAATGCGCTCCCCAGAGAGGTCCGCCTGGCACCGTCGTTATTTGTTTTTCGGCACCAGGTGAAGACCTTTTTATTTAAATCATATTTTAATTGTTAATTTGTTTAATATTTATATTTGTTAATTTAGATTGTATTTTAAGGGGTTTTGCCGAGATGCACCGGAGTGGGGGGTGGGGGTGGGGTTCAACTGAATTCATATGTTTTAATTTTTACTGTTGTAAGCCGCCCCGAGGCTTTATTGCGATGGGGCGGCATAGAAATGTTTTAATAAATAAATAAACAAACAAACATACATATAGCAGAAGCAAGAGAAAGTAATCAAAATAGCATGAACATCAGCAACAAATACAGCTAAGAGTGGTCCCAAATTTTTTGACTCGGTGGACATATTTGGAATTTTGAGTTGGTGTCGTGCTGCCCTCACAAAATGGTTGCCATAGTGGGGTGTGTGAGTTGCCCATTCATAAAATACATGCCATGGTGGGTCATAATGTCGAGCCAGGTTCTCAGACTGAGAATGCTGCATTGCCAGCAGAACATTTTGCGTCTTATAGAAGGCAGTAGCTTGGTTCTCATGGGGTGCATATGGAACTGACATCACCCAACAAGGCAAATTTATCATTTATGTAATGCTAATAAGGTGAACAAATTTCAAATGTGTGTGTGTGAGCAATCAGCAGGGGCAGGAGCCTGGACAGCCCTGAGAGCTTCACCGAACTGGAGCAGCTGACAGCCGTGGCCATCGCTGGCAAATCACTTGGCAAGAGCACCCAGCACCACTCTTGCCAAGAAGCTCTCTTATTCTGGGCTTTCTACCACAATTTGTGCTGTCTGCATTTGAAAAAGCAATCGTGGTAGGGAGAAAGCCTAGATCAGATCACTGTGTCTTATTGTGGTTGACAACTATGGTATCACAATGGCCAATCACCACAACTGAGTTCACAGGGCACAACCCTCAACAGTGTTTTTTATCATTGGTTGCACATTGTGTCATGTGAGCTCTGTCCCCCTGCCCCCTGTCAGCACATGCACAAGAGCTGCTCATTTTAACAGGGGCGCTCTCACTTTGACTTGTTCGCCAATTAAGAGCAACTAACTCGTTAAGGCTCTACTAGTTATGTGTTGGCTAGTTATACTCCCTGGAAAAGTTTCAGTCTTGTGGTTCTGTATTGTTCTTCTGGTATGACTTTGAGTCCATGAGAGGAGACTATAAACTCACAAGTTCTCTTCTGAGAACTTGCCTGCATCTGCAATTTCCCTTAGTTGATGGTTTTGTTTTGTTTTGTTTTTTGAACACATCACTGTTTGTTTTGGTGGTATATATTACAATATCAGATTGATACTGAGAATATACAACATGACAGACTGATTGTTAGCTAACAATCAGCCCCTTTGTATAACATATGCAATGACACAAGTACAGTAATTTCCATCCAGTCAATAACAATAGCCAAATAGATTAATCAAACAAAATTAGCACTTAACTAATTCAACAACAGTTATATTTCATATAACTCAGAAGAATAAATGGGTGCATTTGTGCTTGACTGGGTTCTCGAGATATATGAGACCATTTATAATTCATACGATCAGAAATTCCTTCCTCTGAGATCATTTACATATTGTAACACCTCATGTGAGATGCATTTTAATGGTTTAATGCACACTTGCTCCATGTCTACCACTTGTATGCCATTACACACATTACTGTCTGAAAGGGGAGCATTGTGGATTTAGTAATTGACATCCAAGGGTCTCAATGACAAACTGGATTTATCAGTATTTTTTTGTAAGGAACTTTTATTCACTGGTATAGGCTTTGGTGATTTTTAGTTATTGGACATTTAAAAACCATGCAGAGTTTTTGTGGCTGGCTCTATAAACAGGGTGAGACAATGGCTGCATTCACACATAATGCTAAACCATGCTCCACAATTACTGCATTGCAAGGTTTTTTACCTGATTTTGTGGTTCGGACAATTGTATGGTTACCATTCCATTCTTCTCTATCATTCCTCCATTATTCCACCTTGCAGCCTCTTTGGCTGAAAATCAATCCCAGGATGCACTTCTCTTGCCTACATTGCCTGTCTCTTCTTCCCTGGCCACATGCCTATTGCTCTTGTTTGTTTGCTTGCTGCTTACCCCAAGCAATCACTTACTGCACTAGCACTGTTGCTCTAGGGTAGTGCTAGAGTTGCATTCCCCTGTGCTGCCCATTCTGTGGTTCCCATAGTTCATGGTTTTATTTTTTTGCTTTGGTTTGGGTTTTTTTCAACACATAATTTTTGGTGATATATCTTCCTTTTTAAGAGGTTTCTACATTGTGGTTTCTTAATTGTGTGTTCACAATTCCTTAGGGTAATTTATGGGCCCTTTAGATGACCCTACTACCCTTCAGTTTAGCTTCTATTTTTAAGAGCCCTTTTCCTTTTTTGAAATGAAGGGAACATTAGGTATTATTTTTCATAGCAAAATGAAAAGCATCTTTCTACTTGCATATTTCAGCGATTCTGCTATAGCATATCACCACCTAGAGATTATATAGCAGAAAAGCAAGAAATAAAACTTGTGTAGATCACAATTCTGCTATGCAACTGAAAGTAGTAGTAGTAGTAGTAGTAGTAGTAATAATAATGAAAATCATTTTAATACTGCCCAATAGCTGAGGCTCTCTGGGTAGTTAACAAAAGTTAAAGTTAAACAAAAGTTTAAAACACACACACACACCTTAATTTAAAAGAACAAAATTATAATTGCAGTTCCTATTATTCAGCATAGAAGCATAGCAGCAGTACAGAATAAAATGGAATATGTAAAAAGAGAGTTTAAAAGTTAGATTATTAAAATGCTAGGAAAATAAAAAGATCTTCATAAGGTGCCAAAAAGAATACATAATAGGGACCTGGATCATCTCTTTGGGGAATTCATTCCATAACCAGGGTGCCACTCCTGAAAAGGCCCTCCTCCTTGTAGCCACCTGCCTCACTTCCTTTGGAAGGGGCTCCCTGGGAAGGAACACTGCAGATGACCCCAGATTCCAAGTAGGTACATATGGGAGGAGGTGATCCTTCAGATAACCTGGCCCCAAGCCCTTTAGGGCATTAAATGTTAGCACTAGCACTTTGAATCTGGCTGGACTTCTATGAGCCACCAGTGTAGCTGGAAGAGGACTGGCATGAAATGTTCTCATGAGCCAGTTCCCATTAACATTCTTACTGCCCTGTTTTGGATGAGTGGAAGTCTCCTGACAATTTTTCAAAGGCAGCCCCATGAGCAACACATTGCAGTAATCTAAACAAGAGGTTACCAGAGCGTGGATAACTGCAGCTATACTTTCTTTGTTCAGATAGGGTTGCAGCTGGTATATCAGCTTAAGTTGATAATAGGTGCTGCATGCCACAGAGTCCATTCTAACCCAAAGTAGATACAGCACATTGACAATCTGAAAAGCAGTAAACGTCTTATAAAACCTTTTGTTTCCTTAACTGGAAAAAGAGCTGCCATTTTCCTTTTCTCCAAGTTTTTAAAGTGTCAGAACAATTTCTAGCTGCAAACTCAAAGTAATGCTCCATTTGGACTCTACAGTTGATCTAGTCTCATTGAGAGAGTTGTCCAGAATACCATCTTATTTGACTTTGATGGGTGAGTTTCAGTTATTGTGGCCTGATGATATGGACAATGTTCTTGGCTCTGTTCATGCCACTACTTGTTTACTCAACCCTTGCCCATCTTGGCCTATTAAGATATCTGATGAAGGGATTCATACCTGGGTCCAGGTGGTTGTCAACACCTCGCTAAGGGGGGGAGTGGTTCCAGCCTCTCTGAAGGAAGCTGTGATAAGACCACTCCTTAAAAAACCAAATCTGGACCCAAGGGCCATTGTAAATTACAGGTTGATGATGAACATCCTATTTTGGGGCAAGGTGCTTGAGCAGGTCACAGCCAAGCAGCTCCAGGCACTCTTGGATGAAATAAATTATCTAGATCCATTTCAAATGGGCTTTAGGCCAGGGTTTGGGATGGAGACTGCCTTGGTTGTCCTATGGGATGACCTTTGCTGGGAGAGGAACAGGGGGATTGTAATCCTTTTGGTTCTCCTGGACCTCTCAGTGGCTTTTGACACCATCAACCATGGTGTCCTTCTGAACAGGTTGGCTGGGTTGGGAGTTAGGTCTTTCCATTCCTACCTGGCCAACTGTGTCCAGACGGTGGTACTGAGGGACAGTTGCTCTGCCCCATGACATTTGTGCTATGGAGTCCCTCAGGGCTATGTACTGTCCTCCATGCTGTTCAATATCTACATGAAACTGCTGGGAGAGGGCATTTAGAGGTGGGGGCTGAGTACAAGTGTACTTATGATACCCAGCTCTACATCTCATTTTCATCGAATCCATTGAAATTTCATCCAGATAAGATGAAGGTGCTGTTGGTGATTGGTCCGTCTGCCTAGAGGGTGAGTCTTCAACCTTTCCTGGATGGGGCTGCACACCCCCTAAAGGGGGAGTTCACAGCTGGGGGCTTCTTATGGACCCAAAGCTATCACTTGACTTGGTGGCCAGGTGTGCCTTCTTTCAGCTGCATTTAATTTACCTACTGCGGCCCTACCTGGACAGGCAGAGCCTAGCCACAGTCTCATATGCACTGACGATCCCGATATTGTATTGCTTACATTGTCTACTAGTTGAGCTCTGGGCTTGTGCTTGTGTCAACACATAAAGCCCTGAATGACTTGGAACCAGAACACCTGAAGGGTCACCAGGTCCCTAAGATCGGGTGAGGAGGCCCCTCAGAGGAAGCCACTTTTAAGGAAGTAAGAGGATGGTGAATAGAAGAGGGGCCTTCTCAGTGGTTGCACTCCATTTATGGAATGGCCTTCTGAAGGTAATTCGCCGGGTGGCATGTTTTTGGCACCAGGTGAAAACAGTCCTCTTGCTGGGGACTCACTTATGATGTTATTTATACTGCTTTTAGTTTTAATATATTTAACTCATTGATATTTGATCCCTCAGCTGCATATTCTCTGTTTTATTGTATGTTGCTTTTATATGTTTTAAAATTTGACATTATTTTATATGAAATCAGTTTAGAGAAGACTCTCTATAACTCTTAGACAAGGTATAGTGGAATATATGTTTAGTTGAATAAATAAATAAATTAGTGATATGCCAGGAGTAACAGTTTCCTCCCCCAAGTCAGGTTATCAGTCTTGAGTTTTCCTAGGAATGGGTGGGGGAATGGTGCCTCTTGCTAGTGTATGCTTTCCCCCACCCTGGTGAACTTGCCTAAGACTTATCTAAGTACAGTTCAGTTGAAATGTATATTTAAAATTTCTTGTGTGCACTGAAAATAATGCTAGATACAATTCCTAAAGGTTTTGTTAACTTGCTAAAACAATGGATACTATTTTTGCATGTGGACCCTAAGTAGGTTTTAAGTTGGGACAGCTCTTGATGAAGATGGAAAGGTTGATGCTGATTTCTGACCACCAGGTGTCAGCATTAGCTTGTTCTTATGAATTAGGAGCATACCTGGAGCTGCTGACTTTTTCTGACAAACTAGACTGACTGATAGTTTGCCACAATATTTGTATGTGACTGCTATGTCCAGCCCATGATATTTTAACTTGCCCAATTGTAGCCCTTCTGCTATCTTCTATCGATATATTCTCTGTCCTCTTGCTGGGGACTGAATCTTCAGATTTTGATGCAAATAAGATAAATATCCAGGGACTTCAATTGAAGTATTCTTTCTAATAACCAACAGGGAAGAGCTAGTGGGCAAAGTGGCAGCTACAGGAACTCTGGGGGGAAACAATCATGCCACACTTGAATACTTGATTCTAAAGGAAGCAAAAGCCAAATGTAGTCAAACATGTACCCTGGGTTTCAAGAAGGCCAATTTTAATTAACTCAGAATAATGATAAGTAAAGTCCCATAGCAAGTGACACTAATTAGAAAAGGAGTCCAGGATTGGTGGGAATTTAAAAAAAAAGGAATTCCTTTTTAAAACACACAATTACAAACACATTCAACAAAGGAAAAGTGTAGAAAACAAGAGAAGAAGCCCACGTGGTTTCACAAAAAGCTTAGCTATGATCTGAAAATAAAAAGGACATGTATAGGAAGTGGAAGGAAGGCCAGGCTACAACGGAAGAATGCAGACAGATTGAACAGAATTGTAGGGAAGGTGGCAGAAATGCTAAAGCTGGGAATGAACTGAGGCTAGCAATGGATGCTAAAAGGAACATCCACAGTAAAAGAGAGAGGAAAGAAATGAGAGTTCATCTACTCAATGTGGGTGGCAAAATGATAGCAGATAACAAAGAAAAGGCAGGAGTACTCAGTTTCTACTTGGGCTTCATCTCCCAAAAGAAGATTTATGACCTTCCTGATTAAGGGGAAGTACAAGCTGAAGGAGCAGAATGGCAGCTCAAGATTGATAGGCAAATGGCAAAGGATCACCTAATTGGGTTGAATGAATTCGAATCTCTAGGGTCCAATGAACTCCATCCTAGAGTCATAAAGGAGCTGGCAGAAGAGCTCTTAGAACTGCTTTCTCTTAGAACTGCTCTCTTTGAGAAATCGTGGAGGGCAGGGGAAGTGCCAGATGACTGGAGAAGGCCTAATGTTGTCTTTGCTTTCAAGAAAGGGAAAACAGGAAGAACATGGGAACTGCAGACTAGTGAGTGTGATATTGATCCCTGGGAAAATTCTGGAGCAGATTGTACAGCAGCCAGTCTGCAAACACCTTGATCTTTGAGGTTGGCCATGCCTGGCACTCCTGCCTGGTTGCTGTGCTGTACTGCGTTGGAAGAGTGCTTGGTGAGTGCACTGCCTTTGCTGTACACACAAAAGCAAAGTCGGGTCTCATCTCGGAAGAGCTGCCCTGGGGGCGTGTCCTGAGGAGTGCATGTCCCCTGCTCCACTTCCCACCCATGCCGCCACTCCTATCATGTCCCCAAAAGTCCTTGGGACTGTGAACAAGCCCCACTCTCCTCTACCCATTCATCCCTAACAGCTCTGCAACAAACACCGATCAAGCAAGCAGAGAGCCAGAAAACTGCCAGGCACATGCCACCATGACTCAAACTGGGGAGAGGGAGGAAGTGGGGTACCGCAGGGTCAGTCCTGGGCCCAGTGCTTTTCAACATTTCATTAATGATTTCTATGAGGAAGTGCAGATAGAAACAGAGCGAGTCAGAAATGGTCTCCCAGGTCACCTAGTGTGGCCCTGGCTCCAGATGATACGAAACCGAGTGGGACCGCTAATACCCTGGATGACAGAAAGAAGATTCAAAGCCATCTTGTTAGGATGGAGTGCTGGGCTGAAACAGAATGAAATGCAGTAGGGACAAATGCCAAGTTCTGCACCTAGGAAAAGAAGCCAAATTCATCATACTTGGCTCAACAATAGGGCAAAAAGGATCTTGGAACTATTGTAGATCACAAGCTGAATAGGAGTCAACCATGTGATGTGGCTGCAAAAAGGGCAGATGCTGTTTTGGGCTAAAGTATTAGAAATATCACTTCCAAATCTCACATAGTTCCCCTTTACTTAGTATTGCATCCAGTTCTGGGCATCACAGTTTAAGAAAGAATCAGACAAAATGGAAAACGTTCAGAGAAGGACAACAAGGATGATCAGGGGACTAGAAACAGAAACAACTGCGCATGTTTAGCCTTGAGAAGAGAAGACTGAAGTACTTGAAAGGCTGTCACAAAGAGGAAGGACAGGATCTCTTCTTGGTCATCCCAGAGTACAGCACATGGAATAATGGCCTCAAGTTACAAGAAGGCAGATTCCAGTTAGATATCAGGTAAATTTACCTGACTGTTAGAGCAGTGTGAGAGTGGAACCAATTACCCCGAGAAGTTGTGGACTTTCCCCCACTACAGGCATTCTAGATGCAAGTGGACAGCCCTCTGAGAGGGATGGTTTAACTTGGAGTCCTGCACTGAGCAGGGGGTTGAACCTGATGGGCCTCTGGCCACTTCCAATTCTACTATTTTATTAGTGTATAAATAACTAATGGTTGAACATTTTGGAGATCACCTAAGTCACTTTGGTGATCCAATGTCCACTAGCTCTTGACATGTACAAATAGAGATGCCAGGTAGGCATCTTGAGCCCAAGAAGCAATTGAAAGTATTACCTGGGTCAGTCCTAACCTCGGCCCTTTTGTGCCCAGTCTATTAAAGCTTAAGTGAGGGATATATGTATATATATCATTAAAGCCTTATAGTTATGGGTCTTTAGTGAGCAAGTTAGGGATATATGAAATACCCTGAATAGGGGTATTTCATAAATCAACCATCCCAGTTGAGGCCTAGTAATGCCTTGAATTGAATGTTGCGTCCCACCTTGCCACCTCATTTGCTTTCCTTCAGGGCAGCAGCCAAGGCAGAATTTTTTGCTGGAATATGGAGAAATCTTGCATGCTCAATCACCACAGATGAACAGGACAATGCCAAAATGTGTTGCTGTTTTGGATTTCTCCTGGAATAAATTATATCATATAATACAAATTTCTTTATGAGACATGTATGCATAAAAGAGCTAAGCAATACAACATACCTTATAATCACATTTGAGAGAACTGTGAAGCTGATTGGGCCAGCCCTGGACAAGGCACCCTCTCTCAGCCTGACTGTGTCGCACCCCATCACCCTGCTGTGCAGAAGCATTTAGAAGAAAGTTTAATGGTTTCTGACTATCTTTATCTTTCATGTGTACAATTCCCTTGCTTGGCCAGTGAGCCTTATCCAGCTCCCAGGCCACTCTCTTCCCCTCTGAGAGCCTGCTTGCCTCTCACCTGGGATTCACAGACATGCTGCTTCTTACAATCTTAGCACAAGCCTTTAGCCCCAACAGCCTCCGGCCAATTGGAGTAATGACTATTTTCCACTCATTTACTCTCATACCCACCACCCAAGGACTAACAGAAAAACAAAACAAGTTTATTACTACAGGTGGAAAGAACTAATGCACTCAAGTGCTTGCCTATCTTATCACAATGGCAAATTTTCAGCTTGAGGCTGAGGAAGCTTTTCCACCCAGCCTTCCCTTCCAGCTTCTACTAAACCTGATCCTGAGGGCTCCCCTTCCCATCCCCAACCCAGGAGGAGAACTGAGCTGCCTCTCACACCTCAATGTGCCTGGCTCTGGACTTTCAGGAAGGGAGAAGCAGTAGCATGCTGACTTACCTGACAAAGCAGTTGTGAAGGTAAATGGTGATGGATATGTGGAACACCGAGCTCCCTGAACGTATTAGGGAGGGTCGAAGGGATGGGAAAGGCAAAGTAGTGCAGCAGTTCAAACACTGAACTAGGAAAAGTAACATTCTAGTCTCTGTTTGGCCATAAAACTCACTGGATGACTTTGGTTCAGTCACTAACCCTCAGTCTAACCTGGCTCAGATGATGGTTGTGAAGATAAAATGTTCACTGTGATCTACCTGGCTCCCCCTACTCATTTAAGTTTTTACGCTATCATTCAATATAAGTATTTTGAGGATAGCTTACAAAAGAGTATAAAATAAAAGGATTTTTTAAAACTATTGAACTGCAAAATCAGCAATCAATTTATATAGTACCAGTTTACACTTCTGCTCTGAATATAGCTCTGGTTCAGTAACTGCTTGCAAAATAAAAAATGTTTGTAAGAGCAAATACAAAATGTGTTTCAATGTTTGTTTCTTGGCCCAGGCTTCCTAATGCCCCAGATAATTTCAAAGGTCAGTGTGCCTGACTGCAGTCCGATGGTCAGTGAAAGCAATGCTTTAGTTCCATTGCACATGAGTTCATTTTGAGCAATGCTCAAAGCTGCCCATGTTGAGCAGGGCACGGGGCTGCTAAGACACAGGAGCACGGAAGATCGGACTACTGGGAATGGTGCTGACAGCTGCAGAGAAGAGTGCTATATGGTATGAAAGTAACACAGCCAAGAAAAGAAATTTCCTAAATGCTTTAATGAGACTTGTATTTGACCTCAGGATACAAAATGTATTCTTGGGTTTCTGATCGCATTTCAAGTGATGGAAAATTGCTGGCTTCACATTCTTAAGCTTGCAATCACTTTGTTCTATTGTAGTGCAAGTTCTTTTTTTAAAGGTGCTTGGACTCTTTCTTAATGTGTGATAATGGAGATCCAATTTAGAAAATCAATATACAATGGCATACTGAAAAAGAGAGGGCTAATAGAGAATCTGGCACAAATAGTTTACCATTCATCCAGCTTGTAAGCTGAGAAACATGTCTCTGAAATAGCGCCTCATCAGAGTTGTGAACCAATAGAAATTGTACTCACAGACACACATGCACACACACTTTCCTGCTCAGAGACAAGCTACTTTGTACCCAAAACATCCCTGAGAGGCACCTGACCAACCTTCTCTTGAAAATCTCCAAGGAAGGCGATTCAACAGTTTCAGCTGGCAGTTTGAGTCAGTGCTGGGTTACATTTGGTACAGTTAGAAAATTAGGAAAAAATAGATTCATGTAAATCTAACTCCTATGACTTAAAATATTGGTTTCTTTCTTAATTTCTAGTTTATAAAATGAACCAATACTACTTATCCCTCTCTGACTCAATTTGGACAATTTGATACTTGCAGATTTCAGCCCTGTTGTGGCACTTACCTGAAAATGCAAAAGCGCATCAGGTGAGGAAGGATGCCATGCTAGCCCTGCCCCCAACTTCTTCACATGCACAGGCTCTATTTTATATTGCTGCACATGTAGCAGGCAGGCCTGAAGCAAGGCGCTACTGGGAAAGACCAGTGGCCCATCTTGTCCAGCATTCTGTTCAGACGGTGGTAAACCGGAGGTCCATGGGAAACCCACAAGCAGCACATGAGTGCAAGAGGTTTTCCAGAACCAGTGCACATAAGCACACTGCTCTGATACTGGAGATGGCACATTGGGTTTGCTGTAATGTAACAGAGAGTGTAGCTATATGCTTCTTGTCTTGTTCAGCTTGGAAGGAGAAAAGAGGAAAGACCAGCCTCTGACAACCCGCCTTCTTTAAATGGAAATTGTATCCTTCCTAAGGATATTTATGGCAGGGAGGAACCCACAAAAATGACAAATGTTTTCACTGAGTTGTTGAATAGTGCTGTTCTGTCTAATGGCACAAGCCAGAAGTTCCAAACACAAATCAAATATCACAGAGAAAGTGGACGTACTTGTCTGGTCCCATCCAAGTGAAAATAAAGCCAAGAAGAGAAAATATCAACATGTGCAAAAAACATCCATGTCCCATTATCAGTCCTATATAAATCAATTAAAACTGTGAATTAATATCTATAAATGTGAATTTATATCACATCTTTAATAGCTGAAATAGAATTTCAGTGTTTTGCTCCTTAAGTTGATATGCCAGAATCTTACTGAGATGTTCACTGTTTTCTCAACGTTTCTCTCTGAAAAAGATTAAGGCAAATTCACCCTGTTCTGAAAGAAATATTTATTCATCTTATATTTAACATTCTGCAGCTCCTGATAAAATTCTGTTGTTGGGCAGATATCAAACTGGGTTATAAGAAATTTCAGCTTCTTAAAGATATTTCTTATATTCTTTTCCTTATAAGAGGCATATATCTCCTACTCAGTGGTACAAAAATCAACTGGACCCTAATTAATTAGAAATATTTAAGTTATTCAGCAAAACCTGTGATTTAAACATGTTATGATAAAGAGAAACATTATAGTTCCAGAGACCTGGGAATGGATGTAACAAATCTACAACTGCAAGCAGACTGGGGTATGGCATGAGACTACCAGCATATTACTCTTAACAAACAGTTATTTGATGTAGCAGAAACCAGAAAATTATCTTATGGAAAGCAGTTATGATGAACTGGTGAAATATAGATGTACTATAAACCTAAAGTGTAAATCTCACCACAGTTTGCCTCTTAGGACTTCCATCTGGCAATTTAATCCAAGCCTCCACCCACAATCAAATAACCATAAGCACTATCAACCAGTTTGCTAAAACATTCATGAAATGCAACACAGATAAATCCCAACTGAATTCTTACTAAACCAGGGACAATAATCACCTGCTGAAGTGAAAACAAGAATTACTGATGAATTGAAATAGCAGTTTCTTGAAACCATCTCGAAGTATCTGTTACATCAACCTCCTCAGTTCAATTTCTTCTCAACAAATTCTTGCGCATGCATATGTATGTATGTATGTATGGACACATAGGAAAGCCATATCTTGCTAAAGACTGTAAAATTTGGGGGTTCTACAAAGACCTAACAGAGTTTGATCAAGTGATGCTTAAAACAGATGAGAAAATTATTAAAAGACTATATGATTACTTGACAGGAAAATGGAAGGGGAACAGGTTAAGGAAACTATGATAACATGGGCACAAAACTTTGGATTTAATGTTGAACTAGAAAAGTGGCAAAAACTATGGGAAAGAAACATTAAGGTAACATTAGCCACTTCGTATAAAGAAAATTTATATAAAATGTTCTATAGATGGTATTTGTCACCAAGTGGATTAGCTAAGATGTTTCCAAATATGTCAAATAGATGTTGGAAATGTAAACATAAAGTGGGTACTTTTTATCATATGTGGTGGACTTATGATAAGGCGAAAAAATATTGGATTAAAATACATACATGGATGGAGGAAATATTACAAAAACCTTTGCTTTTAAACCCGAAGTTTTCTTGTTAGGCATCATACCAGAAGATGTTAACAGACAGGAAATGTATCTGATGCTGCACCTAATCACAGCGGCGAGGATTGCATTTGCTCAATATTGGAAAAGTGAGGAGCTGCCCACCGATGGACTGATTGTAAGAAAGATCTTGGACTGCGCAGAAATGGATAGATTGACTTTATCATTGAAGGAGAAAGAGGATACTGACTTCTATCGAACTTGGGATTCTTTCTATAATTGGCTGGAGAAACAGGACTTGGCGTAAACTTAGAGATGTTTTTAAATTATTATAAATCGATCTGAATTTGACTTTAGAATGTTAAAAAATATGTAGTAGGAGGTTGACCCAGTAAATCTGATGTATGTGATGTTTGATGTTTTTAGTGCTAGTTTAAAAATTTTAATAAAAAAAAAAGGAAAGCCATATCTGAATTAAGCTTATCTAGCTTGGAGAGTCCTTTCTTCTCTTTGTCAATTTTCTGAAGTCCCTTCTATTTGCTAACTCCTTGTGCATTCAGGGTACTGAGTGCTATTATACTGAATATTGTGGTCACTGGACATTATGAAACTGTGGAGAGATAGGAAAGGGAATTTAAGGACAAAAAAGTCCCTCTTGTTTGTTGTCTGACTGCAAGACAGACAGCCAACACTAGCAAATGCTTTTATATATAAAAAGACTCTTTATGTAGTTGCACAAAGAATATACAGGGAGCCTGTCTCCAGTCAGGACTGTCATAATACAGCAAATTTATATGTTTAGCTTTCTGTAATAATTAGTAACAGAAAACATCATAGCAGGAAACATCCAGGTCGTTTTTGTACATGGTTAACCTGACCTATACTTTTTAGGGCATCTGCCTGAAACATCTGCCTCCAGGCTTATCTTTACAAATTCTGACCTTCTTGACAGAGGCTCATTTTATATTTTTGACCCTCTTGTGTCTCTCTGATAGAACCCTAAATCAATAACCCTTGTTGTTCAGTCATCAGGAACCATTCATCTTCTTCAGGAATAAGGAAGGTAGCAAGAAATAGACACAGTGAGGCAGTCTTCATGCAGCTCCCCCAACTCACACATACAGCTGAGCTCAGAGGACAGTGGTGGGCGACTTGCAGTCCTCCTGATGATTTGGACTGCAGCTCCTATCATCTCTCACCACAGGCTGTGTTGGCTAGAGTGGATGGGAGTTAACATGAGAACTGTGCTGGCCATCTGGTTCAGCACTCTGCTTACACAGCAGCTGATGGCTGCCCACAGGAGAACTACAAACAGGGCGTAAGAGCAATCATCATCCCCAACAACTGGTGTGCACAGATGTACTTCCCGGGATACTGGAGGTAGCATACAGCCACCAGGACTATTCCTCTTAATAGCCTTTTCCTTTTGTTTGCCATTACTACAAATCATAGGCATGAATTTCATCATTTCATCATGAGTGGTGTAGAGAAGTATTTCCTCTTATCAGTCCTGAAATTCACACCAGTCAGCTTCATGAAATGCCCTTAGGTTCTAGCATTATTGTGCACCACAAATCAAAGATTTCTTTCTTGACAATTTATTCCAATCACTTCAGTTTATAACTGAAGTAGGGACTTTTTGCCCCCAAAAGCATTATGCTTACACTGAGTCAAATTCACCACTTTGATGCCCATTCTTCCAGTTTGGAGAGATTCTTTTGCATTCCTCACAATCCCTTCTGGTTTTAACCATCCTAGATAATTTGGTGTCATCAGCAAGCTTCATTACTCCTAACTTCAGATCTGTTCTGAATAACTTGAAAAACATAGATCCCAACACAGATCCTATAGGACTCCAATGTTTATATTGCTTCATTGTGCAAATTTAACATTTATTTCTATTCTCTGTTTTCTATTTTTTAAAGCAATTACTGAGCCATAAGTTTGCCTTTTTCACAGCAGCCACACACTGAGTATTCCTCAAACTTTTTACCAACACCCAAAGATCTCTTTCCTGCTGCTCAGATCCCATCAGCCTATACCTGAAGTTGGGATTTTTTGCCCCTACATGCATTATTTTATTTATTTATTTATTTTCCGATTTATATCCTGCCTTTTCCTACAAAGGGTTCAAGGCAGCTTACATCATTCTCCTCCTCCATCTTATCCCCACAACAACAACCCTGTGAGGTAGGTTGGGCTGAGAGTCTGTGACTGGCCCAAAGTCACCCAGTTGGCTCCATGGCTGAGTGGGGACTAGAACCCAGGTCATCTGAGTCCCAGTCCCATGCTCTTAACTACTACACCACACTGGCTCTCCACACCACATTACTTGACACTTGCTTACACTGACTTGCATCTGCCATTTGGATGCATCTTTTCCCAGCTTGGAAAGATGCCTTTGGAGTTCCTCACAATACCTTTTGGTTTTAACCACCCTGAATAGTTTGGTGTCATCAGCAAGCATTCTACTGCTTGCTCCTAATTCCAGACCATTTGTTAATAGTTTGAAAAGCACTGGTCCTAGTATAGAACCCCACAGGACTCCATTGGTTGCATTCCTCCACTGGGAGAAGTTGCCATTTATTTCCACCTTCAGGCTTTTGCTCTTTAACCAGTTAGGGATCCATAAGAGGACACGCTCTCTCCCCCAGCCTGCCATTTATTCCATGACTGATAAATTTGCTCAGGAGTCTTTGACGATGGATTTTGACAAACACCTTTTGGAAATCCAAGTAAACAATGTGTTTATTGACATTGTCAAAGATTTAAACAAAGTTCATGAGACAAGACTCAGCTGGCAGACAGTCATACATGGATTAGATTGCCCCCACAACTGTGCTGGCTTTCTGCCTTCATAAGCAGATAGCTGCTAGTGTTTCATTGCTACGATTGGGCTTGTTTACCTGAAACTTAAGATGTTTACTAAGAGAAGATGAGGAATTTACTTAATTAACAACTTGATTAACAACAGTTTGCATTTGCTTATTATGGGAAGGGACTAAAGAGTTCACTGCTCTGGCCTCCTTGCTCTGTTGTGTCCGGCTCTGCAGAACAATGCAGCTCCCCCTGGTGCAGGATTAGAACCAGCGCAGCCACGCAGGCCAGCTGAGAGACATCGGAGGCTCTATAAAACACGTCTCTGTCTTGCTCAGCTTGGACATGAGTCTTTGTGATACCTACTTGGTTTTTTCAATCTGGTTTCTGTCTCTAGTCCTGCAACATCATGACTCCTAGCCATCCCTATTTCTGCCTTTGCTTTCAGGCCTCCTATGCTTCCTTGGTATCTGATCCTTGCCCACTCCTGACTCTCTTCACCTCTGATCTGACCACACATGGTTGGTATTGGAACCTTGGTTTTTTTTCCTGATTCAGCCTTCCTTCCTTGCCCTGCAGCTTCTCCAGCATCTCTAGCATCCCTGTCCTGGTGTTCCATCACAGATGCCTGTCACTACATCCCTGAGCTTACACAGGTGCTTTGTCACTGGGGCTCCTCTCACTCAGAAATCTGTCTTCTTTACAATCCTGCCTCCTGCATAGCTCCAAACATTGGTCCACCTGCTACTGCAGTCAATCAAATTAGAAAAAATCATCTGAAAACCAACAAAGGCTGTGGCTGAATTATTGGTCTGCACTAGCTTCCAGTGAATGGGAATGTAGCTTGCTTGTTCCTCTTGGAAGTAAAACGATTCTAATCAGGGGGAGTACTATAATCAGTGGCAGATTTCCCATTCAGGGTATAGAGAAATTGGCTGTTGGAGGAGGCAGAAGACAAAGGATAGGTGATTTGGAAAGGGATGTGGTCTGGAAGGGAAAAGCTCCTTTTCTGCCTTGTTTTTGAAATAAGTGATAGCCTGGACTCTCAATCTTGGGATGGCTCTGTTCCTGAACTTTACATAGAAGGGTAACCTTCTATATAAGCCCCAAAAACCTGACTCCAAGTCAGTTTTCACTTATTCCTTGTAAGCAGGATCTTTGACTAGCTAGGTCTGCACAGTGGCTCTTGCCAACACAGAGTTATGCACTGGCTTTTCCTCCTCTTTCTAAGCTTAAATACCCTGGACTGACAGAAAGACAAACAAGTGAGTCATTGATCAAATCAAGCCAGCTCTTTCCCTGGAAGCAAAAATGACAAGACTGAGGCTGGCATACTTCAGACACAACATGAGAAAGCAAGACTCCCTGTGGAAGACAGTCATGCTAGGGAAAGTTAAAGGCAGAAGAAGAAAAGGAAGACCCAATATGAAATGGATTGAATCCATAAAGGAAGCCACAGCATCAAACTTGGGAGAACTGAGTGGGGCTGTCATGGCCACACATTTTGGAGGGGTTTCATTCATGGGTTGGCTTTAAGTCAGAGATGATTTGATGGAACAAAACAACAAGAAGAAGCTTGTTTAGTTTGAATGTAGGCTCTTGGTTTGAGTGCCACTCCAAGGGCTGAAATTCCTGCTGGATTTCCTCTCTGGAATTCGGCTTCCCACTGTAAGTATGCAAGAGAAGTCCTACTGAAATGTTACTTCCTTTACCTTGCCTTTGTTTGGCTTCAGCTGACCATCAGTGAGTTTTAGATGATTACCTGGAGTACTTTATATATAAATAAGTGGATCAGTATATTCAGCCACAGACTGCCCATCACTGCTATAGGAACAGAGCACTATAAGCAGAGGAGGGGTAAATTGGCAAACTCTCTCCCTAGGGACATGTCTTAAATTAATGCATGAGGCAAATTAGATCCAAGCCAAAGACTGAATATGATTGTTCAGTGATTCTTCACAAAACACCTTAGAGCAATGCTCTTCACTGCAAGGCCAAAGGGCCAATGGCCAGACCTCAATCACTTGCAAGTCTTTCTCTCTTTACTTTCCACAAGAATAGCCCGTTTTCATCTGTGGTTCTCCAGCTTTCCTTTGTTTGTAAGGAGGCCTGCTGGTCCTTGGATGTAAGGGGCCTAGTGGCAGGAGGTAGGAAGAAGGGAGTGCAGAAGCTCCTAGCCAATTAAGTGTATGGATGGGGTGGAGGCCAAAGTGGTTGCTACCAGGGGTGGTGCACTGCAGAGGCATTAGAGGAGAAATTGAATGCATGGGAGCAATGTGAACTTGTACTGGGAGATTTTGCAGCATTCAGTAGAACGGAGCACTTTTCTGTTTTCTATTAATCAGGAAAAGATCTAGCTCCATGCAAGGATCAAGTAAGCCTGCTGGAACTCACCTGCCTGGTAAGTGAACAGAGAGGGCTTGCTTGGACGAAGTGGAAAAATATGGGGAGAAGAGGCCCCAGAAGGCCTCCAACTGAGACAACAACGCAGTGTTAGTCCTTGACCAATGTGCAGGGAGAGGCAAGATGCCCTCCACAGCCCAGCAACACCCCTGCCTGCTTATGAATGGCTCCTGCTTATGAATGACTGAAGGCACCACTGCAGCCAGTAGGGAGAAGGGGAACAATTGTCTCTCTGCCTGCTGACCTTCCCTGGCCTCAAACCGCATGGGTTACAAAGTGAAGCACTGTTAGGGAAATTTGCCCCCAGTGACTGAAAATGTCATTGCAGGTGTCAGCCAGATGTTTATATTAAAATTAGTTAAATTAATTAGGCATTTAAAAAAATAATAATCCTGAGCTGCACTTCTAGGGTTCTCTAGCTAGCTAATTTCAGGTGTTTACATTTCACTGTCTTGGCTTTCCAGTGCCAAGGGATGGACATACACCCGTCCTCCTTCATATACAGTGCTGCCTCATAGTTCGAAGGACTGTGACTTCGAACAATCTGGAGTTCGAATGTTAGAGTCGAGATAAAATCACTCCACAGTTCCAGCGGTGCTTCTGAGTTCGAACTATGAGCGAAGTGAAAAAAATGCCTGCAAAAATGTCATCGGTTGCTTGCCCAAGTCGAAGAAAAGCTTCTATGGTGTGAATCGATTTGTCTTGGATTGATTTGTCTTGACTTGGACGCTGAGGCAGTCATGACAGGGTAGGTGTGTTCGAAGCGGGGGGGTATTTTGAGGGGGATTAATGTCAATATGTCTTTTACTGTAATACTTTTTTTATTTAAACAATCACTGTATTTTTTGATCACACCTTGTGTATAACCTCAAACTTAATTTGTTTCAGGATGCCATATTTGCTGTTTAAGTTTACTGAAATGGGTATTGTTTGGGGTCTGGGAATGGATTGATTCACTTTCCATTATTTCTAATGGGAAACATTAATTTGGACTTCGAACAATTCAGAGTTCAAGTGGCCTCCTGAAACAAATTAAATTTGAACAACAAGGCACCACTGTGTTACCAGACTGAGCCAGTCAACAGCTGGGGCAAACCCAGGTGAACCCCAGACCCGAGCCAAACAGAGCCTGAAACGAGACTTAGAGCCAAAAACAGCTTTATTCTAGTGCACTATAGAATAAAGGGATACAAAAGGGGACATTCAGCCCAAAGCAGTGTCTCAAAAGTTGCACCCCAGTACATGCGTTTTATACCCTAGGTAACCAATTAGGTCACCTAATACACATCTAATACATCGATACATCAATGTATGCACCCCCTCTCATGCTGGAGAAATAGTCCTTTCTTCTGTCAAGGACCAGACATTTCCCATGTCTATTTCTTATCTGCTCGAGATTCACACAGGCTTGCCATGTTCTTACTCCCTGCACATTTGCAACTTTCATGGCGGCTAGAACCAGTTTCCACTGTTCCTTTGATTACTGTATTCGAGGTCAGGCTAGCATGTTAGTTGTGGGTTACACAAAGTTCATTTTGTTCTTATCCCCCCTCCCTTCTGGGACAGTATAACTGTGGTGTTTTTACTATGTGGCCTTCCTCTGGCCAACTACTTTTGGGGCCTTTTTCTGGCCAATTACTCTTGGGCTGTTTTGGGGTGCTGCAATTGGTAATAACTGTACACATTCGCATTCCTACCTTAGATTTAAACTTCTAGAAACCCCCATCTTTTCCTAAAGCAGCAAATAGAATATATAAAATCAGTACTAAAAAAGCCTCTCAACCAATTACTGGTTTCAATTAAAAAAGGGAGTAACTGGAGCATCAATTTTCTTGACCTGTTATAAAAATAGCTGGTTCCGCTCATTAAAAATTTCACAGCTGAACTAAGCCACACAGCATTGTGAACATAGCAGGTAGCACGTAGCATAAAAATAGCAAGTGTCTGTGCATTTATAACCTGCAATTGTTGAAACCGGTTTTAACTGCTAAAGAGGCAGTATCATGGCTAATTGGTCTCATCATGAAAGCACCCTTGGTGGAGTCAAAGGAAGTTCACAGGAATTCATGCAAGCACAAATGAGAGTGAGGCCTATACTGGCTCCTAGAATGTTTTTCTGTGTTGTCAAATAACATTTGGTAATATTTAGACTCAGTAAACAATGCCTTCATAATTCAACTTGTATGACCTTCCTTATATTATATGACAGTGTAGAATTTGATTTTTCTTTCAGCTTCAGCACTGTGACTTAGGGTAAACCCAGAAAACAGCCCTTCCATGAGGTGGGGCTCAGCTGGCAGCACCAGTTTCCTAGTGAATGGTGCAGCCTGTCTGATCCACCAGGATGCTGGGTGGGTCCACTCTCCTGGTGTGGCAAGAGCTGCTGGCACAGGTTTCTGGTGTGTCCCTTGCCTGATGCCTCACTATGAGGACACTTCTGAGCACAGTGGTGGTGGGTAGGTTTTGGAGGAAGCCTGCCAGATACTCTGAAGAAAGGATGACCAGTGCAGCTCTTCAGCGAGCCTGACCCAAAGGCCTCTCCATGAAGGATCCTTCTTTAGGTAAGAGGACTGGTAGAATGGGTGGGTTGTCATGGCCAGAGGTCAGTTCAGAGCCAGGGTGCTGCAGTGGTGAAGAGCGCAGGGCTGGGACTTAGATGATGTGGGTTCTAGTCCCTGCTCAGCCGTGGAGCCGACAGGGGGACTTTGGCCCAGTCACAGGTTCTCAGCCAGCTCTCAATCTTATCCTCACAGGGCTATTGTTGTGAGGAAAAGATTGAGAGGGGGAGAAGAATTATGTACAGTACAATTCTTTATTCGGTCATGAAAATTACGTAAGCAGCCTTGAGTTTGGAAAAGGAAAAAAGGTGGGATATAAATATGATAAATAAATAAGGAGGGAAAGGGAAAGAGGAGAGAGGCAAGCTTATCACTGTAGTCATGGCTATGAGTGGGGAGAGCAGTGGTGGAGGGTGGGCAGAGGAGAACAGGCGACCACTACTGCCAGCAATACCATCAAGTGGAAGGTGTCATCCTGCTTGGTAGAAGGTGAGTGAGTGGCTGCCACTAGTGCTGCTATTGTGGCTGGGGCAGTGGAGGAGAAGGTAGCAGTGGAGGGTTGCTGGTAATGGCCATTACCATCATACTGGTCATCATGTGAGGGGCCAGGCACATGTCATGGTTAGGAGAGAAAAGAGGGCAGCCAGAATGTGTGGCAGCCTTCCTGGTGTCTTCCAGGTACTCTGAATGACAACTCTCAAGATTCCTGAGTGGGGCTGATGGACGCTGAAATCCAAATAGTGTAGAGGGAAATAAGGTGCCAGTGAATGCACTCAATGAATCTGTTGCAGAGAAGTAAACAGAAAGTTTCCTTGAAAACCGAGTAAGCCGCCCCGAGGCTTTTTGTAAGCCGCCCCGAGGCTTTGTTGTGATGGGGCGGCATATAAATGTTTTAATAAAAAATAAAAAATAATAAAAAAAGAGAATGACTTGTGGAGACGAGAGGGCAAAAAAGCCAGTATATGTAACTTTCTCCAGATTTTCCTTTAAGCTCTATTTAGTGTCTCTTTTCTGCTGCCTGAAGGGGTGAAATTATCTCGGCTGGGTGTGAGGAAGAGCTCTGCTCTCACATCAGAACTGATTGTTGTGTAGGCCTACAGTCAGAATTGGGAGCAAAATTCCTGACAGTACATTTCTATAACTTGTGCATTAGCAACAGCCATCTCCAGTTCTGAGGCTGAACATGTGGAGTATTGGAATGGCCCTGCACAAACCATCAAAACTGGGGGATGCTAAAGATATAGAGTGTAATAAGGGTGGCCTTTGCTCATTAAATGTCATGTAAATTCATTTAAATCTGCATAAATAAAAATGCTCACTGGATAGCACAGTCAGGCTCAGTGGATCAGTCCCCAACATCTACACTTTAGTCAGTCAGCCTTTGCACCTACAGACCACGGAGGGTCCTGACACACAGTCTGTGAAATCTTCATAACTGGAACCATGTAGAGATAGATCTGTGCTTGATTAGGAAGTTCACTCCTATAGAAAGGAACAATCACCTACATCATGGAGTGACTGTGAAGGGGAAAAAAATGAAAGGAGTCCATGTGTGCTGTTGTAACATCCTTGGTGCCAGAGCAGGAAACAAATATGATAGATCTTTATACTTGACCTAAGAGGACCCAGCAGTAATGCAGTGGCCCTTGGTGGGTTTGACTTTACAGAAACATGTTAAAGAGTGATCACTTATTGTGAGCTATCCTGATGACATTATCATAGAAATATTTGGTTAGGGCTGAGTTGTGGCACAAACCTGTGCAAGGTTTATTTAGAAGAAAGTCCAACTGTGTTCAGTAGGGCTTACTCCCATGTAAGGATGCATAGGACAGCAGCCTTAAATGTGTCTGTTGTGGGTCTTTGCACTGTTTGATTTCTGATTTCACCCCCCTGCCCCCTTGGGCATGACTTCTTTATACTACTAATGTGTCTGCCATTTTTACCTGCATTTTTTCAAAATCTGGAGAGCTGCTCCTCAGCTCTCTCTCTTCTTTCATCTCCTCCCCTTGTCTTAAAAAATCAGAAGGAAAGAACTGACCCACTGCACAAGAAGAGGGCTTCTCTTCACAGGTATATTTCAGTGATTCAGCTTCTTTTCTGCCAGCCTTCAGGCTGGGAAATGGAGGTGTACACTGAAGTCATAGGTGGATGAGGAAAAGGAGAATTAATCATCTTTTTGCACATATGAGTATCTGCAACCCATTCCAAAGACTTTTATTCTGTCTGTCCATCCATTAACACTTTGGTGCATCCTTTAAGGTTAATGGTTTACACTAAAACATAAATAATTCTATAGAAATCATCATTGTTTAGTTGCAAAGTTGTGCCTGACCCATCACGACCCCATGGACAACTTTCCTCTAGGCCAGTGGTGGCGAACCTATGGCATGCGTGCCGCAGTGGGCACGCAGAACCCTCTCTGTCAGCATGTGAGCCAAGTCACCCCAGCATTTTCCCAGCAGCCGAGCATCAGATAACAGCACACATAGGGGCCATGCGCATGCTCGGAAAGGAGTAGCAGTGCCAGGCAATACCATCACGAGTCACGACTCATTAGCCATGACTTGTCCAAGCTTTCACATGGCTGGTCAGTATGCTGCCAAGGATGAATGGGGGGAGAGAGAGAGAGAGAGAGAGAGAGAGAGAGAGAGAGATGCTTGGACTGGCTGTGATTTGTTTTTTCTAAACTAAAACCTCAGTTTTCAGGTTTTACTGCAGTGTTGGCACTTTGCGATAAATAAGTGGGTTTCGGGTTGCAGTTTGGGCACTCGCTCTCTAAAAGGTTCACCATCACTGCTCTAGGCTCATCTGTCCTCCACCATCCACTATAGAAATCATCATAATAAACAGAGAACTACAAACCATACTATGTGTCTAACACTTCAAAATACTGACATAGCAGCGGTTTAAAATAATACATGGCACTATGTTTATGTCTGCTGATGAGGCACTAGGAATGTGTGTGAGCAGGTGGGTCATGTGCAGAAAAGAGAGTTGGTGGGGGACAATAGTTCCAACTTCAGCTGAAGAGCCTGTAGAAGAAGTCGCAGTAGCTTGCTCTGGTATGACAAATGTATGGTTTGGAAGATTTGGCCTACCAGATTTGCATGTTTAAGTAAGTTCTCCATTCTAGTATGAATGTCAAAACAGGTGCTCCCACCGCACATCACACGTAAAAGAACATCCAAGAACATGAGTCAAAATACGCTGAGACCTTGCTGTGTGTTTGTTCAGGATACTGATATTTGTTCAGTCCGTTTATAAAGTACTTGGAGTTCACCTGTGAAGGGCCAGCCCCTCAGCTGTGCCAAAGGTTTACTGTAGAAGGGCTTGAGAGAAGCATGCTGCAGTTAGTAGCAATTTGCTGCATTGTCACATCACATTTATTTTAATGGCCTGATCAATCTTATGTAGGTGCACAGCCACTCAGTAGTTCTAGTGAATTTATTTATTTTCCTTGATGAATATTTTATGTTATAGTTGTGCAGTTTTACTGGAAATAGCAAATATTAAATTATAGTAAATTTCCAAATTCTACAGACCACAGTAAGTAAGCAGGGAAATTTTTTCCATCCTTAACATGGTTTTTAAATATTCTGTTGCTGTTAGTACCTATTACTGATATGAAAGCTTGTTTTGTCCCCTCCTGCCCCCACCCAGAAAAAAGTGGCATGACACACTGGAAGGCGGTGCTTTGGAGACTGGATGTCTCTCCAAATCCTCCTGTTGCACACATTACTTTGGTAAGACAAATGTTGAAGAGCTTGGGCGCAGTGCTGTGATCACACAGGTAGGTTGTGTTATGGTTTTTCTTCATTAGTTTCTAACGGGTAAAGATTTGTGGTTGTGACACTGTTAGTTACTACTGCTTATTTTCTTCCTGCTTAATAAGCTTTTGCAGCATGTCATATTCTGACATTTTTGGCAGACTTGAGATGCAAAAAACCAATCAACCAGAATACTCTATGGTTTCTGGATGTTAAAAAAAACCATGGCAACAAAAATGTAGCCATCACTGGCTCATAATATTATTTCTCTTGTTAGTACTTTACGTTTTTCAGTTCAGAGCTCATTCTATGACTTGCATTCCATTGTCAAATGACAGTATAGTGGAATAGATCAGGACACTCTGCAGGAAGCCAACATTATAATGTATTTGTGCTCAATAGATAGAAAAAAATATAGTAAGAAATGCATAAGTCCAAATGTGAAAGTAATGGAATTTAGTTATGTAATATTGCCAATTCAAATATGATATTAGAGAAAACTGTGTGTGTCTTTCAATTTACTTACTTAGGGGATAATGCTAACAATTCTTATTCTCAGTCATACTCAGCATGTTACAGAGAAATAATCTAGACTTGGCTCTACTACTCTCTTCATTCACAAAATGTTTCCACCTCTCTATATTATCTTTGCGTTTTTGCATAATTCATGTGTATGGTGAACTCATTTTAAAACTTCAGAGCTTTGAATGAATAATAAATATTGTTCAATTTTAATTTAACTGAAGCAATGCCATCATTTCTTTTGTGGTGTTAAAACCTCTAGATACACCTGCCCATATAGTCAATAATTCTATTGGAAATGTGCCAACAAATGATGTGTGTCTTTTTTATGCAGGGAAAACATCTAGAATAAGTTTTATGGACCAATTCAATGGACCATAAGCATATATTTTAAAATTAAAAAATCTAAGTAGTCTAAAAATGATGATGGAGGCCTTTGTCCAGTATAATGGAAACTATTATATCAAGTCTATCAGTTGTGGTCAGATATAATTATGGTATTTTATCTTCAGACACACATTTGAATGTTCAAATTTTCCAAAATGATAGGTTGGCTCATTTGCTGGCAGTGAGTTTAAAGGGCTTTCCCACAATGAATAGACTGAGATTTCGTCTAATAAAATATGGATTCAATACACCTTAAATCCACAAGTGTTAAACCATTTTAAGTGTATGGCCTCAGTCAGCCCATAGTTTGAAACTCTTCCCACCAGCATTTCTTCAAAAATTAATTGAACACTGGTCTTCAGTCTGTTTGTTTGGATACGCTGTTGGGTCATAGACTTACTAATGCAATGCCAACTATTTCTCCATCTTTTGATTTTCAGAAATTTTCTTAGGAGTGCATATGAATATATACGTAAATGTGGTGTTATGTGTTTTATACTGTGGAGAGAACTCCCATTCCCCCAGATTTTCTTCCAACAATATTTCCATTTAATATATATATTTTTCTTTTTTCACATCTCAAGCAGATGGCCTACTTTTTTAATTTTTTTTAAATCCTAAGTTTATCCAATGAAATGTTAGCATATATATTATTATTCTGTAGACCAGTTTTGTGGTGGTAGTATTGCTTTTTTCTGTCCAATGGTGGGCAGAAGCTAGTGGATCTATATTTCTCCTGGGATCAATTCTGCAGGGTAAATTGTACAGTGAATCAAATGAGGTGAGTGTGGTTAGCTTCAGAGAGTTTGATTGTCCTAATTAATTATGTTTATAGAAATCAAACATGAATTACATCTATACATGTCATTCACTTGTCAGAAGGAAAGGGAAATCAAGGAGAGCCTGCTTATGTTAATAGATAAAATGGCATGTTTGGCCCTACAAATGATACAGTTGGCAGGATCTGGCTTCAACAATGACCTTCTTCCTCACAGAGATGTGCATTCTTTCACATAGTCCAACAAAGGTGCACTCGTCATGATACACACATACTCCTGTACCATCAGGTACACATGTTCAGCAGCATTCCTCATATGCACATGCAAAAATCTAAAAACCTATGGTAGTGGAAGAGAGGCTGCACAAAGATGAAAGGGGACTTTCTATCCTCACTTCCAAAATTCACTTTGAACACAAACACAACATATAGAGCATATGGTGTGCTCACATGCATATATATTCAGTTTTACATATGTGCATACTTGTGCACCCATATTCCTTCTGCCCCTCCCATTCTCTCTCTCTCTCTCTCTCTCTCTCTCTTTCTGGCATAGTTCACAGGAAACCACTCTATTCTGCATGAGGCCCTTGGTCCACTGAGCCCACTCTTCTTGAAACTGATCGACAGCCATTTTTCCAGCTTTACCTGGGGATGTCTGAGACCTTCTGCATGCAAAGCATAGGCTGCACCACTGAGCTATGTGGGCAAGCAACATGTGCCCCTCTACCCTTACCATTGGCTGTCCTGGCTAAAGCTGATGGGTATCACAATCCAGTAGCATCTGGAAGCCTACGAGGTGCCCACTCATGATCTGTTGAATGGGTGGCAAGGCAAATGTTGAGTGCCTGACTCCTGACTTTCTTTGTAGTCAAGCTGTATTATTGCTATTATTATTATTATGCAAATTACAAGCAGGCATCAGCTCAAGCTGCAGACATCCTTTTGCAGCCAAAAGAGACAAGTGATCTGGGCAGGCTTTGCATAACACAAAACCTTTAGTCCATACTTCTCAGGTTGTGCAGGCTAGCACCTGCTTCCCTCAGTGAGCAACTTTCCACAGGGTCATCTCCCTGCAAGTCTGTTTGAACACCATGTGACTCTGCATTTCCCCTCCATTTTACTAAATGCCGAAACTCTTGGGTTTTGTATTGCCAACCCCTTGTCCTCTTCATTAGGAGCTTCCATTGTGGGGTGTTCAGAGCATGCAGGTTTGCTGCCCTCTGAAAGATTAAATGGCAGTAGGATGTCATCCTCTCTTTTTCTGTTATTGCTGATCTTTTGCTCCCACACCTTGGAACCTAGACAGCACCTTTCATCCATCCTTCCCATATTATCCCCATGTCTTCTTGGGGCATTTCAGCAGAGGCGCTGGGCCCAATCTATACAGCACAGCAGACAGAGAATAGGCAAGTCTCCTTTCATTCACCTTCTTCTCCTGCTGTCTAGCAAATGCCTTGGGGAACTGGCTTGCACAGGAATCCTAGCTGCTGCTTCCATTCAGATCAAACTGGGAATGCCATAGGCAGTTGGCATTGGTAGCAAGAGGCAGGCAGAGCACTGATCATCTGCTTAGAGGCTGAGTTCTCTTGCTCATAATACCTCTGAAAAGTGATTGTGGTGGATTTTGGTTAAGCATGCAGCAACTTGCCCCCAAAGCTGATCAAAATCCCTTTATATTTGGTGCTGAAATGGGTTAAATGTGTTAAATCTGTTTTAATGGTTTTATATTGATACAAATGTTTTGCTGCTACTGGTTTCTACAACTACTTTACAGTGATCTTAGTGCTTTTTGACTTTTTAATTATGTATTTTATACTCTGAAAGCTGCATTGCTATAGCTTGGGACTAAAATGCAATCTGCATCATTTAAATAAATGAATTAAATAGACACTTTAGAATTTGCATTTAGCTCCCTACTTCTCTCCACAACAGTTCGTTAGAGATTGGATTTAGGCACCCCCTCCGAAGCCTAACTGAAGACACTAATCACTTCAGGAAGCATGTTATCTAATTACACTCAGTCAAGCTGCATCTCCACAGATAGCATTATGGGCTGTTATTAGGCTGAGGGGAGAGGACTGGCCAGGGCTATTTCCTCAACTATCCTCCTTGCCCATCATTTGCCAAATTAATTGAGGAGTAACGGCACATTATAATGCTTCACAGGTGGTCAAACTGTACAGGTGGGATTGTTTCAAGTGAATTGTCCTGTGAGGAGTTCTTTGTGTAAGTGAGAATGGTATCACAAGAAATAGTCTTCTCTCAGACCATGGTTAGGTTTATTTTGTTAGATAATTAAGCTAATTGAGAACAGATGAAATGTGAATGGAAGAAAAACACATTTGTGGTGCTCAGCAAATGTCATAAAATGTTTATAGTGGTTTTGAACAAAACACAGTTTTGTGGTAAGGCAGAAAGAAGATCAGATACCTTTAAAAAGCCTACAACTATGATGAAAAATTTGCTGTGATTATTATTAGTGCTGCTCTACTGGATTTAAACAAACACACACATTGGGGACAATTCAGAGATAAACCTGAGGGCCAATTTGAATAATAATGAGGCATTATTAATTAATAAATTGCATCTTTATGTAGTCATAAATGTTTCAGTTTGTGGTGGCACACCAAATTTCAAAAACAAACAAATAGCCACTTCTGCCAGCTGAAGTTTGCATCAGTGGAAAAAAAAAAGAGATGGAATGTTGCCATGCAAACTGCAACTTTCATTGCAGTGAAAGCAGTGTTGATTCAAATAAGACGTGGCTCATGTGTAAAGCATTCATCCTGTGCAGAGATGACCTTTCTAAAAGATGCTCACGGGTGGCAAATATCCATGTTGCGTTTGTGTTATTCAATGCCAGTTATCTGTGGAAGAGGTGTTGGCACTTCTTAATCATTCCAGTGGGGTGGTACGTCATCTCAAGAAGATGAGCCTAAACTTGGATCACATCCACATTTACTTTTAGTTACATATGCATAGCACTTCTGCTTTAAACACAGAGTCAACCATTCAAAGCCAATACAGCTCAAGTAAAATTGTAAATATAAGGTGAAAGTGTATTTTAAGGGTCTGAAGTGATGCACAGATATCTGGTGCTGAGCACTTATCCCACGGGTGATTATCCTCCCAGAACCTTCCCCCAGGCACTCTCCTCTCAGTGCTTCTACTGCCCAGTTGGAAATCTAGCATGAGCGACTGGGGGTGGGGGAAGTGTGCAGGGACAGGCCACGAGGGAAAAGACAGGCAAAAGACAGGGTGTATCACCCTGTGTATCAGCCCAGCCCCCACCATTTTTGGCCCCATCAACTGCACCCCACCCCCCATGCACATAGGGTCTCCATTTGAAAATGTGGGCCTGCTGGCCTCATACATGATTACAGAGAATATTCTTTACCTGGCTTCTGGTAGATTTCTAGTGAAAATGACTTTCACATTGTTCAAATCTACTATGATTGCTTTTAATTCATCATAATGCAACTGCAACAATTTATTTCCAATATCATTCATAACCTCTAACATAATTTAGAGAGAATAATCAGAAAAAATGCCAAGTGCCCAGACAGGAAACATATATGCAGAGAAAAGAGATAAATCTTTTGAAGTTGCCCTTGCTTTGAGATAGGAAGTAGAAACAGTAGAAATTCTACTGAAAACAAGCAAGCAAGCAAGCACAGCGTCACATATAGGAAACAATTCCCTAAGCAAATCATCTGCACTGAGATTCCAAGGAGGACCAGAATTCCAGGATGATGGAATCACTGGAGGATAAGGATGTGGGTGGGGAGTTACTGCAGTGATGTCTTTCTCTGTCGATAGGGGAACCCCAGCTATCTCTAAAGCCCACTATCATGGCGTGCCAAAGCAAACAAACAAACAACCCCACCCCAAACAAAACCCCACTAGATGAATTATTCTAAAGACTGTTTTTAAGGAGCCAGAGGCATTAACAAGCTTCTCTCTTTGTGCAGGAGGTGCTACTTCAGATTTCACAAGTATCATGAGAAGTCGAAAGAATGGTACCTTGGAGAGCTCAAAAAGTCTTTACTGCAGTATTTCTCGTAGCACAGATCTATCATACAGTGAGAGTGTAAGTGATTAATAAACGGCTGGTGCATATGAATGATGCTGACAAAAATTTGGCAGGCTCATAAACTGATATTAAACATACCTGGTGATAATGTGGTGTTTCTAGGTTTCATAAAGCTTGTTTGCCTTTTGATTTACTGTGTGTGTCTACTTGGGAAACAAGGAGTCCTGTCTTCTTTCATCTTTGACGCATTAATGAACACTCTGTGGAGGGCAGCAATGCAGTCCATTGAAATCCATTTCATGGAGGTTGGTTTTGAGGAGGGATGAATAAATTGTACCTAAAATAGCTGGATGGGGGAGGAGGGCAGGTGAATCAGGATAACTCCAGAGCCAGTGTTTGAATTCAACTTGAGGAAAGCTGAATTACAAAACTTCCTGATTCAAAGAAATCACTTTTGCACGGAACTCAGCAATTTCCAACGAGGGATTAGGGATCTATGAAATATCTGTGAGTGACAGTTGATTATGCTATAACTCTGTCTCCCCTGCTGCCATTTTGTCACTGGCTCCATACCTGCACTGCTATTTTGTGACTGGTGGGCCTCAGCCATTTTTAGCTCGGTAGATGGAACTCCCGGGGTGCAAAGTGTGAGAAAAAGGGAAAGTTAGGGAAGACATGATAGAAGTGTTCAAAATAATGCACACGAGGAGAAAATAGAGAGAGAGAGACATTCTTTTCCCTCTCCTATAACACTCAAACCTGGAGTCATCTCCTGAAACTGATTGGTGAGATGTTTGGGACAGGTGAAAGGAAGTAGCACTTCATGCCGTGTAGAGTTAAACTATGGAATCCACTGCTATGGGGAGTGGAGATGGCTGCCAACCTGAGTGGGCAAAAAGGGATTGGACAGATTCACGAGGGAGGAGGCCATCAGTGGTTATGTGCTAGTTGCTTTACCAGAGGCAGCATGCCTGCAGACACTAGTTGTTGAGGAGCTGGGCAAGTCGCCGTCTTGCATACAGCCTGCCTGAGGGATCCTGTGGGCAGTTGGTTTGCCACCATGTATATGGAGTGCTGGACTAGATGGGCCTTTGGTGTGATCCAGCATGGCTTTTCTTATGTTCTCACATTCTTCAATCCTGTTTTAGTTCCTCAAGACATTTGTAAGCATTCAGGCTAGTCAGCAATCTGGTGTCTGAAAAGTGAAGAAAGGAGGAGCCCTTGGTTGGGGTACTTGTCAGGATAGCAGTCACACTGACAGCCTGTGGGTTATCATGGTTCTGGTATTGGACAGGGATGCAGAAGCCCTAGATAGTGGTCTCACTCAACCATGAAGCTTACTGTGGACTAGCTCACTGATCTAGTCACTGACTCTTAGTTTAGGCTACCTCATAGGGTTGTGGTGAAGATGACCTGGAGAGGAGGAATATCATGTACATACTGCTTTGAGCACCTGCTTGGGCAGGGTACATATGTAACAAACAAACACTTTTCTTTGGCAAACTGAATTAAAAATTATTTTTCTTCTACTACCCTCAGGACATAATGTGGGATCACATACTATTTCAATTAGTCCAGGAGAAGCAGATTCTTTGTTCTTTTTTGTTTGGTTCTGTAGGATTTCTGTGAGATACGTAACTGCCATGATATTGGGCCATGTTACTCAGACTGCCCATTAGCAACTCTGGCTGGAGCACCAGCTATTCCAGTACTGGACAGGGATAGCCTAGCTGCTGTGACTCATGCAGTGACTCATGAGTCACAGCAGCACCCTCACAACTCGGCCACTGAAGAGCACTCTCTGTGGAAGTGGCCTTGTGCTTGGATTGGAAACTGCTGTTAGTGCAGAAAGCAGCAGCTGGAATGCTCACTTGGGCCCCATAGCAGCTGGGCACCAAACTACTCCTCTGTTGAGGGGTCAGCACTGGCTGCCAATTCACCACCAAGCCGTGTTCAGCTTCCCTTGTTAACATGCACAGGCCAAAATAATTCAGGATTAGGATATCTATCTGAGGGCCTTTCTTGATATGCAGCCCAGTGTTGACCTCTGAGATCTTCATGTTTCTGTGGACAACCGCATAGAAACATAGAAACATAGAAACAGAGCGAGTCAGAAGGGGCCTCCTGGGCCATCTAGTCTGACCTCCGGCACCAGCCGGCTCCGCTCATGACATGCCCACCATGTGGATGTCCAGCCTATCTTTGAACACCCTCACCGATGGGGCCTCAACGACCTCCCGTGGAAGCCCATTCCACGCCCTCGGGGTCCTAACTGTCAGGAAGTGCTTCCTGGCATCCAAATTGAACCTTGGCTCCCTGAGCTTTGCTCCATTGGAGCGCATCCTGCCTTCCTCTGCAGGGGAGAACAGGCCTCTCCCCACCTCCATGTGACACCCCCTCACATACCTGTATGTTGCCAACATATCCCCTCTGAGTCTCCTCTTCTCCAGGCTGAAGAGACCCAGTTCCCTCAGTCTCGCCTCATACCCCATCCCCTGCAAACCAGCCACCATCCTTGTGGCCCTACGCTGCACTGACTCCAACCTGGCTATATCCTTTCTGTAATGAGGGGCCCAAAACTGAACACAATACTCCAGTTGCGGGCGCACCAGAGTCATGTAGAGTGGAAGTAATACCTCTCTTGATCTAGAAGCCACACTTCTGGCTATGCAACCAAGGGTGGCATTCGCCCTCTTGACCACCGCATCACACTGCTGACTCATGTTTAGCCTGCGGTCAACCAGTACCCCGAGATCCCTTTCACAAGTGCTGCTCTCCAGCCACTTGTCCCCTAACCTGTACTTATGACAGCTATTCCTATGCCCCAAGTGCAAGACCTTGCACTTCTCCACATTGAACGCCATCCTGTTGTCTCCTGCCCACTTCCATAGTCTGTCCAGATCCTTTTGGATCTGGAGTACCTGCTTCTCAGTTGTGGCCACTGCTCCAGTTTTAGTGTCGTCTGCGAATTTGATCAGCAGACTGTTCACCCCTTCTTCCATGTCGTTAATGAAAAGATTAAACAGGATCGGCCCCAGGACAGAGCCCTGGGGGACCCCGCTTGTCACTGGCTGCCATCCCGATGATTCCCCGCTAATGGTTACATGTTGGGCATTAGATAAGTGGAGCCAAGTGGAGCTCTGGGTCAGACTAGGAGGCCCCTTCTGACCTGCTGTGTTTCTTATTGGTCATTCCATGACCAATAGAATGTCACCAAGTGATAGCAGGAAGGCAGCCCCTCCCCATAGGGGGCCCACCCCCTGGAGTACTCTTCAGTTCAAGGGTTAAGAGGCAGAAACTGGCAAACTGCAAATGGCCCTTGAAAGAAATGTTTTCCCTGACAGGTAATACAAGATGGCCTTGCTTAGTTGCACTGTTTCCTTTGCTGTAATGCTTTTATTATATATTAATTAATATATTATATCATATTATGGTATATTTCTAACATAGCATTAACACCTTCGAGAGCTTATTAAGTGATGCAGATTATACACGAACTATTCTATTCATGTAAATTATACATGAACTTATACTGGCTATCGCTGCTGCCTCAGACATAGCCTGCACACTGTGAAAAATGGACTGAAGCTCAGAGTCCTGCTGCTGCCTGGGGAATCCTCCCCATGAACCTCAGAGCCTTTGGCACAGGAGCTACTTCCAGCATTCATACGCAGGCCCAGTTTACATGCAAGATTCTGGGCGCACTGGAGGAGAGGCAGTTCAGGGCCCATTGGTGCACTGCACTGCACTGCACTGCACTTCATGCGGGCTGGGGCCAGGGTAGAGCCCCCAATAAGAGAAGCAATGCAGTGCTACAGAATTCTCTGTATTTTGCTGCATTGACACACATGTGTTTTTCCAAAGGCTATCATCTAAGCTTAAACATGCCTAAGAACAGACAATGGAACACATTTTAAAATCTGAGATTTCTTATTGTAATCTTTGGTGGATGCTCTTTTGTTCTTTTAGAAGTAAAAGATAACTCAAACTATGCCTATTAGCTGTGTATTTATTTATTTGGGGCATTTCTATCCTGCCCAGTACAAAAGTCTCAGGATGGCGATACTGAACAATACAGTGGCAACATACAAAAATAGGATATAAATGTCTAATAAAATCAATATTTAAAATCACAATTATTCCTTAAAATACAGGGCAAATAAAAAGGATTTGCTCTGGTGCCAAAATGAATAAAGTGTTGGTGCCAGACACACCACTCTAGGGAGCAGATTCCAGAGCCGAGGTGCCATCAAAGAAAAGGCCCTTCTCCAGGTAGCAGCTCTTCTGATCTCCTTCAAAGAGGGCTCCTGAAGAAGGACCTCAGACAAGGATATTAGGGGATGGGTAGGTATATGGAAGGAGACACTCCTTCAGATACTCAGGCCCTAAACCATTTAGGACTTTATCATCATTAGCACTTATTGAGATAATATGTGTATTTCAAAAGCAAGACACTTTTTTGTTTTTTTGTAAAAAAATATTCAACTGGGGTTCACTCCAATATTTCAAATCTTCCTCCTCAAAGGATTTGGTGCATTTCATTCAAGAGAACTTTAAGAAGAGGGAGTGCGTCTTCTTCACTAAAGATGCCAAGTCAATGTAAGCAAATTGTCAACTTCTGTACTTTTTGAATGATGTTCCTTACATTGGGCCTTAGATCATTTTCATACATGATACTAAAAAACATATATGAGCTGCAAGTGTACCATCTGAAATGTTGTTAATAAAGAAGAGGACCCAGAAAATTTGTACAGCAAACTGATTCATCTGAAATGCAAACTGATCTCAGTTTCACATGTAAAAACACTTGATGCTCTGCTCTCATGACCAGTTCTGTCAGCTCAAGGATGTTCTCAGCATTCTTAGGAAAGTTTGAGGGATCCTCTTATGTAATCCTCCTTGCTGTGCCATCATGCCAAGTGGTGAACATCCTTCTCAGTACCTCTCTCAACTGAAGATCCTCCGAGCACATTACCAATGAGCTACTGCTTATGTTGCCATGGGGGTTCATGCTTCCATCTGTGGCAAATTCCCCCAGGACTTCTTTCAAATGGCACACACAGTTTATTTACTTATTAATTAAAACATTTCTATGCCGCCCCATCGCAACGAAGCCTTGGGACGGCTCACAGCATATAGTTCAGAATTGTGGCAACCTGTTTTCTCTTAGACAAAAAAGAGTGTGTCTTTTTCAAAGGCACTGTCCATCAAGTTCAGAGGAAAGGAGTTTGTTATAGCTGCTACTTTTCACCTCTGCCAGTTGACAGATCAAAGAGGGGATATAAGCAGCTTCTTCCACACTCATCTGCATTATGAGTTTGACAGATGCATAAAAGCAGATCCCAAACTGTGCTTTAGAAAAACTCTTAATTCTACCTGAACAGTATTTGAATTTATCCCACCTCACTCTATTGGTAGTTCTCAATGAATACAAAGAAAGCTCCAGTGTATAAATCTATGAGCAACTTGCTTATATTTGAGGGGCGTTCAACGTATTCTCGGTATCAGCATGAAGAAAAAGGAGTAATAAATTCAAATAATTTTTATTTTTCAATGTAATCCCCTGTAACTTCAATACACTTATTACATCTAGAAATTAACTTTTCAATTCCCTGTAAAAAATACCCTTCCTCCTTGTCTAAAAAATGTGTGTTAATTGCCTCCTTGAGCTCTTCATCATAGGAAAATCGCTTTCCACAAAGATCTTTTTTAAAATTCGGGAATAGGTGGTAGTCACTGGGGGGCAGGTCTGGGCTATAGGGTGGGTGGTTTATTTCTTCAAGACCACAGTCTCCCACATCAGCCTTCGAAACATGTGCTGTATGAACAGGTGTGTTGTCCTGAAGAAGCAACACACCTGCGGTCAGTTTTCCCCGCCTTTTTTCTTTAATTGCTTCTATTAAATTATGCAGAGTGATTGTATAAGATGCCGTGTTTATGGTTTCACCTTTTTTCATGTTGTTGTTGTTAGTCGCGAAGTCGTGTCCGACCCATCGCGACCCCATGGACAACATTCCTCCAGGCCTTCCTGTCCTCCACCATCTCCTGGAGTCCACTCAAGTTCACACCAACTGCCTCAGTGATTCATCTAGCCACCTCATCCTCTGCCGTCCCCTTCTTCTTTTGCCATCTATTGTTCCCAGCATTAGACTCTTCTCCAGGGAGTCCTTCCTTCTCACTAGGTGGCCAAAGTATTTAAGTTTCATCTTCAGGATCTGGCCTTCTAAAGAGCAGTCAGGGTTGATCTCCTCTAGGACTGACCGGTTTGATCACCTTGCAGTCCAAGGGACTTGCAGGAGTCTCCTCCAGCACCACAATTCAAAGGCCTCAATTCTTCGGTGCTCGGCCTTCCTTATGGTCCAGCTTTCACAGCCATACATTGCAACTGGGAAAACCATAGCCTTGACTATACGCACTTTTGTTGGCAGGGTGATGTCTCTGCTTTTAGTATGCTATCTAGATTTGCCATAGCTTTCCTCCCCAGGAGCAAGCGTCTTTTAATTTCTTGGCTGCAGTCCCCGTCTGTGGTGATCTTGGAGCCCAGGAAATTTTTTTCATGTACTCGATCAATAAAATTCCCTTTGAGTCCCAAACACTGTGACCATGATTTTTCTGGCTGATGGAGTGACTTTGAATTTCTTCAGAGGGTCAGCCCCTTTTTTATGCCACTGCATGTACTCCTGCTTACTTTCAGGGTCATAGTGATGAACCCAAGTTTCATCTCTAGTAACAATCCAGTTGAAAATACTCGATGGATCTTCACCACAGAGCTCTAAAATCTCCCTACAGCACTCGACTTGCACTTGTTGCTGAGGCGCCATGAGCATTCGCGGCACCCATCTTGCACAGACCTTTGAAAGGTTAAGATGGTCATGAAAAATAGTAAATATGGTACCAATGGATAGGTTTGTCATCTCTGCTAACATTTTGATTTTTATTTGGGCATCTTCCAATACAAGTTTCTCAATTTTTTTCACATTTTCTTTTGTAGTGGCAGTAACCGGCCCATCTGAGCGAGGGTCGTCTTCAATGCTTTCTCTGCCCCTTTTAAATTCACTTGACCACTTTTGAACAGTAGATAATGAAGGTGCAGAGTCCTGGTAAATAGCCACCATCTCTTCATGAATGATTTTTTGACTTTTTCCTTGTTTTGTAAGGAACTTACCGTATTTTTTGCTCTATAAGACTCACTTTTCCCCCCTCAAAAGTAAGGGGAAACATCTGTGCATCTTATAGAGCGAATATGTGTGTGCAGTAAGTCTGTCAGATGTGCAGCCCATGGGGAAGTGATGGGGAATGTGCCTGTGATTATGTGCCCATTTGATTCAGAATATTTTTTTTCTTGTTTTCCTCCTCTAAAAACTAGGTGCATCTTATGGTCAGGCGCGTCTTATAGAGTGAAAAATATAGTAATCACAGCATGGTGCTCGATTTTCTTCAACATTGTCGCATCAGTCATCATGGTCGTCTTTCACTGAGGATTACTAGGGAACTAATGGTCACACTTATTTGAAATTTTGCATGTATACCCTCAGATAGTGTCATTAGCTAATGAAATAATCAAATTACCCACATCAATAGCAAAGCATCCCGATACTGAGAATACATTGAAGGCCCTTCGCATGTACTGATAAGATTATCATTCCAGCCAATCCTCATTACATCACTCAGGTAGTGCTAGAAGGCAGTCCCTGCAAAAACTTATGTATCGTGGTTCCAAATGATGTTAGCCATCATCTTCTGATAAGACTGTAGAGCATGGTCAGGCAAGGATTAGTTTAAACCTCTGGCAGCAGTTCTCTGCCCCTTCCCTGGCAGGCCACTGGACAAAGAGACAGATAAAGATGCTGGGGGAGGAAGAGAAAAGTGGGCAGTGGAGAAGAGGTGATAGGAGGGGGCAAATGTGCTTGCTCTGGGCTTTGGTCTGGCCATGGCTAGCTTTGTCCTCAGAAACTGCAGCCTCAATGCTGACAGATTACTTCTGACCGAATGCGGTGCCTCACAAGGAAAAAAGCCTGCACCTCTACTTAGGAGGAGGTCATCCTATCCTTGCTCAGCAGTCCTTGGTGATTCACACTCATCATTTAGATGCTTGAATTATTTTGGAAAGTATTTCTCCTTCCTATGACCCCTGCAACCTCTGCCCCAGTGTTATTTCTCATCTCTTATGTATGTTTTGGTAGTGACAACCTATGCAAATGTGGATACTCTAAATTACAACATGTAGAAGGGACTCAAGTTAACAATAATGAGAAATGGAATTATAAGAAACACACTAAAGAATTCCCAACAGATGCCTTTGGGGACATTGAATTTGAAAATATGGACAAGACAGGAAAGGTAAGCCAGTTAAATGCCTTTTCTACTTCTGTATATAGTGCTGAGATTTTTTTTCTGCTAACCTTTTGAAAAAAAAGTCAGAAAATGTAGAAATTTATTATCTATTTCTATTTTGATATGGTTAGGGTGGATCCTATGCATTTGAAAAAAATGTCCTACAACTCCCAGCATGTCCTAGCCAGCCTGGGGATTCTAGGATTTTTCTCTGTCTAAACATAGGTAGGATTGTTCTTTCTGAGGTATGTGAGGAGCTGTTGGTAAAAATTCTGCATTAAAAAGTTTTGGAATAACTGATAGAACAAAAATAAGGAAGATGGAATCAGTAGATGCTGGAAAACAATGTAAAAACTGATCCAAAATGCTTGTTTCCATGCATCTTCACAATATAAAGGGGGAAATATCAACAAACTGGAAGTGCTCTTAGACATTCTTTATAAACCATTAACAAGAAGGATAAAGGAGGACATCAAGGAGTACATGTGGGCTGGTTCATTAATGTTCATTAACACTAGTGTTCATTAGCACCAGAACAGGAGTGTTCAGTCTAGTGTTTGTTAACACTTTAAGTGAAAAGCTATACTACACAAACTCTGCACAGACAAGGGGATTGTTGTGCAATTAACATTGTATGTATATCATGCCTTGGCTAAAGACAGTAAAGGAGAGATGACACAAGCAGAAGGGGATGGCATTGACAAAATGAGGTACTTACCTTATCACCAAATGGAATATATTTCCTGTCCTAAAAATGATTTTTGTCTCTTTTAAGTATATCCGCTTGTCATGTGACACAGACTCTGAAACGCTCTATGAGCTAATGACCCAGCACTGGCATCTGAAAACACCCAACCTCATAATCTCTGTCACAGGTGGAGCGAAAAATTTTGCATTAAAGCCACGTATGCGTAAGATTGTCAGCAGGCTGATCTACATTGCACAGTCTAAAGGTAAAAGTAGCCCTTGTTTTTGCCTTTTTTGCGTAGGCAAAAAATGAGCTTCAACAGATTACCAAGGTATAGAGAAAAGGAAAAGTATAACATGAATAATGTGCTCTCGTTTACACCTGGGTCCCCAGACTTTAGAAACAAATGGAACTGATTTCTTCACTAAGCATTTTTCTACTGAAGTATGTTGAGTCAATATCCATTTTAAATTTTGGAAACGTAATATAATGTCAAAATAAACATTACTTAGCATAAAACTAATGAGGCCTTTGTAAGAACAAATGGTAGGATATAAATCTAGTAAATAAATAAATAAACACTTTCCTAAATATGCAGTAATCTGTGTGATTAGAAACATAGAATATAGAAACAGAGACCAAGCAAGTCAGATGGCCTTCTGGGCTGTCTGGTCTTACCTCTGGCTCCAGCCGGCTCTGTTCATGACATGCCTACCATGTGCATGTCCAAATGATTGTGTGTGTATGGACAATCTGACAATGGTTTACATACCTGATCCATTCACATCATGTATGCATATCCAGTCATAAGGATAACCCTGTGGCTGAAAAACATGCACTTATGTGACCCAGTTCCTAATGTATCTGTTACACTGGAAAAGAATGCACTAGCAATGTATAGAATTCAAAACATGGAAATGTCCTTCCGTATTTCAAATTGCATGAAACAATCTATGTGTTGAAGCTCTTGTTCATTACTTGGTTTTGCATTCCCAATCTGAAGGGGCCTGGATATTCACTGGAGGAACTCATTATGGATTGATGAAGTATATTGGCGAAGTCGTAAGGGACAACACTATCAGTCGGAGTTCTGAAGAGAATGTGGTTGCTATTGGCATAGCTGCTTGGGGAATGATTTCCAACCGTGAAAGTCTGATCAGAAGCTGCGATAGTGAGGTAATACGCTTAAACAACAATTAACATCCTGGAGTTATATAAATCCCCACATGATAGATGAAGGGAAGAGTTCCTTGACTAAACTCCCTATGGGGCCAGTTTGCACCACATGAGAGCCAATGACCATGGTGGGTTGCTTTTACCCATAGCTAAGCCACAGCATGGCCATCAGACAATCAAGCACAGTGAGGCTTGTTTTTTAGGGTGGTGGGTGGTTTCCCTGCAGCATTCTTATCCACTCCTAGCAGGCGAAGTCAGCTAGAGCTGCTTGTACAGCTCATATCACACAGTGATGCAGTGCAGGCTGTTGGTGCTGGGAATTGAGGGGGGGGGGGGGTGGCAGAAGAGAAGAGGAGGGTGGTGGGAACCATCACAGCAGGACAAAGAGGAGGTGCAGGTGAACAAAATGGGCTTACCTAACTGGTGTGGTGCTAGAAAAAGGGAGAAAGAGAGTGCAGGGAAGCAGGCAAACTTCTGATGGCTGGAAAACAGCTAGTGAACTCACGAGGCAAGCAGAATGGTTGACTTTTTTGCCCCTCTTGCAAAGGGACTGCCTTTTGGAAAATGATATGTACAAACCATGATCCCAGGTACACACATCACAACAGCCAAAAGCTTAACAAGAAGCCATGGGTTCTCATCCTGGACTGTTCATGGTTAACATAAGCTGGGTTCCGTAACACAGAATCTGATTATAATAACCCATGATGGATTGTTTTATAGGATGTTGGGTAATACGGATTGGGATAATGAGTTCATGTCTGTGCTGGTTCCTGCACTAAGTTCTTGCTTATCAATGTACTACACTGGCTTACTGTGATGTATCTGATGGCATGATTAGAACTGTATTCCAACTAATAGGTCATCTACAGAACAATTTTGTTACTGCATGAGTTTGGGGCAATTGCTCTATCCTTAGCAGTGTGAATTAATAGAAAACTGGACTGGGAAACACCTGGAAGAAAAGTGTGTGTTCACATGACGCTTCCCTACACTAGGAAATAGTTTAGTCATATGTACAAAATGGGAAGGGAAGTGAGACCTACATAATCAAAGTCTGTGATACTAATTCTCATGTAGCTCTTTATAAGATAATTGATGAGAACCTGGAGAAATGTACAGAGGACAGACAGATCACATTTGTTTTTCAAAGTTCAAAAAAGAGAATGTGTACAATTTCAGGTAGCAAAACTTATTCGAAGTTAGAAGTATAAGTTAAAAGTAAACAATTTGTTGATATAATTTCTAGACACATTATTCAGCACACTACATCATGGATGACCTCAAGAGGGACCCATTGTACTGTCTGGATAATAATCATACTCATCTAATTCTGGTCGATAATGGCACTCATGGATACCCAGCTGTAGAGGCCAAGCTACGAACACAATTAGAAAAATATATTTCAGAACGCATTATTCCAGGTCAGTGTCTAACTGTAGTTAAAGCACTCTTTAAAATTAAGAATTCTGATTTGTGTTGGATGTTAAAGGAATCCTTGTGGGTGAATAAACTTGTAAAATGCCTTAAGATATCTGATGCTTAAAAGGCTATCTATGAATAGGTTAACTAAGCAAATCAATAGATGAAGTATTCTTACGTGAGAAAGTACAGTGGTACCTCGGCTCATGAATGCCTCAGTTCACAATCAAATCGGGTCACGAACAAAAATTTCATAAAAATTTTGACTCAGGTCATGAACTCCACATTGGGTGGTGACCGTGATCGCGGCCATTCCTCCCCCCGCCCCCCATGAGTGGAAAGATGGCCATGATTGTGGTCGCGCTTGTGCAGGGAAGACAGGCAAGATCGCGGTTTTGCTCGGGGTGGTGGTGGGGAAATGGCCATGACCTTGCTGGTGCGGGGAGATGGCCGAGATCGTGCCCGTGATCGCGCCCGTCTTTCCTGCACGAGCGCAACCACAATCTCGGCCATCTCCCCACTGAGCAGGCCGGCGATAACGCTCGTCTCCCCGCCCTCCCGGTCTATGGCCATGATCGTGCACGCGCAGGGATGATGAGCATGGTCACGGTCGTGCTGCTGGGGGGGGGGGGCAGATGGCCACACTTGTGCTCGGGCTGGGTGTGGGGGGAGGATGGCCACAATCTTTGTTGTCCTTTGTCACTTCAATGTTTTCTGATTAAAAAAAATAGTTACAGAACGGATTAACCTTATTTACATTGAACCTTATGGGGAAATTTGACTTGGCTCACATCCAATTTGGGTCATGACCAGAGTCCTGGAACGGATTAAGTTCATGAGCCAAGGTATCACTGTACTTCTATATTGATTATATCTGTTAATTCAAAGAATTAATTTGATATTGTTCTTGGAAATATTGTTATAATATTATAAATATTACTATTTATAAAGCTCCATCAATATATACGAAGGTTTACAGAACAGTATAGGCAAAAGCATCCAGTTCCTAGCCTGAAATGCTCAGAGTCTAAATGTCGACAGAGGGAAGACAACAGGTGCTTCCAAATGAGATTTCTATAAAATAACTGCTCTTTCTCCTTCATACAAGTTCGAGACATCACCACAGGCAAATGAATCCATGGATGGAGTACTGACCAGTGGAACTTAGTGAAATGGCAACATGCTTGGCTTTTAATTTTAATATGGAAATAGCCTCTGTATTAAACATACTTTCATACTCCATTTGTTTGCTATTTCTTTAGAAACACTATGTAGCAAACTCGTTTTCATCAACAAAGCTAATTGAGCAGTGGTATTGCAAATGCACATGAGCTGGAAACTATAATTCTGTGGCCTTTTTTGGACATTTTCTTCCCCTTGCTGAGTTGATCCCACACAACCTGAAAAATGACAAAGTGCCTCTCTTATAATCTAAACCTGCAGCATGTTTCTCCTCATTAAAATAAAGGAAATTAAATAGAAATTGTGGATTTAGGTTTTCTTCTTGAAACATTTGTCTTAATGTTAGGTCAAGAATGCCTAACACTAAAGAATACAGCATTTAATACTCTTGTCTTAATGCACACTTGCTATCTTAAACATCGAAACCATATTCCACTTGTAGAAATCTTCTGGAAAGAATGTTATAAATATTATTTATTTGTTTGCTTGTTTGTTTAACAAATTTGTATGCCGCCCCCTTGCAAACAAGCCTCGGGGCGGCTAACAACATATTTTGGGATTTGGCCTTATCTGTCTATTTTAAGTGATTTAGTAGAGCGGTCCTGGGCTCCCTGAGCCAAAGTCTGTGGGCCACAGGATCCTTTCAAGTCAAAGCTGGAGAAGAGTGCTGACCTCAGGTCCCTTTTCTCACTCCTTTGCAGCCAGGGCAGAAAGAACGAGGGCATAAGTGTGACCTCAGAGGTGGCATTCTGGGGTGGGATGGGGAGAAGACTGGGACTGTTAAGACAAAAGGTAGTGCCCAGCATCCCGCCCCTCCTGTCCAAGTTTCCGCAGCCATTTGGCTGACTTGCAGGGTGGAGGAATACAGAGGTGATGATCACTACTGCACTCCTCCCACTCAGCACAGGATGTCCAGAATCCTCTGATTCTGGAAGCTTGCGGTGTCCTCTAAATGAATGCAAGGCAATGAAACCCAAGAGCACACAGTATATTTGCTCATTAATTAATAGAGCAATGTAAAGAAAGGAGTCAAGGATAGAATTGGATGAGTCAAAATGTGCTGCTTTTTTAAAATGTTCTTTTGCTCATGGAAAAATCCAGTGGATGGATAATTGGCACTTTTTAAAAAGGAATGCACACAATCTCGACAAATAATGAGGCTGAGAATTATAAATGATGCAAGGCAATCTTGCTACAAAATTGTACCTTTTGGTATCATGACATTTTTGTTTCAGAATCTAATTATGGTGGGAAAATTCCAATTGTGTGTTTTGCTCAAGGAGGCGGAAGAGAGACCCTGAAGGTAAGACCCTCCCTTAGTCCCCATATTCCCTTCATGGCCCACACATAATGGACAGAATGTTAATATTGGCAGTTTTATTTTTTGTGGAAAGAGCAAGTGTATAAAATCTGAAAGATCTTGGAACTGATTTGTGTTTTAGGTAAGGAACCTGACTTCTAGGGAAAGAAAGATGTACTAAAAGCAGTCTAGACTCCTCAAGAGATGTTTCTCCATTCTCTGTAGGGTGAAGCAAAAAACAAAACAAAAACCCAAAAATCTTATTAGAAAATTTCTTGTCTTAAACTCCAGTACAGCAATGACTGTAAAATATCACTGATAGCACAAATGTGCTGAAACATTGCAGCTTTTTTTGCTGTTGCATCAAAGTCTCAGCCCTCAGTCCCTTTTCACATAAAACAGCCTGACTCTGATGTTCATTTTGGATGTCTGTTCCTTTAATGGTTATTGGTTTTGGGAAAGATTTACCACACTTTAAGTTAGCCTGTAGAGTATGAAAACTAACTTGATATCATATGCCCCAACTTATTAAAATGTTGCAGAGCTTAAGTATTAATAGAATATACTTTGATAATATTATTTACCATGGGTATAGACTTCTTATGAATCAGGGAAGGTAGATATTTTTCTTTTATTCAACTGACTTATGCTTCTGAGACAAAGACAGCACTGTCCTCACTCCTTTGGCATTATGACAGAGTTAAGGTGAACCCTTGAATGAAATCATCAATCTACAGGTACACCCTATGGATTTGTATAACATTTGCTGCCATGTGAGTGTGCACAGCATCACAGATTTGAGATTCTAAGTTTTTATCATTAAACGCAGCAAGCAGCACTGAACAAAGTGACACTTCCTGCTTATTAAATGTGCAATTACCATTTGTACCATTTCTTCTGCTAGATAGATGCCTGCGCTTTGTTATCAGAAGCTAGATCAGTAATGCCAGTTTTCAGAACTTTATTTTATTTTTATGTTAGATTTATGTCCTACCTTTTTTCTTACAACAAACTCAAAGTAGCTGACAACATTCTCCTCCTGCTGCTCTCAGTCTTATCTCCACAACAACAACCCTGTGAGGTAGATTGGGCTGAGAGTCTGTGACTGGCCCAAAGTCACCCAGTTGGCTCTGTGGCTGATAAGGGACTAGAACCCAGATCACCTGAGTCTTGGTCCCATGATCTTAACCACTACACCACACTGGCTCACTCTGGTAACTTTATTGCCCAATACATTCTGATCATTGTCTTAAGTGGATTTATTCCTAATTATCTGTGATGTAGGATTTAAAATTTGCCTTTGTTCTTCAGAAATTAATTATATTTCTTGTACATTGATTTTACACATTCACGGTTATTTAAGGGCTTTACTATCAGCAATGTCATAGTGATGCTTAGAATACATTGTTGTAAAATGAGAGGATGCTTCTTGTTAATTTTATGAAGAACAGCTTGGCTACTTCACTATCTGGTTCAAATGTCTGTGTTGTTTTTCATTCTCAATTTTTCATGGTTGATAATACCTTGATTTCCATTTGCAGCAATACTAAAGTATAGCAGTAGGACAGACTCAGCAAGGATTACCAAGGAAGAGGGGCTCTTCTTCTTTTTGTCTGATATTTTCTCATCAAGCTGTGTGATTTCTGTTCATAGAGTGAGCAAGAAGTGTTCATGTTTATTGTATTCCAGTGTGGGATGTGAAGTTTGCTTTACTTCCTGATCCTCCTCGCCCCATAGCATGCTGTGGCATTATTTAAAGAGCATTGGATATTTTGTGGCCTTGAGTCTGGACAACACAGTCAATTTTTGTTCAAAGAGTACCATTCTCATTGATTTTTAGTTCACTTTTTGACATTCTACAAAGAGTTAGTGCTGGTGGCAAATACTTTGGGATCATGTCCCATCTTCCCAATAGTTTGAACATAATTAGAGTTGACTAGGTTCATTGCTAGGAAGTGCATTTTCACATTCTAACTTTATAATTTTTCAGCTCTGTAAACCACAATCAGGAGCTGTTCATAAGCTTACAAATACAGAATCTTACAAAAATCATAAATGTTATTGAAATCAGCAAACATTTCCATTATGGATAATGGTTTGGAACCATTATTCTGCTAACAGAAACATCCTCGAGCAGATGCTTTTGCTGGCAAAATGAAGGTAGAGGTGATTTTCAGCAATGCCCCTTCCTCTGAGACCCCTACTCCACTTTTCTGCAGTCCCCAACCCTCTGGAGCAGGTTTCTGGGGGACTGGTACTGACTGCTGCTTCTGTTCATCCAATGGAAACACTCCACCAGATTTTTTTTTTTTTTAAAAACCCTACTGATGGAAGTTCCATTTCATCCCAGTGGATTCTGTTCTGAGGTAAGAAGCATCAGGCTTCATGACCTAGTTCCAAAATGAAAGAGAATTTTGCATAAATGTGTGCTCCATAATGCAAAGGGAAGTATTCCATGCCCAAGTGAATGCTGATATTTTGTGCCCAAATAGCTTCTGGAGGAGTAAAGAAGCACTAAAGTAGGAATCAAGAGTATGAATTTACCATAACTGCTTGCTTTAGCTTTTTATTTTAATGGCTGCTCCTTACTCTGGTCCAGAGCATGAGGCAACCCTGGAAGAACAGATTTGAAAGACTGATCCACTGTCGTCCTACAGCTTCCTTCCTTAAAAGTAGCCTGTATCTGTGCTTCCAGATGATAACTTTCTTTGTCACTGTAGCAATAAAACAGGAGGCTGAATGGGGGTATTTCCTCGAACAGTGTGGTTGCTAGCTTTGCGATGATGGCACTGCTGTGTTGCCCAGGCTCATCCTGCTGGTCTGCTCTGACAATGATCAGCATCAGGATTAGCTGAACGTAGTAGGAATTAGTATTCAGCTGCCTCTCTCGTGCAAGAACTAGGAAAACACCCACCTAGAAATGCCAGTGGCTTTGGTTTTATTTGCAGAACTGGAGAGAAGGAATGTTAAATCAGAATGGTTGCTCCTGTGTAAGACTTTCTTTGTCCTGTTGGTTTCTTCCCTAGGCGATTAACACTGCAGTCAAGAGCAAAATTCCTTGTGTGGTGGTGGAAGGTTCTGGTCAGATTGCAGATGTGATTGCAAGCTTAGTGGAGGCAGAAGGCACACTTACCTCTTCATCTGTCAAAGAGAGATTGCTCAGACACTTGCCTCACACTCTTTCTAGACTCACAGAAGAGGAGACAGAAAGCTGGATCAAATGGGTGAGCAAGAGTAACTTCTTAGTCCTTGTAATAGGAGCCTTGCACACTCTTTTGTTCAGAAATGCAAAGACAAGCCATTGGCTTCCTGGAATGCATTGTCCAGGCATAAGAGAATTATCCCACTATCTGCAAGGGTTGGTTTATTAGAGGTTTTGTTATCCAACTGTGAAGATTATTTCTAAGGCCCACATCTCAAACACACACCAGCATTCAAGCAATGGATTTTAGAAAATACCGCTGTGTACAATTGATAAATACTAAAGAGTTTGGCATTCAGAGTATTACCATTATTAAAACAGAATTATTAGCTTTTACTTCTTTGTTCTATTAAGGTACATTATATTTTAATGTTCAATCCAAAAGTATTCCAAGAACAGCATACACAATAAATGAAACAATTAAAAATGAAACCACTAAAACAACAATAATAATGTCTCAATTTTTCTTTTTAAAAAGCAGTTTCTCCAAAGACTTGACATGTTGTTGTGGTTAGTTGCGAAGTCGTGTCCCACCCATAGTGACCCCATGGACAACACTCCTCCAGGCCTTCCTGTCCTCCACCATCCCCCGGAGTCCACTTAAGCTCACACCAACTGCTTCAGTGATTCCATCTAGCCATCTCATCCTCTGCTGTCCCCTTCTTCTTTTGCCATCTATTGTTCCCAGCATTAGACTCTTCTCCAGGGAGTCCTTCCTTCTCATTAGGTGGCCCAAATATTTGAGTTTCATCTTCAGGACCTGGCCTTCTAAAGAGCAGTCAGGGTTGATCTCCTCTAGGACTGACCGGTTTGATTGCCTTGCAGTCCAAGGGACTTGGAGGAGTCTCCTCCAGCACCACAATTCAAAGGCCTCAATCCTTTTGCACTCAGCCTTCCTTATGGTCCAGCTTTCAGAGCCGTACATTGCAACTGGGAAAACCATAGCCTTAACTATACACACTTTTGACTCTGCTTTTTAGTATGCTGTCTAGATTTGCCATAGCTTTCCTCCCCAGGAGCAAGCATCTTTTAATTTCTTGGCTGCAGTCCCCGTCTGCGGCGATCTTGGAGCCCAGGAAAATAAAATCTGTCACTACCTCCATTTCTTCCCCATCTATTTGCCAGGAAGTGAGAGGACCGGATGCCATGATCTTAGTTTTCTTAATGTTGAGTTTCAAGCCTACTTTTGCGCTCTCCTCCTTCACCCGCATCAAGAGGCTCTTTAGTTCCTCTTCACTTTCTGCCATGAGAGTGGTATCATCTGCGTATCTGAGGTTGTTGATATTTCTCCCAGCAATCTTAATTCCAACTGGTGATTCATCTAGCTCCGCCTTTCTCATGATGTGCTCTGAATATAAGTTAAATAGGCAGGGCGACAATATACAGCCTTGCCGAACTCCTTTCTCAATTTTGAACCAATCAGTGGTTCCGTGTCCAGTTCTCACTTAAGCCGCATATAGGTTTCTCAAGAGACAAATAAGATGGTCTGGTACTCCCATCTCTTTAAGGACTTGCCACAATTTGTTGTGATCCACACAATCAAAGGCTTTAGCATAGTCAATGAAGCAGAAGTAGATGTTTTTCTGGAACTCCCTAGCTTTCTCCATGATCCAGCATATGTTGGCAATTTGATCTCTAGTTCCTCTCCCTCTTTGAAATCCTGCCTGTACTTCTGGTAGTTCTTGGTCCACATACTTCTGGAGCCTAGCTTGTAGGATTTTGAGCATCACTTTGCTAGCATGGTGTGGTAGTTTGAACATTCTTTGGCATTACCCTTCTTTGGTAAACTGACCTTTTCCAATCCTGTGGCCACTGTTGAGTTTTCCAAGTTTGCTGGCATATTGAGTATAGCACTTTTACTGCATCATCCTTTAAGATTTTGAAAAGCTCACAATCTGGAATACTGTCACCTCCACTAGCTTTGCTGTTGTGCAGACTTCCTATGGCCCATTTGACTTCACATTCCAGGATGTCTGGCTCGAGGTCAGTGACCACCCCATCGTGGTTATCAGGGACGTTAAGCTCTTTCTTGTATAGTTTGTCTGTGTAATCTTGCCACCTCTTCTTAATCTCTTCTGCCTTTGTTAGGTCCCTGCCATTTTGGTCCTTTATCATGCCCATCTTTGCATCAAACGTTCCCTTCATATCTCCAATTTTCTTGAAGAGGTCTCTGGTCCTCCCTTTTCTATTGTTTTCTTCTATTTCTTTGCACTATTCATTTAAGACATTCTTATCTCTTCTAGCTATTCTCTGAAATTCTGCATTCAATTGCTTGTATCTTTCTCTTTCTCCCTTGCCTTTTGCTTCCCTTCTTTCCTCAGCTATTTGTAAAGATTCCTCAGACAGCCATTTTGCTTTCTTGCATTTCTTGTTCTTTGGGATGGTTCTAGTTGCTGCCTCTTGTACAATGTTGTGAACCTCTGTTCATAGTTCTTCAGGCACTCTGTCTATCAGATCTAATTCCTTAAATCTATTTGTCACCTCTACTGTGTATTCATCAGGGATATGATTTATGTCATACCTGAGTGGCCTAGTGGTTTTCCCTACTTTCTTCAACTTAAGCCTAAATTTTGCCACCAGAAGCTCATGATCTGAGCCACAGTCAGCTCCTGGTCTAGTTTTTACTGACTGTATAGAACTTCTCCATCTTTGGCTGCAGAGCACATGGTCAATCTGATTTCTGTGTTGCCCGTCTGGTGATGTCCATGTATTGAGTTGTCTCTTGGGTTGTTGGAAAAGAGTGTTTGCTTTGACCATCGTATTCTCTTGACAAAATTCTACCAGCTTATGCCCTGCTTCATTTTGTACTCCAAGGCCAAACTTGCCTGTTATTCCAGTTATCTTTTGACTCCCTACTTTAGCTTTCCAGTCTCCCATGATGATAAGGACATCATTTTTTGGAGTTAATTCTAGAAGGTGTTGTAGGCCTTCATAGAACTGGTCAACTTCAGCCTCTTCAGCACCAGTGGTTGGGGCATAGACTTGGAGTATTGGGATGTTGAATGGTTTTCCTTGGATTTGAACTGAGATTATTCTGTCACTTTGGAGATTGTATCCCAGTACTGCTTTTCCTACTCTTTTATTGACTATGAAGGCTACTCCATTTCTTCTGAGGGATTCTTGCCTGCAGTAGTATACCTGATGGTCATCTGAATTAAATTCACCCATTCCTGTCCATTTTAGTTCACTGATTTCTAAGATGTTGATGTTCAGTCTTGTCATCTCTTGTTTGACCACATCCAGCTTGCCTTGATTCATGGATCTTACATTCCAGGTTCCTATGGAGTATAGATCTTTACAGCATCAGACTCTCCTTTCACCACCAGATACATCCGCAACTGAGTGTCCTTTCAGCTTTGACCCATTCGCTTCATTCTTTCTGGCGCTACTAGTACTAGCCCTCTGCTCTTCCCCAGTAGCATATTGGACGCCTTCCAACCTGAGGGGCTCATCTTCCGGCGTCATATCTTTTTGCCTTTTGGTACTGTCCATGGAGTTTTCATGGCAAAGATACTGGAGTGGGTTGCCATTTCCTTCTCCAGTGGATCATGTTTTGTCAGAGCTCTCTGCTATGACCTGTCCATCTTGGGTGGACCTGCACGCCATAGCTCATAGCTTCATTGAGCTACACAAGCCCCTTCGCCATGACAAGGCAGTGATCCATGAAGGAGAGATTTGACATACTAAACTGTATTAGCCAGAAATATCGGATCTCATATTTATGGAAAATAGAATTGCTTTTAGGCTGTATTGTTATGCTCTCAGTTGATGCAAAAAAGGCTGGACAGCTAAAGAAACTTCATTTAATGCATTCAGAATGGCATGTCCTATAAGGGCATAGGGAGGGATTTGACAGGCAGCCACCCTCTGGAATGTGGGAGTCCATTGTCTCACAGCATAACATTATTTCTCCATCAATTTGACTTTCTTCTTTTCATCTCAATAGCAATAGTATTGGAACAGCTTCTAGAATCTGCATCATCTGAATCCATAAATCAACAACTTTCACTTAGAAACTACCCTAAGGCTACAAACTATTGCACAATACCTGGGAGTAAGTTCCATTAAACTAAATAGGACTTCTTTTCAGGAAAAAATATGCATTTTATTGCCTTTAAAGTTCCCCTTATGATAGTATTTAGATAAATAATATGAAGCTTGTTCACATGCAGGTTTGTCCAAATATTTGTTTGCACAATATAGACTCACACTCTTCATCTTTGTGCACCATATAGTTTTCTGTAAGTATTTTTAAAAGACATACACTGTGAAATGTGACATATGTTAATTATGAAGCTGTGTATTATCATTTTAAAAGGCTCAAGTTTATCAGTTAAACAACCCAGAGTTAACCTAACTATTCCCCATGACACACAATAAAACCCTCTATAACTGTGCTGAGGAAAGTGAACTTCAGAATTTGTACCTGCTTGTGTCACTGTCCAAAATCAACCTCTCAAGGATTAAACTAGGCAGGGGTAAGCAAAGAATTTTCATCAGAACTGTGCAGTGGCTCATGATACATGGGAGCTATATGATTGCTCAGCAGATAAATATAGGCAATCCCCAAGTTACAAATGTCTGGGTTATGATCAACCCGTACTTAGAAATGCATAGAATGCTATAAACCCTATATTAAGATCTCTTTTTTTAAAAGTTGGGAATATCTCTAGGGAACTGCAAGCGTCCTCAATGGTTGCATAGTTCCATAGAGACAGTCACAGCCTTTCATTAAAGATAGTCATGACTAACTGCATGACGTATCTCTAGGAAACTATGCAATGCATTTTGCAATGTGTCCTCAGTGCCAACCTATTTCCCTAGAAATACAATATCCATGACTTTTCATCTGGAAGTTAGCTCTAGCATAACCAAGCCAGTGTGTTTCAGGACACATGTAGGGTGTGCAGTTCCCCTTTGGTTTTTCTTTAGCATTTGCCCTTGTAACCAGGCCTTCAGCTGCTACATGGCCATTTAGGGTGAGAAAAAAAATGGCTGTACAAACAACCTTGGAGCTTGACTTCAAGAAAGTGACTCCAGTGCTAACCCCTGTTCTCCTCAGCAGCACAATCATACTCTCTCCAGCACTGGATCCATCTCCATCATCATCAGTTAATATTAGGCTTAACGTTATCTCAAGAATGTTCTCAACTCTTTTAAGAACTGTTTCTTTTTGGTTTTTTTACAATACTGTTTACCTACACACATGCATACAGATTCTCTCTCTCTTTTCAGTACCTGTAGTTACTTTATTATTACTGTATTATTGTCATTATTACAATGCAGTATTGTGTTTAAGATGTTTTAGTAAATATGGACGTGTTTCTTAAGGTAAAATATACCAGGACAATCCTTTGGCTTACTCATATGATATACAAATTTACAACAAATTCCACTTCAGGAAGCTCTCAGGAATGGAACTCGCCCATAACCCAGGGGCTGCCTGTAAGCAGGGAAGCTCAGGACCAATATGGTCACACATTTGTGTTGTAGTGGAGATGAAGGCAATGTACAGAAGGCAAAAGGAGCCAAGGCAAAATGGCCAGATTGCTATAATAGCAGTCCACCAGATTCTTCTGCACCACTTGTGGGATTATAACACCCCTTCTCTTCATTTTGGATTGTTTGAAGTACAATATATTTGTGTGTGCTCATTAGAGTGAGATGTGTATTCAGTTCCACTTAGGTTCAGGGCAAAGCTGTAGTGTGGTGAGGTTTCTATCATAATTTGCAACTGCCCCTAGTATAGTATAATGGCTTAGAGATTGATCTATAAATCAGGAAGTCCTCTGACTTATTCTCCCATCTTTATTTATTTATTTTTCGATTTATATCCTGCCTTTTTCCTACAAAGGGCTCAAGGCAGCTTACATCATTCTCCTCCTCCATCTTATCCCCACAACAACAACCCTGTGAGGTAGGTTGGGCTGAGAGTCTGTGACTGGCCCAAAGTCACCCAGTTGGCTCCATGGCTGAGTGGGGACTAGAACCCAGATCACCTGAGTCCCAGTCCCATGCTCTTAACCACTACACCACACTGGCTAGTGTGGATATAACTCATGAATGCACACGAAGCACTTTAAGCACTTGGAAATGTTATTCAAATGGTTACTGTTATTGTTCCCCTCCTTCAAGTAATCTACGCATGCCAAATAGCGTGATGAAGCAGGTGCTTGGGCTTGGAGAGTACAGAAGTGCTTCTCCTTCTTCCAAAGTTCAACCCCACAACCAAAGGAAACCTGTTCTTCACTCCCCTCACTAGCAGGAGGGATAGGTGGTCTTTAAAAGGGAATCTCAGAGAGGGCTCCAGTCTCTGGCAAAATGGAAAATGGGTGTGTGCTTGCCTGTGCTTGATCACCTCAGGGTTTTCATTATCTTCACTGTGGTAGAAAAACTGGATATGGAAAATCTTGACATTCTTTTTTTAGAAAGGCACACTGCCTAATGAAGGAGTGGCTTAGTTTGGGGAAATGGCCTTCTCAATTAATACCCCAGTGCTTCATCAGATTGTCTCGCTTTTGGTCCATTACCTTTGACTGTACTAATCTTAGAGAGCAGCAATGGTTTGTCAGAAGTGCTGCTAATGATGCTCTCTTACATTTTGTGTATATAATTTTGATTTGCTGCTGTGGATTTTTAAAAACATCCTTGCATTTTGTTCCTTCATAGATAATCTGGGCATTAGATTCACATCCACCAAAAATGTTTACCTTAACCTCTTGCAATAGTAATTCATTCCCATTTCTGATTATGATTTGTTCCTGGAAATAACATCATTACTGGAAATTTTAGGAAGAAGATTATATATAAATGTGGTGCCCATAGAGGTGATCTCTCTAAATTTGTACTTTGCAGTATGTTTTATTTATTTGTTTGTTTTATTCTGCTTCTGTGCTGCCCCATAACCCAAGGGTTTTCCAGACAGCTTACAAAGTGCTGAATCAGGAGATAAAGGTACAATGAATAAAATAGGTAAGAACAATAAGTTTTAAACAGGAAGTAGGAAAGTGTGCTCACTTGTTGGACTATTTTGCTGTGGGACTAGAATTAACTGAAGATAAATGCAAGAAATGATAGCAGCCTAAGCCTGGATAGGAAAGGAAATAACTTCTCACTGTGAAAGTTAATATCATGGGGAAATACCTAGAAATAGTTTTGTAGAAATAGATCTGGCAAAAGTTGGAGGTTTGGTGTACCCATTCTTGACTATAATGCATCCATTAATCAGCTAACTACAGGAAAGTCATGAAAAACATTTTGCATCCCCAATAATGGTTGAAATTTAGAAATCAGGCCACTATTATGCCATTTTTGTGAAGCAGGAAAAACAAGTGCTGTATGGAATGGGCAACACTTCTGTACAGTTTAAATTATGACAATTGGAGCACATTGGCCTTTTCTCCCAAATGTACATAAACTGTTGAGTAAGACAGTATTCCTAGCTGATATGATAGAACTTGATTCTGTATCAAAATTAGCTTCAGTATGGTTAGGTAGATACTTAATTTTCCAGTAGCTTATTGGAAATCAGCATCCAGGATGGTCCCTACCTATTTTTTCATCATGGTGCAACTAATAACTAGTGATTAGCTCTAATAATTTGATGTGCAATTGGAGTAAAAATACATGAAACTAAATGCATGAATCTTTTAACAAATCTAAACAGAAACATGAGCCATCCAGAGATGAAAGTTGATTGGACAGCCTAGAAAAATCCTAAATAAATAAATAAATAAATAAAACGTCTTGGCAGTAGTACTGAAAAAGATGGGAATGATGGTATTGTATGAATTGTAAAAGCCCTTTGTGCCATGCTCCTCCACACATTTGCAATTGCATTTTGGAGGGAGGTTCTCATTGGGCCTTAGGTATGATAGCTACTTCCTCCTTAAGGAAGGCCTTAGGGTGGGGAGCATTCTGTGATCAGGAGAGTGCCAGGGAGGAGTTCCTTCTCCTTGTGGCCTTACTCAAAGGTGGCAGTTGGAGGTAGGCCTCAGGTGCTGACTGTAGTGTCCAGGTTAGGTCAGGTTGGGAAAGACTCCCCATCAGGTATTGTGGTGTCAAGCCATTTAAGGCTTTATAAGTTAGAACCCACTTGACCCTGGATCAAGCTCAGAAGCATATAGGCAGCCACTGCCAGTGGTCCAGAAGTGATATTATATGCTTGGAACCGTTGTTCCCTGGTATTACTCTGATAGCTGCATTTTTCACAAGCTGAAGTCTCTCAGAAAAGATTCAACCTTGATTTTCCTTGCACAGATCAAAGAAGTACTTGAAAATCCTCACCTGCTAACTGTGATCAAAATAGAAGAAGCTGGAGATGAAGTTGTGAGCAATGCCATTTCATATGCACTTTATAAAGGTATATTGTGTCGGTTTTCTCACCTAACATTGATTAATTGCTTATATTCTATTGTTAGTGAATTTTGTGAACAACCTTGAGCAATTGTGATAGAAACTGATAAAATTAATTCAAACCTCTTTTAAAAAGAAATTAAAAGAAATAAAAGAGCCAGTGTAGTGTAGTGTAGAGTAGTGTAGTGAGTGTTACACTGGGGTCCAGGAGATCTGGGTTCTAGTTCTTACTCAGCCACAAAGATTACTGGGTAACTTTGGGCCAGGCATTCACTCAGCGTAACCTACCTCACAGCATTATTGTGAGGGTAAGCTTTTGAGGAGGAGAATTATGTAAACTGCTCCAAGTTCCCTGAAGGAAAAAAAAACCAAGATATAATAAATAAAAAATAAAAAGAAATAACACCTTTAAAACATTAACCCTCAAAAAGAGAGCATTAGCTTTTGAAAGCTGCAATCCCATCGCCTCTGGTAGGGCATTCCGGTGTCACAGAGTTTTTCTGATTTTCCTGTATAATGGCACAGAGAGAGAGAGAGACAGAGAGAGAGAGAGAGAGAGAGAGCGCAAGAGCGAGAGCAAGAGCGAGATCTGATTGAATAAACCTCCTCTGAAGCTGCGGGAAGGTCTGCAGGTGGCACTTCTCCAATACCAGAGTGCTGATGCTGGAGGAGGCAAAAGGAATCTTCCAGGGGCATGCAAGAAGGAATTCTGGAACCACAGAATCCAAAGCCCCTCCGTTCATCCTCCAGACCCCAAAACAAGGGTTGGAAGTCATTTATTCCCCTTCCACAGGAATCAACGGAAAGGGAATCATCTGTTTTAAAAACACTCCCAAATCATGAAACAAAAGGAAAAGGGCCCTTAGTTCCTCATGCTATGGACAGGAACAGAGGAAGCCTGTCCCCTTCACCATGGGATTACTCAGTTATAGATTTCCAGGTTCACATTTGAAACTAGAAGCCCTTTATGTGCACTGGACGTATGTTGTTGGGATTCAGCAGGCACATCTTATTCCCTTGAACTAAGTCAACCATGAAGATAATAGAAGATGGAAGGAAGTTTAGGAAAACACTCTAGTCCAGTGGATCTAAAACAGCAGATGGGTTCTAGAAAGAGTGCAGTCCTCCATAGTTTTCCGCCATAATTTGGAGAAGAATCAGCGTGAAGTGTGGAGCTTGGCATGAACAAATTTGATATCAAAGCTGTTGTCACAGAATTGGCAGCTGTTTCAGGAGATGTTTGAACCCCTTGCCATAAGCTATCAAAGGAATGCTGGTAGTTGCGAAACTACATGGCCATTGTTGATGAAAGGGATACTTACAGATAGAGGGCATCCTAGCTGTGACAGTGATGCAAACAAGTTTCATTGGGTTACCCAACAGTCGTTTGCAGGAAAACCACTAAAGAGTCTTGTAGCACCTTAAAATATTTAATGAGTGGACTACAGACCACTCTATCAGATGCATGAACAGTTATTTTTCAGCCAGTGGGCATATAAACAACTGGGGATACTGAAAAAAATGTAAACAATGAGGTCAAAGAAAAACATGCCAAATTGCTGGCGGTGACATTTATGTTATAATTTAAATATAAGTAACTAAGGACAAAGATTCCCTTATCTGGGGCAAGCTTATAGTAGATTGGGTGGCATAGCTGCCACAGTCTGGATACAGCACCAGCCCTGCAAGGTATGAGCAAAACTTACTGTTTTGGTAGTACCGTTACTTCTGTTTCTCAAGTGGGGAGGCAACATTCATGGTTTTGCTTAATATGCAGGAAACCTGGAAGCAGACAGAGCTGTGTTAATAGCTAACTATAGAGTTCCCTCTCTGCTTGTAGCTTTTAGCACAAATGAACAAGACAAAGATAACTGGAATGGGCAGTTGAAGTTGCTTTTAGAGTGGAACCAACTGGACTTGGCCAGCGAAGAGATTTTTACTAATGATCGGCACTGGGAGGTAAGCAGAGCAGCTTGTGTTACTTTCCTCTTAGCAAAGCTACCAGCTGGGTCAAGTCTGATGCTGTTGTTGGATGCCTAGGCTGGCACAGGTATCCAGTGGGTGGAAACTTGGAAGTGTGAGACCATGACAGCTGTACCATTGTAATTAGATAGTGGGTTTACACAACACAACAAAAACTGTTGAATGTTACCATTGCCTGTTGTGTTCTCCAAGCTGAGTCTTAATGTGACCAATCACTGTGATTTATCCTGGCTGAAAACTCATAAGACAAGATTGTTTGTTCTAGGGTTTTCAACTGATCTCCAACAACCACACTGATTGTGAGTCAAGCCCCAGAGCAAGCCCCAGCAACTGAAGCCACTCTTGCCAAGTGGTTGGCCAAAGAGTGTGACTGAGAGCTGCTAAGTCAACCTTCCCCCTGCCCTACTTCCCACTTCCTGGATCCTGCCCACGAGCAGGACCCTCACATATGAGTTTGGTGGTGGTGATCAGAGACCAGGGCAGTACCACTCAGCTGATCACCCCCACTGTCTCTTCCTGGACCTTGCTGAGAGGCCCCTTTTAAGCAGGAATTGGAGCCTGGCAAGCAGCTTGGAGTGGCCACCTGGAGAAAGGGGCAGCTGAGGGGAGTAGAGCAAACACCCTGCCTCCTGCCCCAAAGGTCTCCTCTGAAGCAAGAGGCAGAGGTGTGTGATAAGCTCCCTCATCCTCCTTATTGTGCTTCAGGATGTGAGTCTTGTTTGTGCTGTTGGCGCTCTCTGGCAGCCACGACAGCCAAAATCTGCTCACAGGCATTGTTCCCAAAGCAAGGCGCCTCATTCCTCCCCATGGGACACTGTCAGGAGGAATGAGAGGGAAGAAGGTGGGGGAGGGGACACAGCATCATCTCTTGGCTCATCGTGGCTGCTTGGGGATGATGGGTATGTGCTTCCTTGGGGAGGTTCAGCATGTCGGGATGTGTTGTACAAAATGAGTCTATTGCCTCATCTTGAAAAGGCATTTTTTCCTTCAGCTGAGCTTACAAATTGTGGAACAACAAAGAAATATATTGCACTGCCCACTGAAGTCAGTTTTCCAGCAAGGAAAACATTTTGCTATTTCTTGTTTGTTCCAGTCTGCCGACCTTCAGGATGTCATGTTTACAGCCCTGGTGAAGGACAGACCAAAATTTGTTCGGCTCTTTCTGGAAAATGGCTTGAATCTGAGGAAGTTTCTCACCAATGATGTCCTAACTGAGCTCTACACTAACAACTTCAGCAGTCTGGTGTTTAAGAATCTACAGATTGCTAAACACTCATACAATGATGGTCTCCTGACGTTTGTGTGGAAAATGGTGGAGGATTTCAGAAGAGGTGTCAAAAAGGAGGACAAAAATGGCAAGGATGACATAGAGATACAGCTGCTGGTATAGTCCCAAGTTATACAAAATTAATTCAGAGAGGAATTAATACCACATTAATGCTGAATTCATTCTTTCTTTCTATACTTTCTTTCTAGGATATATCTCTTGTTACAAGGCACCCCTTGCAGGCTCTTTTTATCTGGGCGGTCCTTCAAAACAAGAGAGAACTCTCCAAGGTGATTTGGGAACAGGTATGTCACATTTCCAGCCTGATTGATGTTTGTTTGTTTGTTTATTTATTTATTTATTTAACATATTTGTGTGCCACGCCCTCGCAAAAAGCCTCGGGGCGGCTAACAACAACAAAAAATACAGTTAAAAACAATACACTGTTTAAAAACTGGCCCATCTCAGAGTCTAACTATAAATATAGAAATATAGAAATATAACAATAATATATAAATTTCTGCAAATGAGTTTGTCCAACAGCTTTTCCTAGGCAGAAAATGCATATGATGCCCATGGTAGACTCTTGACTGGGAGCGTGTCCTTTGAACTGGGCAAGAGCTTTTTCTCTGCATATATAGTTCTCTGAACTATTAGCACATTCATTTACAAATGTAAATAGGTGCAGAAATGGCTATTTTCTGTTTCATGAGCACTATGACTGGAGAAGTGAAGGAAGCCCCTGCTCCAGTGGAGAGTTTTTAGAAGTGGCAGTTCTGGGGTGTTGATCTCCCCCACGTATAATCCTGTACTTGAACAGTTTGATAACAGGAAGATGAGAAAGAAAGAAGGAGGGAACAATAAGGCAACAACAGGTGCATCTAAACTACAGGAAAATTGTCTGGGGGAAAGGACAGGGGCACTCTGCAGGGTAGTGTGGTGCCCTGAGTGCTGGGCTGGGACTCAGGAGAAGCGGCTTTCTGGTCCCTCCTCCATTGTGGCTCTCATGGGCCGCTGGCCCTGCCTCAACCCACCTCCAAGGTGGCCGCAAGTATGCAATGGAGAAGAGGAGGAATAGTTAAGCTCCTTCTCAAGGGGAGAAAAGGCAGGCCATAAATGAAATAACAAATAAGAAAAAGCCAATTCAGCAGTAAAGACACACTGCCCAGGAAAATTGTGGTCTCGTTTCTTGGAGGTTCGTAAGAAATGCTCTCGGTGGAACGTGTGAGCATGTGTTGGGTTGTTTTGGTGGCTCTAACTTATAGATCAAACAGGAAAGTTTGGTCACTGACCATAAGGCAGCCACACGTTTTGCTTGGCAGGTTTTGGCATCTGGCTCAAGCAGCTCTGTATGTCACAATCCTTTATTGTAGCATTCCAAGATAAACCAGCCAAATGGTTGCACCCGCATGATCTCTCAGATATGGCTCTGGGAATGAGGCACTGGTAAATTATGTAGTTGCACAGCTGGGAATATGAACTGATGTTACGGGAATGTCACAGTTGCAGTGACTCAGAAATAATGCCTTTTGCAACTGGCAATTCTGTCTCTTTGCAGACCCGAGGCTGCACTTTGGCAGCATTAGGGGCAAGCAAGCTCCTGAAAAGCTTGGCTAAGGTGAAGAATGATATCAATGCTGCCGGGGAATCGGAGGAGCTGGCAAATGAATATGAGGCAAGAGCTGTGGGTATGTTGTGACATGATTGGCCGAACCCAAAAATGGAACTAACAGAAACACTACAAAATAGGTGGAAGGGGACTGCAGCACATCTGCAAAGCCTAAAATTCAAATTAGCCTAGAATTTAGTACAATCAAAAATGTCTAATTTTAGTGTATCAGAGGATATAATTCCAGTCTTTGAACTTCCAGGATAGTCCATAAATTCTAATATAATGTGTAACAACCCCTAAATGAGTGTCTGGCACACAGGTAATCTCTTCAAGAACTGCAGAAATGAGAAGAGGGGTAATCCTACCACTACAAATCAGAAAGACATTGTGCTGCAGCTCCCTCTTTTTCTCTTTCACGGATCTTTTTGCAGTAGGAAAATAAGTGGCAGGAAAGTTTGTGGAGCTTTTGAGTGGAAGACATGCTAACGGGACCCTCCCTGCATAAAAGTTTTGTTTGAGTCAGAATGGCTAGGCAAAAATGCTTCACCTGGAAGCACTTAAGAAGAGAAGATGAAGAGTGGCTGGTGGCCAGCTTGTTCAGTGATGTGGCTAGGGACGTTCCGAGCATATAATACTTTTCTTTAGCTACTGGGACTGAAAAGTTAAAAGGTTATTTTTCTCATGTTAAAAAGAGCAAAATTCAGGTAACATACTTGAAGGAAAATATCCTGGCAGCAGATGATTTGTGTTCTGGGCATCTGTCTAAGATCCCTGTGAGGCTGCTGGGACTGCTGAAGCTCTTTTCAGTAGGTACAGGAGCCCTCAAATATTTCTTCCTGTAGCAGAAGCCCACATGTCGCAACAGCAAACCAGGCAGATGAGCTTTCTAGGTTACAGGATGAGTGACTTTCTCCACCATGGATCTTCCTGTTTTCAGAGTTGTTCACAGAATGCTACTGCAGTGACGAAGATCTGGCAGAGCAGTTGCTGGTCTATTCCTGTGAGGCCTGGGGGGGAAGCAGCTGCCTGGAACTTGCTGTGGAAGCAAAGGACCAACAGTTCATTGCCCAGCCAGGAGTTCAGGTACAGTCGCAGGGAGACAGGCAGTTGGTTTACTGGGGGTCAGGTAAGGCTGCCATCTTAGGCCCATTTATATGGCAGTGAGACCTACTGAATAGACACGTAAAGGACAGTGCTGTACCTGTCATGCATGCTAGTCATTTATTCGTGACAAATATTTAGGGAATGCCTAGATTTATACAACTAGAAGGGAAACCAGAGTATTCATGGCAATATGGTATCACAAAATGACTGTGCTTTGGTTTTAGTCCATGAAACTACATCACAGTTGATGTTTACTCTTAAGAACTGTCCCACACATCAAGCCCCAAGCTATGGATTAAGCATATATGAGGAACGAGCTCTGAAGTGTGTAAAAGCAACTATCAGCTGGTATGGCTGGTCGCAGAGTCGAGCCATGTGTCATTTAGCCCATTTCTCTGCCCACCAATCAGAATAGCTTTCCCATGTGGGCTTTGCACTATGGGTTTTATTATCAGGGAAACATGGTGTGTGTGTGTGGGGGGGGGTTTAACATCTGTGTTGGGAAAAGATACTTGGCTGGAATTTGGAACAGGAGAATAAAAGGCAGGGAACAAGTAAAGGGTCCTGTATGCCTCTTTATCCTTGTTACCTCTCAAGAAGTGGCTTTTCTGTGTTTAAAGACAGGGCCATCTTAATAGCATTATGGACCCCAGGCAAAGCAGTGTACTGGGGCCCCTATGACAACTACAACTTCAATTTTGGAAGTTTTCCAATTTTCCAAGGGTTAACATGCACAGATTAGTATGGGGCCCATGGGCAAGTGCCCATCAGGCCCATGCATTAAGACGGCCCTGTTTAAAGGGCCTGTGAGATTACTGTTTTATGCAATTGTGTATACCACACAGTTTAGACTTAAATGTATTGTATGCCAGCAGTGTTTGCCTGATTCAAGGAGCTATTCAGGAATGAATGCAGATGGCTCCCAAAGTGAATCAATCTATGTGCTGTAGGGAAGGAAGAAAAAACGCATGTATTCTAGCTGGAGTGACTGATGGTTTGGGCAGGGGTTGCTTCAAATGTGGCTATCAGCACATGAGCACAAAGCAAAAATGCCTTGACTTGCACCCAAACAATGGAAGGATTCTGATGGAAAAATGACCCAAAGTGATATATTTTCCCTCTCCATGCCTGCTGGACACAAGCTGCCTAATTAGTATAATTACCTTCATATCATACAAGGTTCCCCCCCTCCCCCGCATCCTGCTCAGGCATCACAACAGGCCAGGCCTAATTACTATGTTGAACAGGTGGCTTGCGACTGGTGATAGAATCTCTGTTTTCAATTTGTGAAGAGGAAATAAAAACTCGGGTTCATGGGAAAGATCAAAGGTTTGAACCTCTGTTGCTTTATTGTCCAGAGTCCCAGGATTTCCTGCTGTCAACTGATGATAATGCATCACTGGGCAGAGGCAAATTCCACTGCGAGGTTTCAATACAAGTACAGAGCATTTTAGATCCTCCCGGTCATGTACACAGGTACAGAGCAATTAATGAGAGGATATAGACATTACAGTGAAAATCTGAGGTCATCATATACAGAACAAATAAGGAAAATCAGCCAAACATACAAGTGGCAATAAGATTACAATGTTTCCAATTGTATTGTATTGACATTTCAGTTGAGTAAATTCCAGAAACTTAAACCCATCTCTGGGTCTGCTAAAACATGTTAATTCAAGCTATTGAGAAACCATTCATGACATCATAAGCTCATCTGTTACATTCCATTATTGGGAAGGCTCAGACCCTGAGTAATGAATCTGCACCTTCTGATTGGCTATAGCATAGGAAGCGTTCTGGGTTAGCTAACTAAATACAGTGGTACCTCGGCTCATGAACGCCTTGGTTTACAACCAAATCAGGTCACAAACAAAAATTTCATGAACATTTTGACTTGGGTCGCAAACTCCGCATTAGATGGTGACCAAGATCGCAGCCATCTCTCTCCCCCTCACCCCTGAGTTGGGAGATGGCCACGATCGCAGTTGCGTTCATTCAGGGAAGACGTGTGATTGCGGCTGTGCTGTGCTCTGCCTGTCTTTCCTGCAGGAGCGTGCCCGTGATCACGCACGTCTTCCCTGCATGAATGCAACTGCGATTGTGGCCATCTCCCCACTCGGGGGGTTGGGGAGATGACCGCGATCATGCTGGTTGGGTGGGGGAGATGGCCGAGATTGCGCCCGTCTTTCCTGCAGGAGCACACCCATGCCAGGGTTTCTTTGAGAAGCACCACCCCAACATAACTGTAATGAACAGAGTGTTGAATCTAATGAATGATAACGTGGTCTCTCATTTCCAGAGGGTTATGCAGCGCAGGAAAAAATAAGTGACTATAGACAGGTTTTTCACCAAAATTGACCCTGCAGCTAAGAGACAAAGAAGAGAGGAAACCCCTGAAAGAGATCTCCCCAGTGTCCTTATGGAGGGACTTTCCCTCAAAAACAATAACCTCCCCCCACCTAGGTTAGTGTTCTCCACTGTACTGTACAGTACTTGGTTGCTCTTTGTCACTTTGTTGCAAATTTTTCTGATTAAAAAATAATAATTACAGAATGGCTTAACTTTATTTACATGAACCTTATGGAGAAATTTGACTTGGCTTGTGACCAAAGATTGGCTCACAACCACATTCGGAGGGGCCAGAACAGATTAACCTTATTTACATTGAATCTTATGGGGAAATTTGACTTGGGTCACAACAGAGTCATGGAACGCATTAAGTTTGTGAGCCAAGCTACCACTGTACTTCTTGGTAAACTGTGAATTCCTGCAGGGATTATGCAGCAACATTGTAGCATTATTGTATATTCGACTGAATGCCCTGTCCGCTCTGGCTTATAGCTAGAGGGGAGAAGAAGAGCAAGAGAGGGGAGGGGGAAGGAGTTCCATTTTCTTAAGGCAACAGCAATACTAAACAGTGACTTGGCTTGGAAAGTCAGTGCTTTTGAGAAAGAGTGAAGGTTTGATTTTAAAACACAAAGGCACATATAAGCAACATTTTTCTGCCAGGATTTTTCCCTCCATGGTCTTGAAACTGCATTGTTCAGGGCCAAGTCAAGACATGTTAGAATGGATTCGTTTTGTGCTCATCTAAGTGCTAGCCCACGTAACTAATCATGGTCAAAGCTGCAGATGCTTGAGCAAGGGATGATGATGCTCAGTGGGGTTCAGAGGAGGCCTTTCCTTCTTTTGCAGAAGGTTGGGCCTCAATAACACATGCCTGCATCTTTTGAAACAAAAGGAGATTTACATTGTTCTTCAGAGCTATTGTTTTATTCATATGCATATCAATTTAATTAAAGCTTACATTAACTAGATGAGGTTTCTTTAATTAGGCAAAATTCCTTTTCCTTGCAGGATGGTAGAGCTGCTTACTTAAGTTTCCCAAGGGGTCTTCAATCCTGCCAGGGTCCCAGTCTGTAGCAGCTGTCCCACACCTACAATTTCCACTTAGTGAGAAATTTGCAGCAAGGACTGACAGCATGCATTGGGCACTGTCCACTTGAATCTGCTTAACTTTAGCAGTGCAGCCACATTGTCACCTTCAGGCCATTCTCTGCACCTGACTCTTCCTCTGAATGCCACTGTTGAGATGGGGAGTCTGGCTGGGTCAGGCACATGGAGCAGAGTCCAAGTGATCTATTATGTTGGCCTTTCAGAATTTCCTTTCAAAACAATGGTATGGGGAGATCTCCAGGGATACCAAGAACTGGAAAATCATTCTGTGCCTTTTCCTATTCCCTTTACTATGCTGTGGCTTCATCTCCTTCAGGTAAACCCTTCCAAATTAATACAATAATAGTATTTCTGTTGCTTTTAGCATACAACATCTTTTGTTGCAAGTGGTGACTTCTTCTCTCCAGATTTGATGCTATTGCAGAAAAAGTATCTTCAGGTATTCCAAGAGCAAGAACAATTGTCTGGAAAACTTACTGGAGAGATAATCAATGCTAATACAATTATCATGCAGAAACAGTTATACTGTTATTGTAGGATCTAGCATCTACTGTTGGGTAGGTTGTTTCAGAATACTTTGGTGATAGTATTATATTTGCTACATAGTTCTTATTTGATTACCGTATTTTTCGCTCTATAAGACGCGCCTGACCATAAGACGCACCCAGTTTTTAGAGGAGTTAAACAAGAAAAAAAATATTCTGAATCAAATGGGCACATAATCACAGGCACATTCCCCATCACTTCCCCATGGGCTGCACATCTGACAGACTTACTGCACACACATATTCGCTCTATAAGACGCACAGACATTTCCCCTTACTTTTGAGGGGGAAAAAAGTGAGTCTTATAGAGCAAAAAATACGGTATATAAATAGTCAATTTAATCTGTCTTTAACACTTCTTTTAAGAATGAGATTATTCAAGGATAGGCTGGATCTGCGCATGGTAGGCATGTCATGAACAGATCTGGCTGGAGCTGGGGGCCAGACTAAATGGCCCGGGAGGCCCCTTCTGACTTGCTCTGTTTATGTTGCTATGTTTCTATGTTAATCCATTTAGAACAACTCTTCTCTTTCTCTATTTTTTTTTTTTTTGCATAGGAGAAAGCCAACTGAGAGGAGCAAAAGGCTGTTCTTCTACTATGTCTGGTTCTTCACATCGCCGTTTGTAGTCTTCTCCTGGACTGTCATCTTCTACATTGCCTTCCTCCTGCTATTTGCCTATGTCCTGCTCATGGATTTCCAGAAAGAGCCTACCATGCTTGAACTGCTCCTCTACGTGCTGGTCTTCATCCTGCTGTGCGATGAAGTGAGACAAGTAGGGAGTGCTTGGAAAAGAAAGGAAACCAAAATGTTCTATTTCCCAGGGAGCCATTATTCCAGTTACAGGCTCTGTGTTCAGATGGGTTGTTCCTTTTCCTGGGGTCTTAATTTCCATGAAGGTCCTACTAAATTAATTGGACATATAGCAATATTACTTAGACACAGCATGTGATTAATGAGCTTAGAGCACAATGTGGAGGGAAAAAACCGTTCCAGCTCCCAGTATGCCCCAGCCAGTATGCTGGCAGTTATGGGTCTTTTTCTGCCTGTACATTGGTAGGATCTCACTCTTAATTAGTGAGGCTGCTTCCATGGCATCCCAGCCATGAGGCTTGGCAGGGTTTGTAGGGGAGTTCAGATCCATGTGCCAATTCCATCCTAGGGTGGTTCAGAGTCAGTGTGGTTACTGGAAGGCAGGGGAAATGGTGTTATAAAGGGGTGGGCCAAGCAAGACTTCTCGTGGCCTGATTTCCGTCTGTGGCCACTCGGAATAAATGGAAGCTTCTAACCGCAGTTCAGACCACAGTTCTGTTCCATCTACAAAGCCTTGCAGATTGTGTTACAGTGTTCTGAAACTAGTGACGATCTAAAGGGGCAAAGTTAGGCCCTTCCTTTGAGCATTGCCATACGGTTTCCCCTGTTGAAATGTGGATTGATAAAAATATCTGAAGCTGTTAAGATGCTCTATTACTGCTCTAAGAGCTGAAGGTAAAACACCCAGTGGTCCGTGTAGTTCCTTTAGACAGGCCACGCAAAAGTGACTTCAGAACATCCACTGTTCTTGCATATCTAACTCTGCAAAATGGAGGCAGAGGGGTTGCATGCCAGTAAGCAGTTAGGAAACTTTCTAATACTACAGTTGTTTCTATGGTGATATTATGTAGCATGGCTTCAAAACCTCCTTGTTCATTAATGCCCTACCCTTCAGGAGTTCAAAGCTTGTACTCTGCACAGAATTTTTGTCTCAGATATTGAAGAAATATAAGTTTAGCATATTGACACACACACACACACACAGAGTGGTACGTTGGCTCACAAACGCCTTGGGTCACGAACACCTTGGGTCATGAACAAAAATTTCATGAAAATTTTGACTTGGGTCAAGAACTCCACTTTGGGTAGTGACCAAGATCGCAGCCATCTCTCCCTCCACCCCAAGTGGGGAGATGGCCACGATCACAGTCGCGTTCGTGCAGGGAAGACGTGCATGATCACGGCTGTGCTGTGCCCGTCTTTCCTGCAGGAGCGTGCCTGTGATCACACATGTCTTCCCTGCACGAATGCAACTGCAATTGTGGCCCTCTCCCCACCCAGGGGGTTGGGGAGAGGGCCACGATCGTGGTGGTTGCAGTGGGGGGGAGATGGCCAAGATTGCGCCCGTCTTTCCTGCAGGAGTGTGCCCATGCCAGGGTTTCTTTGAGAAGCACCACCCCAACATAAATGTAACGAACAGAGTGTTGAATCTGATGAACAATAACGTGGACTCTCATTTCCGGAGGGTTATGTAGCACAGGAAAAAACAAGTGACTATAGACAGGTTTTCCACCAAAATTGACCCTGCAGCTAAGAGACAAAGAAAGGAAACCCCTGAAAGAGACCTCCCCAATGTCCTTATGGAGGGGGACTCTCCCGCAAAACAATAACCACCCCCACACCCGCCTAGGTTAGTGTTCTCCACTGTACTGTCCAGGACTTTGCTACTTTGTTGTTCTTTGTCACTTTGTTTCAAATTTTTCTGATTGAAAAAAATAGTTACAAAACAGATTAACCTTATTTGCATGGAATCTTATGGGGAAATTCGACTTGGGTCACAACCAATTTGGGTCACAACCAGAGTCATGGAACAGATTAAGTTTGTGAGCTAAGGTACCACTGTGTGTGTGTGTGTGTGTGTGTGTGTGTGTGTGTGTAGAGAGAGAGAGAGAGTCCAAATTCAATTTTGTGTGAGTGTTTCTGTGTAGCGTGATGCCTTAATTTGAGTAATGAGGTTATAGATCAAAGAGGAGAACAAAAAACCAACTCTAAGATTATTGTTGCCTTGTGTCAAATGGCTTCTTGTTTGTTCCATTGCATGGCCAGGTGACATTTCAGTGTTTTAGGAGGTAACTATTTTAAACCCTTCATACCATGGACTGGAAATGTGTCTGTTCAGCCAGAAAAGCAATCAGTGTTCATTTAGCTACAGGGCTGATGTAATGTCCCCTGAACTGTCTGAACTGCTTTAGACCTTAAGTGCTGTAAGAATACGGAGTAAACACTGCCAGAAATTACAGAAAATGTAGCAAAGCCCCAGGAGATACACATTTACAGAACTGGTAGGGTTGCTAGAAGTACTCCTCACAGATCATCACCTATGGGAGAAACTTGTATTTATTGTATTTATTTTATACGACAGAAATCCAAATTCTTTTTTAAAAAATCTAAAACTTTGAAGATGCTTAACTTGAAATAGTTGTATATATTTTTTTTTCTTATCACTTGTTTCTTCCACTTCTCAAGGATGCATATCATTTCCAATGTAACTACTCTCATCCTTTTTGTCCTAATAAGAGCATTTTATTTACAATATTTATTAAAGTCATCAAAGCAGTGAACATACAATGCCATCAACGCATCAATAAAACATAATAGCAAATACATTCTTATCAACAGTAACACTTCTGTCTGCTCTCTACGCTCCACACTTCACCTCCTGGCCATTCTGCACTTTCAAAACCAAGTTACAGCTCTCCATAACTTCCCAGAGCCATGTTGGAACACTCCAATAAATGCAACAGACCCGGGAAGCTACAGCTAACTGTATGACTCTCTCTCTCTCTCTTTTAGGGCAAAAGGGAATGGGGAAATGCAATGAGCCTGGGAAGCTGTGGACAGCACTGGCTTCTGCACACACACAGAGCAGGACAGGGTAATAAATACAGTGTGACATGGCCAAAATTGCATCAGAAGTGTTTGAAAGTGTTTTCCACTCAGAAATGATAGCTGAATAAAATATCTAAAAACTGTAGATTTGCAGTTGCAAAAGGGAGGTAAGAATTTTTAAAATTGCAATAAATTATGAAAGTGAGGGTAGAATTTAAAAAACCTTTGCAACCACCACATTGCTGCAAGGGCACCTTGGGGGAACTGCTCATAGCTGTCAGAAATGGGACTGTGAAAGCCAGCTTTTGTGGGCTGCTTTTTAAAGCGACCAAAAATGGGTGGCCGTCATGGCAGAGAGGGCTGGGACACTTTGCTGCTCCCACAGGAGGACTGAGATGGGAGGATGCCCTGCAAGGGCATGATACTCATCATGTGCCTGACCATCTGGCACTGAATCGGAGATAGGTTGGCTTATCATGTTAATCATGATTAATCCTGTTGTGTGCACAGCTACACATTCTGTAAGTCCTAATAAAGTTGCAGGTGCAGCGAATAGCAAACTATGATAAAAGAAGTTATTCAAATATGATGCTATTCAAATATGTTTTTTCATTGTTTTGCTTTTCTTTTGAGATTCATATGCAATAATTTGGCCTCAGGTAAAAGCTGTATGGTTCACCCCAACTACACCCTCATTTATTTCAAAATCATCTACTAACTCAGTGTAGGTCTGTGATTTATACTCTTTGTGATACAGAAGGAAAACATTAAAGTGCCATAGCTTAAGGGGACCTGAGCAAATCGAAAAGCTGCAAGTGCAAGTAAATTGTGACACAGTCCAAAACGACTAGCAAATTAATCTTACAAACATTAATTTAAATTAGCAAAGAGAAAGGGAAAAATTCATTCACCGCAGTTACAGTGAAGCCATGCATGAAAAGAATGGTTTTTCTGGCCAGGATGCAGAATATGGCAACTGAATCTCAGCAGAGATCCTGTTCAATGGTTAATCTAAAAATCTCATTAAACTCCGTGTCCACAATCACATAATCATTGGGATATCTGGTATACTTTTGTTGAAATTTGTGTGTATTTACTAGAATGTTGTATATCCATATACAAATGTATTGTATGCATTCATTCATATCAATATATACATGTCCATATGCAAATAATTTTTCTTTCTTTTTCATAAATGTTATGCTGGAAATATTTGCAGAGTTTAAGTTTAAACATTCTGAGTGGAAGGCACTTCCAAACACTTCCGTTACAATTTCCCCACGTTCGGTGCATCTCCCACACATCTTTCCTAGACTGCATCTGGAAACTTGCCTCACTGGGGTCAGCAGCCCACTTTTGGAAACTTCTGCTGCTCCTCCCACACCCCTATTCACTCTTCTTTTTCTTAGGAGATAAATGGACTTGAGCAGGGCTGTCAAGGCCAGGCTGCTTTGGAGGACATTCATGGGATGGCATAGGATCGCCATGAGCTGGCGATGGCTTGGTGGCACACAGCAACAGTGCTTGGCTGCTTGAATAAAGTGAAGAATGTCTTAGTATTTGTTGTCATCAAAAGATCATCCCAGTATCTAAGCACAAGTACAGCTACAACTAAGGCTACACTTCTATAGCACTTACAAGAGTGTAAGTCCCGCTAAACTTAGTGGGATTTATTTCTGAGTAGCCATAAAAATGCAGTCCTAGCAATGTATACTCAGAAGGCCCATTGTGTTCATTGTCAGTGAGTTTATGATTGATGCACAAACAGCTGCACATCCTTCACACTCACTTACTTCTGCATGAGCAAATGCAGGATCAGGCGGCACATCCTTCTGCTGGGTTCTTGATGCATCAGTTCTTCTTCGTGGTCTCTGTGCAATCACACACATGGGCCTGCCGTGGAGCGCAAAATCGGGATAAAAATTCCATAGCACAGCATCACAGAGTGAGTGGGGGGGCCTCCCTCCTGTCCCTTCTGGGGGCCCCCATAAAAGGGGGGCCCTACCCAATTCCTCAGTTCCTTTTCGACTGCACTGGCAATCGCATCACTGACCAGATCTCATCCAGTTCATGCATTCTTTTAAATTTTTCCTGCTCTCTTCACCTTCTCTACCTCTAGAATGAAAAAAAACCCCCTTGCTTTTTCTTCTTGAACATATTTTTCACCGTACCTTTTCCTGAGTACCTCTCCCAGCTCATCCCGAGGTTGCCTCGCTGATCTCTCTCCACCCTGTGGGAAGTAGATTTAGCCTTACTTCTCTCTCCCCACCTCCACGTGTATCTCCTGTTCATGATTTTTTGTCTCGGCATGGCTGAGCTGGCTTTCCACTGCTGCGCCTCATGCACTGCTCACTTGCCAGCTATGGATGGCCATTCCCAATGCCTCCTTTGCCTTGGCGAGGAGCACATCGTGGAGACATGCCCACTTTGCCAAGCTTTTAAAAAGCAAACCTGCTGGCAATGGGCAGACTGCCTGGAATCTGCCCTGTGGCAAACTCCTTTAAATCTGAGCCCAAAAAACCACTGTCCACAGAGAAGGCCACCCAGCTGGCCAAGCGCTCCAGGAAGAGTACCACCACCGCCACTGCCTCCTCCACTGCCTCTACCACTGCTGCCGCCACTGCCATGGAGGGCCCTCTGGAGCCTACAACTGTGTCCAAGTGCAAGAAGTGCCAAGCCGCCAAGCCCATGGCCTCCCCACATGCCACCTCACCCTGTGAGGGCCACCCCTACACGCCAGACCCCAGGGCTCCCTGGGATTGAGCCCCCATGGCCCCAGCACCTGATTCCTTGGACAACCCCAACTGTTCACCACCCAGGGTCTCCCTGCCCATGTGTGGATCTCCACCAGCATGCAGCCCACCATCTTTACTGCCTCTGTTGGCTGGCCACGACCCTCTACATCTGGGGGACTGATCAGCTCACTGCTCTGCTCCTTCCCTGACTGGGACGGGTCCTCCTCATGGTCGCCAGCCTCTTCCCACTTGACCAACTGGCCCAGCTCTCCACAGCTGCCCTTCACAGCTGCAACCAGCCATGGGAGGCACCACATTAACTGGGAGGACTCCAGCTCCTCTGACTCCTTTACCATGGAGCCAGCCTGCACAGACTACTGGCTGCTTGATGCTGTCGACATCACCACGCCAAAGATCTCCATGAGTGGGCTGCATCTAACCTGAGCTGGCCACGTCCTGGCACCAAGCACAGCCTCCACCGTTCTCCATCCAACCAGGATGATCGACACCAGGCGCATGCTCTGCCTTCACGTTGGGAGTGTGCCAATGTGCGTGGCGCTGAATGGAGCCAATGCCACCTCTTGGAACGAGAGGAGAACTGCTCCGCTCTGTGGCTACATGCCACATGGTGCTGGGAACCCACTGCCTGCGAGGCCACCCCTGACACCCACCACCAAGCCCATCATGAGGCTGCCCATCATGAGGATCATACTCCAGAGAGTCAGGTCAGAGTATCTCCCCCCGCTCGGTCCCCGCTCGCCCCAGGCCACAGACCCTGAGCCACCCATGTCACCTGGAGGGAAAGGGAGTTTCCCTGATCTGGTGCTCTGCATGGCAGATGAAATGGGGCTCCAGATATCCCACCCAGTAGAAACCAAGGTGGACCCTCCTTTTGATGCCCTGTCCTTAGGGCAGTTGACCTCAGTCTCCTGGCAGAAGCTCTCATCTCCCTGACCATGTCCATCAGGACTGCAGCACACTCCACTGCAGCACCACCCAGAGGCTCCTAGCCCTGTTCAGCTCACACGGCTCTGAATGAGGCCCCTCTAGGTTTGATTCGTGGAAGTCTTCGCCATGTACGAAGAACCCCATGCCATTTGACTGACCCCACCTCTGGCAGTCAGAGAATCTCTCCACTGGTGGGGGTGGGACATTGACAATCTTACCACCGGGATCTCCTTCTCTCCTCCAGAGCCCTCCCTGACGGTCACAAGTGATGCCTCAAGCACAGGCTGGGGTGCTCACTGCAGATATGCGCATACAAGACCTCAGGGTCCCACACAACTCGCATATTCACATCAACCTCCTTGAGATACTGGCAGTGTGCAAGGCCCTCACGTCCTTTCAAAACTCCCTGACAGGACAGCACGTTCAGATAGCCACAGACAACACCACTGTCATGACAGCTAAGCATCCACTCCAGACAAGAGTGTGTGTTCGGCAGGGCAGTCCTCTCGGCAATTCTCCGGTGACGATGGCCCCTCCTCCAGGAAGGGTATGCTTGCTATTCGCCCATGTGTGTGATTGCACAGAGACCACGAAGAAGAAAGGCAGGCTGCTTGCCTGTAACAGCCATTCTCTGAGTGGTCATCTGTGCATTCACACAACCAGCCCCCTCCTGGCTGGTGGTCAGCCTAACGCGCCCTGTCCTCCACTGGACCTCCTCTCTGCTTCTCCACTCCCACATGCCTGGACCACTGCAGCCTCCAGGGCAACTGAGGGAGTGGGCAGGGGCCTCCCCTTTTATCTGGGCCCCCAGAAGGGGTGGGAGGGAGACCCCTGCCCACTCCTTGACACTGAGCTATGGAAGCTTTCTCCCAATCTAGGCCTTGCAAGCCCATGTGTGTGCATGCACAGATGACCTCTTGAAGGACGACAGTTACAGGAAAGCAACCTGCCTTTTCCAGCCAACACTCTTGATTAATATAATGAAACTGTTCAATATAACTGGGGCTGAATGAAATTTGGGTTCTGGTCTTGTTTCCTGCAAGAGCTACGTATGACATTTGTGATGTGGAATCTTTGCTTTCTTCTTTTCATTAGTGGTATATGAATGGTACTAAGTACTTTTCAGACCTGTGGAATGTCATGGACACCCTGGGCATTCTTTACTTCATAGCAGGAATTGCATTCAGGTGAGTTCTAACAGACTTTCTGCTTTGTGCTCAAAGCCACCAAACCAAAGTGTTGTTGTAGTGATGGTAAAATGATGTGCCATGGGGTGAAATGGACATGTGGGGAATGGTTGTTGCTTGTTCAACACTGAAGTCTGAATCTGACAGAGAAGCATCTCCTTCAATTGGAAAATGGGGATTTTAGCTACTCTATCTCTGTTTCTTTGCACAGGCTCCATTCCTCAAATGAAACATCCTGGTATTCTGGCAGAGTAATTTTTTGCCTGGATTACATTATTTTCACTCTAAGGCTGATCCATATTTTCACAGTAAGCAGAAATCTGGGTCCCAAGATAATTATGCTTCAAAGGATGGTAAGATATATCTGTTTCAAGATGAAATGTTCATGTAAAATCATTAAATGCTTCAGATTGGAATACCCAGGAAATCTCTCTGTTCATAAAGGATTAACAAGTCATGTGGGCATAAAAGTGAGAGCTATGGAGTCATTTCTGTTTACAGTTTCCATGCTGTCTTATGGCGGATTGATTCATAAGTGCCTCCTCAAGGCAGGAACTGAGGACTCTGTCAGATCTTTGCCACACTAAGAAAAGCAAGCAGACAACCACACTGAATAAAAGGAGAGAAAATCCCTGCAGGGCTCAGCAATGGGAGTTGTAATGTTGTGTTGCTGTGCTGCCAATCTCTTTGTCCTGTGGGGCTGGAGGTCATGTCACCAGGCCCTGTCCTACATCCTGACTGGTTTCTTGGCATGAGAGATGGCCTGTGCCACATCCCTAGACATATTTCAGGCTCTTTCCTTCAGAGCACCACTGTTGCTCTTGAGCAAGAAGGGAAATGTGTCTCCAAAAGCCAGCTTGGCAGCAGTGCTTGGCACTACAGCCTTGTCCACATGCTATTTATGGCAAGTGGTGATGCAGTTAATGGAGGCTGAGAAAAACCCTTTCCCCAGCAAGAAACCTAGCTCTGAAACCAGTGCAGAGCTGTCAAACAATTTTCTGTTTGCATTGCCACATGCTAGTTAATACCTGATGGGGAGACTTGTGGATGACCATAGTACCTACTTTTGTGATCAGAGAAACATGTCTCATCTCCAGTCCATTCCCTCATCTCCAGTCTAAGTAGCAGCACTTGCTCAAAGATGAAATTACTCATTAGCAGTACTGTGCTGAACTAAGCCCACTGTTGTAATAGGGGCAGTACCAGGTACCACAAAGATCCAGGGCACAGGCCCATAGGGATAAAACAATTGCACAAGTCTGCATGTGCTAATTTCCATATGCAAATACTTGTGCATAACTAGAAATAATTACTATATGTTAAATTTTATACAATGTAGGCTATTTAGCCTCCTGCTTGCTTCCAGGAGAGAACTGGGCAATGTCTCAAATTGTGCTTGCTTAAAACTTGCTCTGCCCACGTCCACGCTTTTCCTTGGCCTTTCAGGGCCAAATCAAGATAGAGAGGTTGGAATGCTCTGGACCAGCAGAGACCTGTTTGGCTCTTTAAACATTTACCAATTAATGGGAAACTGAATATGGCACACTGGCAAGGGAGAATCTGCATCAGCCCTCACCTGTTCTTTTCCTCTCTCCTCCTCATATCATCAGGCCAGATGGGGAGGGAGAGAGAGCCACTGGTTCTTCATTTCATTCCACATATTTTATTTCAGTAGTTTTGAGGATTCTAGAACACATTTCTTCAATTTTGGGGCTCTTACTTCTTGATATCCTATAATCTACAGCAAATGCTTCAATACAACATTTCTAGCAACCTCAATATCATGAGACTCCTAAAGTACCCAGAGGCCTTTATTAGGAATTTTAAACATAAACAGAAGAGTGCATTTGTCCACTTCTAGCATATAAGGCTAAGGTTGGGCAAAAATAGAGTACATTGTTTTCTTAGTTTCAAGACATGGATTGAGTGGCTTGACAGAAGGGACAGGATACCCCCACTTACATGTAAATGCTTTCTTTCACAGCTGATAGATGTCTTCTTCTTTCTCTTCCTCTTTGCGGTGTGGATGGTGGCTTTTGGTGTAGCCAGACAAGGGATACTGCGGAAGAATGAACACCGCTGGGAATGGATATTCCGATCAGTCATTTATGAGCCCTACCTTGCAATGTTTGGCCACTACCCTACTGATATTGATGGTATTGCCATCTTGAACTGGAATGCCAAGCATCTATGGGTTGGAGTAAAAGGAAACAGATGTACCTGTCTTAAAGGAGCAGCTGGGGAACTTAATTTTATGGGAGGAAACATACTGTAGATTTTTAGTGTTGGGATGAACACAAAGACTTTAGTGTTGGGATGAACACAAAGACCCAAAGTGCTCATGTTCTTTAGTTCTCTAAGCCCAGCCTAGGGCAAAGGGTGTTTCTGTTCCACTGAGTGAAATTTCTTGTCATTTTGCACACCTCCCAGAAGCTCAATTCAAGTGGGAAGGATAATGCCCCTGCCCCCCTTCTCTGAGCTTTCTCTGATTCACATGGAGCTTTGGAAGCAGCAAAATGCCCAGCTGTTTCCCGGGCCTCTTCAAAAGTTATGCATATTATCCCCTACTACCACTACTGCTATTTATATCCACACTACAGTATATTGCATTTATATCTCACCTTTTATTCCTCTTGTGAGGAAGTGACTTAGCTGAATTTTATCCCTGCAACGACAACCCTGTGAAGTAGGTTGGAATGAATGATTGGCCCAAAGCCACTCAGTGAGCTTCAAGGCCACGTGGGGACTAGAACCAGAATCTTCTGAGTTCAAATCCAGCACTCTCACCTCCACACCACACTGGCTCTTGATAGTATTAGAATAATTCTGCAACTGTCAGCAAATATCATGAAAGGCAAAGAAGGTAATAGAATTAGTGTTGCATTAAAGAATGCATTGATGGCACATAAGTACTAAGTTAACATCAGAACCTACCAATCCCTCTTAAGTTTCTGTGTCTTCCTGTTATGATAGGGACTACATATGATTTTGATCATTGCACCTCCACTGGGAATGAATCTAAGCCTCTTTGTGTAGAAGTGGATTCCAACAACTTCCCCCGTTTTCCAGAGTGGATCACCATCCCACTAGTGTGCATCTACATGCTGTCCACCAATATCCTCCTGGTCAACTTACTAATAGCCATGTTTGGGTACGTACCTGACTGGGGTTCTTCCCTGGTGACTAGTGTGCCTCAAAGTTTTCAGCTATCAGGCTCTACTTGTCCATCAACTGGGAAGTGAATGCAGCAGAACACATCACATCAATAATATATTTTAGTCTAATTATGACTGCTACGCATAATTATGCCTTTTACAACAGGCACACTTTCAACACATCTTCTTGCTCCTCCTGCTTATCAACATTAGCACCTGAAGTGAAACAACAAGGATAGTAATTACCAAAGCATGTTAATTTACAGATGTAGTATGAAAGGCTCTTCAGGGACCTATGATCATCCTCTGGTGAACTGATTAAAAATTACCATAAACCATCTAATTATTTCACCGCTATCTGCCAAGTCAAAATGATCATTTCTTAGCCTAATGACATTAAAAAATAGACCCTGGGCCCAGATCCTGCATTACTTTAGAGGTACAGATTGAGACTGTAGTGTGGGTGGGGTGGGGTGGGGTGGGGTGGGGGGAAAATAGTTAAATGCCGCCTTCCACCGCCGCCACCACCACTCCAGCCAGGATCCCAGTCCAGATCAGAGCCTCTGCCATTATTCTAGAGGTGGAAGAAGACGAATGGGTAGTTGGCTACCTACACCTATAAAGGAAAGGGGGCTCTGGCCCTTAGGCTGCAATCTCATGCACACTGTCCTGGACTAAGGGCTGCAGAACAGTGCAGGACTTATGTCTGAATAACTGCGGCCAGGGATGCACTGTGAAGTTTGCCCGTGCTTGGCGTTTCAATGTTCTGCTGAAAGGATACTATGAGTCGCACAGCCTTTGTGGTCCTGGCTGCAGCAACTTCTGAATCAGTCTGACCTGGTAGCAATTATCCAGGCCGGGGTACATTGCAGACAGACTGCTCTCATGTGCACTACCAGAGTCTACCACTTGAGAGCAGCCAGAAGTTTCTGTTGGTGCAAAATAAGGCAGCACATCAGCCCCATGTTGAGGGCTGTGCTAGTTACTGTTGGAGAAATCATAAAAAGTCAAAACAAGGAGGTGAAAGATTTTGCAAGTAATTCTCTGGTTCATTGACTTGGAGGTCAATAAAGTGATAAACTTTTTGTGGTATGCTACAAAATTTATTATCGTTCTGCAGAGCAAGTAATCTGCTAAGAATGAGAGCAGATTCCCCCAACAAGAACTTGAACAAAGAATTTATACTTCTGTCGAAGTCATATAGCAGGACTGCACTTTAACCTATCATAAACATATACATTAGATCCCAATGCATGTAAAGGTATATCTACATATAATCTAACAGAAACTACTCATGTATCTCCTTCTCTGCACATCCTCCTGAAGTGATACCTGATAGGAGACTCTTCTAAAGCTCTCTTCCCTACACATGCACATTTCTTGAGGTTCAACTTATTAGCCTGTTTGCTTATCCCTAGCTAACTTTCTGGTTATCTCCCACAGTACCAAGAGTCTTCATGGCTCAATGCAAAGTTTGGACCCCTTTAAAGCAGCAGTGGGCAGCACACAGCTTGTGAGGCTCATGTATTTCCCCAGGCTGTCTTGGTGGCAGGGAGGGGAAGTACTATATTTGCATTCCTTACACATGGTTTCCTTTTAAAATTGCTGTTTTCTCCCGTTTGTTTTTTTTCTGCTGTCACTGCTGTCACTGCATCAGCAGGACAATTTTGCTGCGGGGAAGGGATAGGTGGATTCTGAGGAAGGGGACTGACCCCTAAAAAGTTGCCTGCCTCTGCTTTGACATTGAAAGGGCTCAGGGTCTGGTTGTCTGATAGCCACTCTCTCTCATCATGAGCCCGTCCAGTTGCAGGAAAGTAGTTCTGAGCACAGGCCTGCGTGCTGAGGCCTATTTGGCAAGCACATGTGAAAGGGCATCTTCCTGCCTCGCTCCCAAACTGCTGAGTGCTCTTCTGAGCTGAGATCGCTCTCTTTCATGACTCTTCTGACGAGGATTAAGCCATAAATCTTTCTTTTGAAATTTCCAATACTAGATTTAATGGGGTTTTTTTAGCATGGCTTTTTACCTTATTAGCAGTTTTGTCATGTTGTTTTATCTGTATTGTTGTACATAGTCATACATATAGAATAAAAGGCTTGATTGGAATATTACAGTCCTAATTCCAGTTGTAAAAATAGGAGATTCTAAGTAGTGCTAAGTGTTACTGTTGCATAAACTAAGAAAGTATAAAAGTGCTATTAGATGGGCTGAGTACTCCGATGCAATGAAGGAAAATGTATAAACTATTGGTCATCCTGAGAGCTGTGGGTCTCAGCTTGGCAATCATGACATGTCCATGGTAGATGCATAAACACCTGTGCTTCCTTAAGAGTGAATAGCCCATTCTGATGCAGTAAGGATATGAAAATGATACTGTAGGTATGGAACTTACAACCTTCTGTGTTTATCCTCTAGTTACACAGTTGGGTCTGTTCAAGAGAATAATGACGAAGTGTGGAAGTTCCAGCGCTATTTCTTGGTTCAAGAGTACTGCAGCCGCTTAACTATCCCATTTCCTTTTGTCATCTTTGCCTACATCTACATGGTGTTGAGGAAAATTTTTAAATATTGCTGTAAAAACGAATGCGAACCACCATCCATTTGCTGTAAGTTACACTTCTACTCTCACTTGCACTCCTCCCCATTCAGAGTTCATTGCTAATCTTTCAGGTTCCTCATGATAAGACCCTTATGAGAGGAAGTAGATACCCCAGAAAGGATTGGACTATTGGGCAGGTTTCAGGTCAAACAGACCTGAAGTAATTTTAGCTCTTCTCTGCCCTTCCTGGCTTAAGAATTAAGCACTTCTTCTTTAGCTTTACCCCACCCACCACTTAGGTGCCTGATCTTGTAATTTATAACTGATAGGGTTTTATAAACAGATCTTGACCAATTCAGCCTAAATTTCTCATGTGGCTATAGAATCCTGGCGAAAGCATTCTTGAAACTGCCTAAGCACATGGTTGATTATATATCACCTAAACTAGAGATAACAATTCAAGTAGCAGTGAAGAGCTATATCTTTTCTAGAGAGATTGATAATATGTGTTTATGGCTGAGAATGACTAATTTTTTAACCTCTCAGGGATCTATTTATAAGAATGCATCAATATGCATTCCAAGAAACTGAATTTAGTTCTAGAGGCCCACTATATTCAAATACTTTTTAAACTGCATTTTTAACAGCAAGCATTTCTAGTTAATTGATTTAAGTTGTCCTACATTTTGGTGGACCAGCTTTGTAGCGTAAACTCATTTTTAACCAAACCAACCCTGCACACCATAAGGATGTTGTTGTTTCTCTGTTCCATCTCTATACTGTCCCATAGCAGTTAATGACAAGGTATCTTATTAGTTCCTTCATTGGATACTAAACCTATGAATTATAAGTGACATCTATTATAAAATGACTTAAGTTCCTAAACCATGGAGGGGAAAATAATGCTGACAGGCATTTTAGCCCACTTGGTTTTGACCTAACAAGACCCTGGGTGAGCCAGAGAGTCTTAGACTGAGCAGCATATTTAGCTGTCCTCCTCAGAGAGGTTCACCTGGCACCTTGTGGTGTCCTTTCCATGCCAGATGAAGGCATTTTTATCCTCTCAGGTATTTCAGTTCTTAACAACTTAATTGTTTGAAATCTATTGCTGTGTTTCAAATTTTTACACTGCTGCTGGTTTTATATTGCAGTTTAAAACAGTGTTGTAGTCTACCATGCTGCTGGATTTTATGGTTGTCATTTGGTCAACCATCCAGAATGTTTCAGCTGTTGGATGCCATCATCAGCATAGCTGGACACACCACTGAACATGTGTAGGCCACTTGCCAGCAGTGGCGAGGGATGAGCAATGAAGGGGCCCTAAGTTTCTGCAGACTCTGGCTTCTCCTCTCCCACTCCTCTCCCCCTTCCTTCCTGAAGAAGACGCCCTTTGTGACCCCTGCAAGGTGGAAGCAGCCACCACGTTCTTCCCATGGCAGCTGCAAGGGGGAGGGATCTGATATTTGATCCCCCCTCCCCAGGTCACCATAGTGAGTGGAGGGGGGATCCAAAATATCCTAGGCTCCCCTGGATGGACCACCATCTTGCACCTCAAAATAATAATAATAAAAAAACAGTAACAAAACCAGTATAGGACACAGAAAGAAATCAGGAGCATTAGCAATTCAGTACTGATGAGAAAAGCCTCAGTGCATGTCCGAAGGCGACAACCGTAGGCCTGTGACTGCTTGCGGACTTTCCTTCAGCGCACTGTGCTTGCTCACAGCAGCCCGAAGGAGCAGGACTGATACTCTGCAGTCCCGTCCATGGCTGTGTGGGGGTCAGCCACACTGAGAGCTGTGGGACTGACCTCTGAAGAAGCCCATCTTGAAGGGCACTGTGGTAGCATCACATTTCTAGCTGAAAGAAACTGGGGTTGCCCTTTTAGTTGTATCCCACTGATGCCAGTGTTGCAATCTGGTGTGGATTTTGTATCTTGAAGGTTCAAGAAATGAAGATAATGAAACTCTGGCATGGGAAGCGGTCATGAAAGAAAATTATCTAGTCAAAATCAGTACCAAGGCTAATGACTCCTCAGAAGCGTATGTTATCTTGCCTTCTTTGTCTTTCCATCTAATCAACCTGAATGTCATATATTTTATTCTTGAAAAAAATTGTTTAATCTATAGACTTCCTTAACCGATTCAAATATATCTTAGTTGTTTTCCTTATAACAAAGATAAGAAAGAAGCTAGCAGATTTGTGGTGCCAATCATGAACTTTCATACTTTTAAAATTAGCATATTGAATTAACAACATGGAAATTGATCTTATTTAACAGCAGTAGCATGAGGATCAGCTGAGATGTTCAAGGGGAAGCCATTTTTTAATCCACAAGTCTGTCCCAGTGTATGCAGTATACTGCTATGCAGAAAAGAATTTTAAGTGTTTCACTGTGCAAGTTTAACTTGTTTAACCAAGTGAATAAATTTGCATATGTGTAAAATTGTTCTGAAACAGAAAGCACACATGGTGTGTTTTTGAATATTGCAGGCATGCTTCTTTGGAGGCATCAGCTTAGAAGAGGCAAACCCTTGTGCATGAGGATAGCTGAGGGTGATGCTGAAGTGAAAAGGGTGCTTTACATCCACAATTTCTATAAAGATATTTTTCATGCTCTGCTGTTTGATTGTTTGATTGAATAGAGGCACAATTTAGCTGGCTAAAGGGTATTTGATCCACTAATCCATTCACTCAACCAATTAAACAATGGAGCACTGCTGGACTGTAACAGAGGCCAGGGCCTATGTTTTGCATCAAGGGGACACTGTGTGCACAGGAAGCAACCTGACCCTCTTTCTCCATCCTTCCTCATCTCTGGCCCTTCCTGGGAGAGGCTCTGCAGGGATCCGGAGAGGGAAATGTCAGGAAGTGAGCATGGCCCCGTCTGCAGGCAAAGGGTATGCTCTGCCATGGACTGGAGCCCCTGCCTTTGCCTTGCTCCAAGCCCTTCTGTGCCTGTATTGCAATGCTTGTGCTCAGTTGTGAGTAATGCAAAGAGCTAGAGTCTCAGAAAATGTGTGGTGAGTCACCGCCCCACCACTGTGTAGGTACTCTCATCATCTCCTACAGATAGAGAACTGTGGGGCAGGGCATGAGTTCCAGTCAGATTGGTCCATTAGAATCCCTTCTCTTGCAGGGAGGGCAGGGAGTTTGCCATCTGTCAGCCCTCAGGACTTGGCTCTTTCCTCCTGCTCTGCTGTACCCCAGCCCTAGCAGGCATCACAAGTGACCTCCTGCAGCTTTTGCTGTGTGTGCAGGTGCTTAAGGTGCCTCCGGAAAGCCTGAGGCATCTGCCAGGAAGAGGCACCCCTTCCTGTGCTCTGGGATCCCCAAGCAGGAGCTGCTGGGGGATGAGGGGCCCTTCCCTGCTCAGAACATGGGTCTCTGGAAAGCTGAGGCTCCCTGGGGAAGGCTGCTGGAAAGTGAGATGTGGATGGGAGACCATGCTGTTAGGTCTCTGAATAGGAACCAGTTAGTGAACTGTTTAGGTGTCCACTTGGGTATAATGCTGATATTGGCGATACCAGATGCTGTTAACTGACCTACTTAGAAACAGAGCGAGTCAGAAGGGGTCTCCCAGGCCATCTAGTCTGACCCTTGGCTCCAGCTGGCTCCACTCATGACATGCCTAGCATGTGTATGTCCAGCCCATCCTTGAACACCCTCACTGTGGGCCTCAATCACCTCCCATAGAAGCCCATTCCATACCCTCGGGGTCCTAACTGTCAGGAAGTACTTCCTGGCATCCAAAGTGAACCTTGGTTCCCTGAGCTTGGCTCCATTGGAATGCGTCCTGCCCTCCTCCACAGGAGAGGTGTTGACCCACCTCTGCATGGCACCTTTTCATGTACCTAGATGTCATCAACAGATCCTCTCTGTCTTATACCACCTTTACCTGACTATTCTCACCTAGTTCTCCCTGTCAGAATAATACAAGATAAACAGAACAGTTAATTAAAAACAAACAATGACCTAGGGGAAAACATTCCCCGGGCAGCCCAGACCGCAGCTAAGGGACGCTGACAAAGGATGACATCCTAATAAGCCTCAGAGGCTGCTGGCTCTGCCCCTCTGCTTCCTCCTGGGCCCCTCTGACCTCTCTGGGCCCACCTCCCTTCCTCTCCGCTGCTTCTGTCCCCTCACCCCTGCTCCTCTGCCCAGCTCCTGTCTTGCCTTTACCAGTTCCCTGGCCACTTTCTGCACACTCTCCCAGCCTCTGCTGCTCCATACAAGAAATTTGTATGACTTGTGCTTATTTAAGTTTTTGTTATGTCTTAAATGAAATTTAATTGAATTTGTATAGACTTATAATGTATAATAATTATACCTGTTGTATTTGCTTGTTTGGGGAACCACTTTGAGTATGATGCTTGGGTTTGCATGCATGGCAAGCCACAGTAGATTTTTTCACCACTGTCGGTCTGTCATGTCATCCAGATTCCCTTGCAGTATGTATGTATGCATTTATTTATATTGCAAATTATATCCTGCCTTTTTCCTACAAAGGGCTCAAGGCAGCTTGCATCATTCTCCTCCTCCATCTTATCCCCACAACAACAACCCTGTGAGGTAGGTTGGGCTGAGAGTCTGTGACTGGCCCAAAGTCACCCAGTTGGCTCCATGGCTGAGTGGGGACTAGAACCCAGATCGTCTGAGTCCCAGTCCCATGCTCTTAACCACTGCACCACACTGGCTCTCAGAATGGCATGTTTGGTTTTTCAGAAACCACAACCATGTTCCATGGTTTCCCAGTTCCACAAAGGCTTGTGTCACCTGACCCTGAAAAACACAATTCATTGGGTACCAGAGACTGAACTAGGGAGCTGCTTGCTTACAGTGTCCCAGTGCAGCTCTCACCAAGGGGCTGCCAGAGAGTGCCAGTGCCAGCTGCTGGTTTGCACAGGTGTCAGAGGTGTCCCCCCTGGACCAGCCCCCTCGTCCTCTTGGCTGCGCTTCAGGGCCTGAGCCCTACAGCATTCAGCTCACACTTGACAGCTGCAGTGAACCAAACTCAGCTCAGGATTGCAGTTGTCAAAGAGAGGTGCCTCGTTCCTCCCCATGGTGTTCCCTGGGATACCACCTGGAGGACTGAAAGGAACGAAAATGATGGGAAGGAGGAGAGTTACCCCCATCAACCTGATTAAGAGGCAGATTGAGGTAAAAAAAAAAATGAACCATGGTAACTATGACATGTGAACTCAACCAATGCATATAAAGACATTTAACAATGAGAACCCTTGTAATATATGTGGATATAAATTAACTGCCATGTTAATTATGTTATCCCTATGTTTAAAAATTTGGCAGAATGCTTTACTTTAGAACTTGTATTGTCAGATGTATAGCTTCATGTTGCATGGGGATATCCATCAATTATCATTTGCTTTCTGATGGTTATGTTTATTTCCACAGCATGGCACAGCAGTTCAGACAACTGGACATGAAGGTAACTTGGCGGGTATTGTTTTTGGGTGGCTTGACTTCTGATATATCCATAATGAACTTAGAATACAGATGTATATATCTGCATACATCTTTACAAATGTACCACTAATGTGCAAAATCAGATATTTAACCCTTCAGTATTTATGCACTCAGGTTTAACATTGATTTCATTGCAGGTTTGTTCCTACAATTCTTAGTTAAGAGCAATTTTTAAGACATACACATATTCAACTTTTTTATTGAAATCGAATCACAGAACAGCAGAATTGGAAGGGTCAGATGGCCATTAGGTCCAATCCTCTGCTCAGTGCAGGACTCCATGTTAAACCATCCCTCTTAGATGGATGTCCAGTTGCATCTTGAATGTCTCTAGAGTGGGAGAGCCCACAACCTTCTTAGGTCATTGGTTCCATTGTTGTACTGCTCCAATAGTCAGGAATTTTTTCCTAATGTCTAGCCAGAATCTGGCTTCCTGTAACTTGAAGCTATTATTCTGTGTCCTGCACTCTGGGATGTTCAAGAAGAGATCCTGTTCTCCTTTGTGACAGCCGTTCGAGTACTTGTAGAATGCTTTGTGTATTGGGGAAATTGAAGTCCCCTATAACAACAACATCATGCCTCCTTGAATCACTGGCAATTTGCTTTTCAAAAGTTTCATCCTTGTCTTCTCCTAGGAATAGATTCCAGCCACTGACTTCCTTTTATTCCTTGCTCCATTTATATTAACCCAGATGCTTTCAATGAGGCTGCTAAATGCATCCTCCTGTATTTCTGTGCAGAAATATGTACCTTTAACATATAGTGTGACTCTGTCTCCCTTTCTGTTCCTTCTGTTCTTCTTGAACAGGTTGTATCCTTTAATTGTTGAAATCCAGTCATGGGAGTCATCCCACCAAGTTTCAGTTCTACCTATCAGGTCCTGTATTAAGAGCTAAAGTTCATGCTGTTGTTTCCTATACTCCAGGCATTTGTATATAGACACTGAAGAGCACATGCTTTAGCTTTCTTCTTACATCTTTTGGAAGACTGTTAGAGCTGCCCTCTCTGTTGTGATGCATAAGCCTTTGTCTATTGCCATGTCCAGGTGTACTTCTCCATCCCCTGTAGGATTCAGTTTAAAGCCCTCCTGATAAGCCTCTTCATGCAGTGGCCAAACACATTCTTTCCAGTCCTTGTATGGTACAACCCATCCCTTGCCAACAGCCCATCGATTAGGAAGTGTATCTCAGAATCCAAATCTCTCACATTGGCACCACCTTCATGGCCAGGAATTCACTTGGAGAATTTGCTTTCTCTGGCTATTTCTCTTCCAAGAACTGGAAAGACTGAAGAGAAAACTACCTGGGACCCAGAGTTCTTGACTTTCTTCCCAAAAGCTTCAAAGTCTGATGTGATTTCTTCAAATCTCCACTTGGCAGTATTGTTTGTTCTCCCGTGCATAATAAGGAAGGGATATGTACCAGTGGGCTGTATGAGTCTTGGCAACCTTTCAGTTATAACACTAACCTGTCCTCCAGGAAGACAGCATATCTGACGAGTCCATGGATTTTCACAACATGCATGTGGTTCCATGCCATGCAACAGGGAGTCTCCAACAACTGACACTCTTCTCTTCGTCTTCCTGCAAGCCTTGGTAGCATTGTCACTACTTGGTTGATCTTCAGCCTTTTGTTCAGAGTTGCACCGGATAACTTGTTCTTCCATGGCAGACTGCCCTCCAGTCTCATCCTTGAGTAACTGAAAGCAGTTCCATAGTTCTACTACTTCCACTGCTTCAGAGTATCTTCTAGTTCTTCTGCACCTGTCACCCTCTTCCAGGGAGTTTCTTCCTCATTTTCCTTTCAGTCAAGATTCTCTTTTTTTACCTCAGCTTGCTGTTTGCTTGTTTATTTATACATAGATTTATAGGCTGCCTATAATTGCCAAGGCCTTCCTAGTTGGCTTACAATATATGCTTTTGCACTTCTAGCTTCGGTACTACTCTTAACTGCTGCAGTTCCACTGCTCTGCCTAAAAACGTTTCATCTTCTCTTATTCCCTTGAGGTAGACACTCGCTCTTCTAATGCTCTCATCTTTTCTTCGAACAGAGCTACTGGCTTGCATTTGTAGCATGCGGAGACCATCTTGGCAAGAAAATAAGCATTGCACAGACATTGCAGATCACCACCACTGGGGAGTCTTCTCAGTCCATTATTTCAGTTACCTTTTTGATTCTAGCTTGCTGGACCTTTGTAACAAGCAGTGTTTTCTCTTGTCTTCCTTTAAAGGAATAGTTTTGGACAACTTGTTCCTTATGTGTTTCTTTCTATAAAAACTCTTTATCTAATGATGACCCAAATAAAATTTATATGACCCAAATAAACTTTTGTATAATTACAGTGTCAACATGTTTTAGAAACATAGAAACATAGAAACAGAGTGAGTTAGAAGGGGTCTTCTGGGCCATCTAGTCTGACCCCCGGCTCTACCCAGCTCCACTCACGACATGCCCACCATGTGCATGTCCAGCCTGTCTTTGAACACCCGCACCGATGGGGCCTCAACCTCCTCCCATGGAAGCCCATTCCACACCCTCGGGGTCCTAACTGTCAGGAAGTTCTTCCAGGCATCCAAATTGAAACTTGGAAGGTTTTAGGCATGCTTTTCAATGTAAGATTTACATTTTCAGTTTGTTTTTTCTTTTGTTGTTTGTGCAATTGCAAATGCAACACCTCCTTTTTTTGAGGATGCTTCCAGATGAGACTTTTATTGCACCATCCTTTTTCTTGCCTCATTCATCAAATTTTTCAGGGGTGGGCCAGACACTGACATCTTCTGCTTAGCACCCTGTTTCCCCACTGCTGCGTCAGTCTTTTTTTTTTCTTTCTTTCTTGAAGAAGAAAAATTCAGAATTAATGCATAGTGCTGGGAATGCTTTATCTGGAAACAATGTTGAACCAAAAAAATGTTATAGGTGTTGTTCAAAGACTGTACCTACCAAATTCATATATTGAATTCTCATCATAAATACAATTATTTTTCTTCATTTAGAATGTTCAAAACATTTACAAACTGCTTACTGAATCTTTAAAAAGCCCCCATTCTTACATCTTCACCCTCATCCTCCATCTCTAATGTCTGTATTGGCACTAATCTATGTTATAGGACTGTTATAAAAATTATTGAGGTGTTTGTATAAATACTGAGCACTGTTATTAAGCCAAGAAGTGCAGTTCCTGCCTAAACTCTAATAATTGTTTTATTAATGTATTTCATTTTCATAACATACTTGTTTTTAACTTAAAGCTGAATGATCTGAAATGTCTTCTGAAAGATCTTGCTAACAAGCTCAAATGAGAGCAACCTGGATCCAAGAGGAGATGTCTTCTAGCAGTGCAAGAATATACAATAGAAGAACATCGCTGATTAAGTAACAGTTTAAATGCTAAACTGGGCACACTGGATGAGAAGAAAGAGACTGTTTTTTAACACTCTCCTTTCTCTTCTTAACAAGGAAATTGTTCCTTCAGTAACTCTGAAGCAAATTTCTTTTACTAGAGTCTTTCAATGTAACATTAAATTTAAAGATGGACTCTTTTTGTACTAGCTGTACTAGAACAGAGCAACACAATGTGGTGTCCTACATTGGCCACAATCCCTTACCACTGGCCATGCTGGCTGGGGCTGATGGGAACTGTATTCCAGAACATCAGGAGGGGACCAGTTCCCTCCCCCGATTGAGACCACCATTTGTCATGTGGTGTCTGCTTAAGTACATAGACTTTTGCCTACTTAAGCAAACACTTGTTTATACCTAGCTTGTTATCTGTAGCTTCTAGATATAAGCTGAAGCAACTTTTAGCATTACACCACTCCCCAATTCCTTGATCTCTGAATAGTTACTGAGTGTAGTAATAGTAGCAGCTATCAAAAAACTTACTATTTATACAGTTAAATATACTGTATAATACTATTGCATGTATAAGCAAGCAGAATCAGCTGTAGCCCTAACTCCAGGTTTTCAATCCCTTGAGCCAGAGATCATCCCTGGAACCCTTAGAATAAAAGTGCTTCTGTGACGATGTGGAGTTGCACTTACTACTGAGTAGCTCAAGCTCAAGCTTTTCTCACATCCGGGGTTGTTGTGGAATATTTCAAGATCTTCTGGACAAGCTGGAGTTCAAAACAAGGTTTACTTATGCTGATATGATTGACTATTGGATTGACAATTGGAACTAGGGCGGGGTGTGGATAGGCTCAGGAACAACTCGGAAATAATTATCTTGTTATAACCTGAGCCAAAGTCCCTTCCATCTTGCCTAGTCTTGGAAGTAGCCCCGACCATCCCAGTTACCTCCGTCTTCTTCCCTTCACCCAGAATTCTTATTTCAGTAGCAGTGACAAGTGTGTGTCTGAGTATGTAGGGAGGGGAACCATCAGCACGAGCAAAGATCACCTCTTGGTCATTGCTTGTCCTAAACAAATGTATCAAAATAACCCATCTGAAAAGAAACACTGTAATAGCTTAAACTGCACCCCCAAAATACAAACATAACAGTGGGATATGGTTGTCACTTACTCTGTTCCTTCTTGTTTCTCAGTAGAATATACAACACATTCAGACTCAAAAATATTGGTATTACAAGCCTCACGTCACACCCAGAATGCCCAAGTATGACTACTATTTGCCATAGCTCAAAGTCCTATTTTCTTGATTTTCTGGAAGTTTTGAAATCCTTTTCTGTGTGAAAGCAAAAGATCTGAAAAGGGAAGGAAGGAAAGAAAGATATGAAGAGGAAGATGAGCAAAGAGAGAAATAGTTTAGGAGAAAGTGGCAATGATCTTAAAATATGGACTGTAAGGAAGATTTGGGTGGGGAGGAAAGGAAGAGATTGCGAGAGGAATGTGTGAGGATGCCAGGGGTGGGCAAGATGGGAGGAATGCAGTTAGTAACATCATGGCTAGCTTTTCAAGAAGGTAAAACTTTATGGAGTCCAGGCACGTGCTCTGTGTGACATTTGCTTGACCATGACTTTATATGTATATTCAGTGTACTAAGTATGCATTCATAGTTATTTATAAGGGATCACCTCATAACTGATTCTGTGCTTGGCCCTTTCCAAGCCAGAGCTGGGGCTAGAGCATGAATGGATTTGATGGAGTACTTCACCATGTTGGGAGAAGCTATATACACAGTCAATGTTACATTCCCCAAATTTAGAGAACAGACCTGAAAGAGGAAAGTAAGTTTGTATAACATGGGCTGCTGAGGGGTCTTGTCCACAGCTCCCCTAGAGGGGCTTGGGTTATGCTTTCCAATCTTGTTACCTGAGTCTACTTGATAGAAGTTGCTGGAAATCAAGCACTGGTCCTCATGAGGTGTGCCAGGCCTGAATGGCCACTCCTCCTATTGTGGCCTTTTCCTTTGCCCATAGTCAGTGAGGTCACACTGAAATGATGCCTTCTCTAGAAAACCAGGGAGGGTGTCAAAATAGCCCTCACTTATAATACTTCCAGGTTTGTAGTGCCAAACTATGCAGGAGCCAATCAATGATTTTGGTGAGGTTACTCTTACCGAGATTTGGAGATATGAATACAGCAGGCACCTTGATGCAGATCTCTCTGCTGTAGCTTGCTGTATCACTGTAGTGTGTCGTACGTGCTGGAGGTTCTGATATCACTGAAGGCAATGTAAAGGTGGCAGAAAACACCTTCGCATTGTTATATCAACCCATGGAGTCATTGAAAGTTGTGGAAACTAAGGGGCACTGTAGGCAGCCTGACAAGGTTTGAGATATTTGGTGTAAGAAACAAAATTACTGCCCCCCACCCCCAAAACGTAAAGGGAGTCCTGGAATGATTAGTGCAATATATAAATTCAATAAATACATACATACATACATACATACATACATACATAAGCAAGCAAGCAAGCTTAGATGTCAAGAGACTCTATGGCACATGTACAAGGTTATTATTTTAAAATGCTTGTATCTCACCTTTCTGCCTGAAACAGAAGCACTGAAGGTGGATTACGGTAAATGATTAGTGAAATGACAGTTTTAAACAGTATTCGGATTTTTCTGATGCAGATTTTTTAAAAACAGGCTAATAGATCCTGATCAAGATATAAATTGAAGTGAAGAAGTAAAAGAAATCGTACATACCGCCTTGTAATTGTTAGCAAATCCCTAAAGGGTGTGACAATATTGACGACTCCCCACCCCAGCAGAGAAATGTACATCTCTGAACTCAGTGGCTCGTGTGCATCCCAGGCCCGGTGCAAGGCTCTGCCACAACCACATCTCACACTATGTGCTTGCACATGCTGGCCTGGTTATCCATATGCAGTGCAGGGAGGAAGGAAGGCTGGGCTGCCAATGTGGCTTGGTGTCTGTCCATTCCTCCTTGACCCTGCCATGCCCCCGCTTCCCCCTCCGAAGCTCACTTATGAACTCGAGGGGCTGCAGCCAGCGTGGCTCCTTCCCTGTTTTGCCTTCAGCCTCTCAGCACCAAGAGCACAGAGCCCTGCCAGGAGGCCCTGAGGGGCACCATAAGCGCTCTGCCCCCCATGCTGATGTCCTGGAGTGCCATGGAAGGAAAATATTCAAGGTTTCCTGTGACTAAAGTTACAATACTTGTTCTTCTGCTAGAGAGAACATTAAAAATACATTGAATGCAAGAGGAGTTAGAAGACCAGAGGAGCTAGGATGAGTGGCCACTGCAGGAAGCACTTGTTTGTTCCTGATCATGGTGTGTGCTCGTTGGAAAGGCCCATCTGGCTCCAAAGTTATGGACTTCCGAGCACGCAGTGAAGGTTCCATAATTTCCTCAGGCATTTTAAGATTGCTTTTGAGAACACTTAAAGATCTTCCATGCCTTTAGCTTTTCTGCATTGATATTAATGCTTCTTGTACTGTGATTGGTTTTTATTCCATTTGATTTTTAGGACTCTGTCCATTTTATGGGGTTTGTTCTCAATGTTTATTGTTAACTCACCAGATAACATTATTAATTCATAATTAATCATTAATATTGTTAACAGATTGTGTAAAATACATATATACATACAAGCTAAAGTAAACATTTTTTGGTTTTGTACCCACAGAAAATATGTCTAGTGCAGCATGAAAGCATTTTTGATGTAGTCTGTAAAGGTGCTATATCACTATGTTTACTTATTGGCTATAGCTATGGGCCTTAAGTTTATCCCAAACAGTAAGAGGTTCAGAATGAATTAAGCAAGCTTAACAACTGCTTTCTGTTGTTATTTACCAGTAACTGGAGATAAAACAGGCATTGCACTTTGAACAACTCTAACCAAACAGGCTGCTTTTAAGGAAACTTTCTGATTATTAATCCTAGCAGATCAGGAGCTCTGCCTTAGTTTTCCCTCCAAAACCTGCTCCTTTCTCCAGCTGCTTTCCAGTGTGCAGTCAAGAGCAGTTTCTGCCCTGCAATGGAAACACAGAAGAGCGGTGAGCCAGCATTACACACAAATGCCATTCAAATAAATATGTTGCTTCCCATGAAAGAAGGTCACCCAGTACCCTGTGCTTCTGCATCTGGAAATCTATTGATGTATAGGAGGAAGCAACGCTGTGGCTTTCCTCTAGGCATGCCTCTCCTGCCACCTGCAGACACACCACAAGTCCATGTGGTAGTCACAACGTTTAGCGGCATTTGTCCGAGCCTGAGCCTGGACTTTTAACTTGTGCTGCAGGAGGAAGGGATGTTTCTGTGTTGTCTCTTGCAAACTGGTCAGCTTTGCTCAGGGCAATTCTAAGAATTGGATGTGGTTGGTGACTTCAGTCCAATGGCTTCCTTTGCAATGAATCCACCATCAAGAGAAGAGAAGAGAAGGGAAGGGAAGGGAAGGGAAGGGAAGGGAAGGGAAGGGACGGGACGGGACGGGACGGGACGGGACGTCTCATCACTTCTGTCTGATAAACTGGGGGTGGGAGGCTAAAGAGAACAGTGGGGAGGCTGGAAAGGGCGGCTGGAAGATGCCTGGCAGTTCAGGGAAGCTGGTGGGAGCTGCCATTTGGCAGTGGTGTCCCAAACAGTTTCTCAAATAGCCAAAAGTGCTCAGGGGTCTCAAAAACGTGCCTACCCAAGTGTAAGCAAATCAGCGGGAAGGGAACGGGCGTGCTTGTGGGCTTGTACGTACCCATTTTTCCCTGCTCCTACTCATTGACAAGGCTGGCTCCTGCCATGCTCTGGAGAAAGGTATTCCAGCTGAATTAGCTACTAATGGCCAGAAAAGGATGCCACATTCTTTGCTCCTGGTGTAATGTGTAATCCTGGGGGCACCCAAGAGCCTCTGTATCAGAAAGCTGAACGTTGTGGTTCCACTTGGCTTGTCCTGCTCCTCACCTGGTTTGAGTCTCCATGGTGTTGCTAGCCTGCATCCATTCTAACAATCCCACTTTTCATTCAGCTGTGCATTTACACATTTTCTGCTTCATCCCAGTCATCAAATTGCTGTACCTGTGTATATCACCCTCCAGTATAGCCCCACCCTCTAACTATAACAAATGCTTAAAGAAGCTGTAGCAGCAGTGAGTTAGAAGGCATATTGAAATCTACTGGTAGATTTGCAAGAGACCAGCAAGCATTTCTGACACCCTCTGTTTATGATAGGAATGCTAAAATGGCTTTCCCACTGGAAAAGTAGAAATAGGCTTAGACTCTCCCATTTGTAGCAACTTCATGCAGATTTATACCTGCATATTCAGGCTCTCCTGCGTAAGGGATGGGAGCACTGGTTTCATTCCTTCTGCTGCAACTGCCAGCCTATATTTACCCCTGACTTCATTTGGTGGGCTCTGGTCCTGGGAGACAAAACCAGAATGCAGATCCCGGAAGCCTGACATTTCTCTGTGCCTGTGCAACAGCACTAAAGTCATCTTTATACCAGTCGGGCATAACCCTGGGAAGGTGCTGCCTTAACTGAGAAAACATGCAGTATGGATTTGTATCACAGAGAAGCTTGTCGAATCGTGTGTGTGTGGCGGGGGGGGGGGGAGCGATAGTGGATGCCCCACTTCATTCCTTACCATTTTAGCCAAATGCTGTTTCCTTGTGTGCCTTCTGGAGTCCCACATCTAAGGCTGCAGGCCCTGTTGAGGCAAGCATGGCATTAAAAAAGGGCAAGCCTGGATACCTCTGTTCTGCCTGGATACAGACAAATTAAAAGATGCCAGGAGCAGCAGTGTAGCAGCAACGGGTGCATCATCCCTCCTTTCAGACTATTTTACACAAGCTTTGCCATCTGTGGGGTGTATTTAATAATCGGTGCTGCCAAGAATGACTAATATTTGCAACCTGCAGAATGCTCAGTTTTATTGCATAACAGCACAATAACAAGGCAACTGCTGTCAATAGTTCCTCCTAGCAGCTGCCCTACTTTATTTTTTTCTGCTTTGCTGTTGGAAGTATTCATATATTTGCCAAGCACAGAGTGAGTCAATTCCCTGAGATATTTTCAAAGTATTGCCATGTAGCTATGGCTAAATTGCAATCAACTCCTTTTAAATAAAAATGCTTTATTCAGCTTGGGAAGATGATTTTGAAGACACAGCTTCAAAGCTAAGTTTTAAGCTGTGTCTGTATGCTACATTTATGCATATTTTTAAGCGTGGTTCTCCTCTAGCATAATAGCCGGAATCTACAATTCTTGTAAATGCAATTGAAAGTGGTGTGCCCCCTGTTCCCGCTAAACAACAAGGTCTTGAATTATTTTAGAAACTGAAAATAGGCTAGCCTTGCTGGATGAGGCCAAACTCCATCCAGACCAGCTTTCTGTTTTCTACAGTGGTCACCTCTGGAAAGCTTGCAGGCAGGGTCATGAAGGTGATGGTTCCCAGCAACTGGAATTTAGGGAGACATGATGCACACATTGGGACGTTTCATTGAGGCGAGCTCAGAGGTGCTTGACTCCAGCACTAACTGACATTTCCACGAGGCAGAAAACCAAGCATGTTGCATGTTCAAAGGAAGCATCACAAGTTCTTCCAGAGATACAGTTACAAGTTACAGAGAGGTTTGTGTGTCAGTCAATATAATCTGGCTTTTCAGGATAAAATCAGCGGTAAATTAATGAACTAACCACTAGGTGGCAGAATAGGCAAATGAAACTCCAGGAAGCCCGTGGTTGAAGTAACACGGAGTTACAGGATAGTCATGATTTATTGTGGTGCTCCTAATAGAACCAGAAAGTGTTTGCCATTTTTAACTATCCCTTTCCTGGCCTCCATGGCCTTTGAAGAAAGCTTAAAATGACACCAAAACAGTCATTTTGCTGTGAACAATGGGCAATCCACAGGGACACCCTCCTTCCATGATACCTGTGACTCCCAGGTCAGTGGGGCCCCTCATCCGCTGCCCCTTTGCTTCCCAGCTTTGCTTCCCAGTGGAGCTGTCTGTGGTGCTGAACGCCATCCCTCAAATAAGATTAGTACCACGGAGCAGCATGAATGGCTCCTATAAAATTGAGAAGATAAGCTCGATGCATGAAGAAGCCCACACATGCAGGTGATGTGAGCATCTCAGAGCCAAGCATAACGAACTGCACGGGACACCTTTCTGGCTGCCACTAGTCTTTAGGCGTCTTGGCCACCTGCTGCTTACTCCACGAAGAGCCGGTGGTGGCAACAGGGTCGGTAAGTGTGTTGAAGTGGCAGGTGAGGGAGGACAGTGTTGGTGGCAGATCTTTCTGATGAGGGTGGGAGAACGCACAGTGCCCTCGCACCCTGCTGCCTGGATTCACAGCACCTTCTCAGCACTGCCAGGCTGCTGCAAACAAACTGTGATGTGGTTTTTGGGTGCTGCACCATGCTCTACTTGCCAGTTCCCAAAATAAACAGAACAGGAATCCTGTTTCCCTTTTGCCAGTCTGGGCAAGATTGGCCCAAGATATTTTGTTGTCGGAGACAAACCAGCATCTAGCCATCCCACAACAGTCGAGGCACATCACTCCTCAAACCAGCCGTGTTATTTTGGCATCTGAAACAGAAAACTGCACAAGCAGGGCTTAGTGCAACTCCTCCATATCAGGAAAGATACAATAATATTGCATTGTACAAATCTGATGTCCTTTCATGACACCCACTCAGTGACAGAGGGGCAGGTGCTAAGAGAAATGTCAAGCACTAGTCTTCGACAGAATTTTATTTTGTTAACAAATTTGCTTCAAAAATTCAATAAACAGAAAGCAAAGTCCTCAACTGCCAATTCTCCCAGTCAGCGCGGGCCATGATCAGACCGTGGGTGGGTTCTCGTGCCATGGCAACTCCTCAAGGCAAACCTTCAACAGATGGCTGTGCTTGCTGAGGTCGCTTTGTTCCTTTTCTTTGACTCCTTCACTCTGATTCCTCCCAGCGGCATCTGCAGGGCACTGTAGGGAGGGGTGAGGATTCTCCTCGACAGCCAAGTCTTCTGGCTTGCCCAAAGCTGATTCCCACGCTCTGGCTTCTATGGACAAGGTCTCCTCTCAGGTGCAAGTGCAGGGAGCAATCAGCTGGGCAGAGCTGCCCCACTTGGGTTATGCCCCCTGCCTGATCAGCCAGGCACCTGTCCCAAAATCCTTCCCTGAGGCAGGAGGCAAGAGAAGCCCGGGTGCCTCTGACAGCTGTGGCAAATGGGGGCAGCTGCCAGCCCTGCACTCTGCTCATGTTCTGCTGCATTGCCTGCGTTCTGATGACACCACAAGCTGTCATGGTGGGGAGAAGCCCTCCACAGGACAGACTGCGGCTTCTTATTGTGGTTGGCTACCACAGTAAGGCGCAGTGGTCAATCACTGTGGCTGGTTTTCTGTTATTGGTTGTTTGTTGTGCTGTGTGAGCCCAGTCAATCTCTTGCACCAAGTCTTGGTTGACATCACACACTGATTAAACAAGTTCAGATGTTATGCCAACACATGGTGCATCCAACAGACAAGTTGGCTCACTATGGGTGGTTCCCCCCCTTCCCCCCCCCATCAGGTATCCCAGGGGACTCTGCAACAAAACCTGCTTCCCTGCCCTCTTGCCCGCTGCCATGATTGTGAGCTTTTTCATGCCTGGCAGCTTTTCAGTCCATTTCAGGTATCAGGCAGGGCATGAGAAACCTGGCATTGTGAATGGAAGGAGGCTCTCCTGCCTGAAGGGACTTGCAGGTTGGGAGCAAAGGTGGAGAGGGCGGGCTGAAGCAGCTTCACTGGAGGAGGGTGGGGAGGAGGGGAGGTCTGCAAAGGGCAGAGGGTGCTGGGTGAGAGGGAGGGCTGCTCCTATGGCTGACAACAGAGAGGGGATGCATGAAAACCTCTGCTCGGGCAGATGAAGAAAGCAGCTGAAATATTTTCAAGTTTATAGTTGAAAAACAAGTACAGGCAGGTATTGGCTGGCACAAGGTCGGGGAGAGATCAGAAAACTTTCCAGTGGGAACCTGAATAGGCAAAGCACACTCCCAGCGCACAACTGGCCAATCGCAGGCAGGCTGCTGATGTTGTGAGGGAGCCTGGAGTTTCCAAGGGTGCTTTTTCCACAATGGCACCTGGGATACAGGCCAGAACTGGCTGGAGGAAGAGGGGCAGACAGCAGAGGACAAAGCCACGGGAATCCCAGTGTTCTTTAACGGTTTTATTAATGATTTGGATGAGTGATGGCTTATCACATTTGCAGATGGTGCAAGATGAGGTAGGATAGCTAATAGCCTGGAAGACAGAAAGAAGATTCAAGGTGATTTTGATGGGTTGGAGTGAAAACAACAGAATGAAATTCAGCAGAGACAAATGCCAAGTTCTGCACCTAGGAAAAAGAAGCCAAATGCATGGTTGCAAGATGGGGAATGCTTGGCAGACCAATACTGCACGTGAAAAGGATTCTGAATTATTTTAAATCACAAACTGAACATGAGGCAACAATGTGATACAACTGCCCCCAAAAAAGGGCAAATGCTATTTGGGGCTGCATTAAGATAAGAGTCACTTCCAATCACTGCTTCCCCCTCCTAATAGCAGTGGGGATGCCACAAACTCCATCTCTGGTGACTTGGGTTGGGGTTTGGGTTAGGGACTGCTCTGTCCCCATTGCAACAGTAACCTAGACCAAGATCACTGTTGCTTGGAAGAAGGTGGGATTAGAGCCTCTTCTCCGTCCTCCCAACAATCCAGGTGCAGTGCTGGGATGGATGCCGGGGTCATGGAGGGCAAGGGGAGGAAAGAGCCTCTCACATCCTTCAGGGAAAGCCATCAGCTCATATAAAACTGCCACAGTAAGACAGACATTTAGTGTCAGCAACTAAAGCAAACTGCTGAACTTAGTTGGCAACTGTTGTTGCTGCCCTTGATCTTCTGTTTGATGCCAAGCTGCTGGCAAAGGTGACACCCAACAGCTTCTTCACCTCGAACCAAGGCTCCACAAGAAAGAAAGAAAGAAAGAAAGAAAGAAAGAAAGAACCCAGCACACCGGAAGCCATGTGTATCAAAACATGCACATGCTGCCTTTCTACCAGAAAGGTCTATAACATGGGTCCTCAAACTACACACCGCCATGCTCCTTTATCTGGCCCATGGAAAACGATCTCCAAGCGAGTCCAAAAGCTCTGAGCTGACGCAGGCCTACGCAGTGGGGAGATGGCTGCAGGGAAGATGGGTGCGATTGCATTCGTGCTTGGGGGGGGGGGGGGAGGGGCGCGCGCACGCCCCCCTCCCCCGCGCGAGCCAATTTCTTCCCCCCCCCCCCCCCCAGCCCATCCAGCACGATTGTACCTGTCCCGGGTGGAGGGGCCTGGGAATGCAGAATGATGGGACTTTGTCTATAGGGGAAACAAGTTTCCCAGCTACTAAATAATACCAGCCAATCAGATTTCCATTGACTCCTTTAACTTGTGAACAACCTAAAATCAATATTTGCCTTTGTTAAAATGAGGGCAGCCACATTTTTTTCCAGGGACTTATGCTAGAAACCATTTTGCATACCTGTTAGCTATTGCTTTCACTTTTTCTCTCTCTGTCTCTCTTTTTTTTGCAAAAGTCTTTGCTTCATTCTCCCAGCTGCCTTTATTGCTGCCTTTATTGCTTCCAGGCATCTCTGCATGCATTACAAGAAGGACCAGCCCAGACGTGCTTGGTTGGGCAGCTACATGCAGCTGTCCTGGGCAGTACAGTACAGTATATGACGGGCCAATGGGGAAAGCCACCAACAGCTCTCGAGCACAGTTTCTGGTCTCAGACCCCGGGAAGAGCTGGCACAGGGCAAGGGCGCCTGAGTCATGCTATCCCGCAGTCTTTTCGCCTCACCCCATGCATCTGTTTGGAGCAGACCTTCAACACCTTCATGCTCTGCAAGGCTCCAGCCTCTCCTGCCCTGAACGTCCGACAGTGCTGGGTGTGGCCAGGAGGCAGCAAGAGACCCGCTTCACAAGATCACTCCAGCCCACAGCGAGGAGTGGGACCTGTAGACTCCAGATCGTTCCCCAAGCCACTGCCGCATCTTCCCGTTATATGCAAGCCTGGCGAGGGTGGGCTGGCAGGGTGGTTGACAAGCCTTCCAGAGCCCATGGGCTGCTTTAGGGTTGTTGGTGGCTTATCAACCACTCCTACAACCTACCTACATTGGGCATGCATGGAACAAGAAGCTACAGCGGTCCCTTCCAGACCCTTGAATATTCAAATCGGCAGTGACCGTGGTTGTTATGAAAAGACCTGTAGGAAAATTCATCCACAGTAGCTTCCCAGTATGTGTGAACCTGACCAAAGCAGAGTGCTTCAGAAGGCACTCCAGACACGCTGCATTTGGGCCAGTCAGATTTACCTAATTACCCTCACCAGCATGGCTTGTTGTGACATCCAAACCGCTCAGGAATCCCAGAACAGTCTGTGAGCTCAGGGTGTTTGTGAATTGCCCCAAGTACCCACCTTGGCTGGGCCTGGGCAGCACAGTAGGCCACACCCAGCTAGGGCAGTCAAAGAAGTCTGACTGGGGCGCACCCAGCACATGCAGGGGCATTAATGAACCGCTGTGGCTTGTTAAGCATGCTGTGACCGTGAGAACTGGACCTGCGGCCAGGAGCACAAAGAACAAGAAGCCCCAGGCAGCTGTGGGGCTGTCCTGTGGCACCACGCAAGATGCGGGGCAGTTCAGCCTGGCCCTGGAGCCTGTGTGCTTCCTGACCATGGGCTTCTTTGAAAGGCTCCATGTGGCTTCTTCATTTTGCCCTCTTCAGTGGGGTTTTTTGTGTTAAGAAAAAGCTTGCAGAAGTAACGGGAAAACATGGGAAATTATAAATGTGGATGACACTGCTGACATTCAGTGGACAAGGCAGGACGGTGGCACTGCAAGGCTGCCTACAGCACCAGGCACCAAAGTCATGCTCAGATGCTCCAAAATTAGAGTAACTGCTTTGGGAAATGAGGCCACATTTTGCCTTGCATTTCAGTCAAACCCCTTCAAGGCTTTCAGAAAGAGAGGCACTCCTCCCATTCATGAATGACGTGGAGATCCAGCAGAGGGTCCCACCAGCCATTTTTGGCAAGCCCCCTCTTTCCCTGCAGCCTCCTTTCTGTCCCCCAAGGGTCCCCTGCCAGGAGAAGCAAACACAGGCTCCAGCAGTTGTATCCATTTATCCCCAACACGCCTTCTGAGATACAGTTCTTTCATCCTGCATGCTCAGTTCTGCACCGCCAATATTTTTTTACTAGATGAAACAGAAAGAAATATCACTTCAAAGTGATTAAAATGCATTCAGTCAAGATTCAGCATAGGGTGGTTTCTGTGGAAACCCTGTGGAAATTGTGAGGTTACAGTAACTTTTACATTTGAAGAATTTTGGAAAGGTTCATGTTCTTCTTGAGAATTTCACCTGTTTGGAAGTGCAGGCTTAGAAAAAGTCATCATCATTGTGATGCAGCTGAGACTTTCTTACGTGTCAGGAAATGTTTCAACTGCAGCCCTGCTTAAATTCATGACCTGCTATACAAACTTGGAGCACTGAGTTTCCCTGGACTCTCTCCTACAACAGAGGAGGCGCTTCATGCCTGCAGGTCATGCCTGCAGGTGTTGGGCAGCCCAAGCAGCTACTGGAGGAAGTGAAGCAGCACAGCCTGCACAAAGAGGCACCTGCTCGAGAAATGCCCTCACTTCCTTGATCTCCCACGAGACCCCCTTTCTCCTAGGGCCAGTTTGAGATAATAGGCGGCAGAGGATGAAGCATCTGGGCTGAAGTAGGTCTAGCTGTGGCAAGGAGCATTTAAAGCCCCCCACACACGGTCTCCTGCTATGAGAAGTTCTTCCTGCCACGGTGACTTAACTGCTTTTTCCAAAGAATTTGACTATGCCTGATGCAAGACCTGACTCGTGGTTTTCAGAACATCAAAGTGGCAGGCTTGGTATTAGTATGAGTTGGTTTTTGCATCTAGCCCTGTGCTGTATCTTTCAAAGCCTATTGCTAATGTTAGCACTGCATTAATAATGTAGTAACAACACTGAACACCAGCCAGATGTCTTTCCAGCAAGAAGTACACTTGATGTTTCAAGGGACTGCTTGTACACAGGTGCCCCAGTTCCCAGATTCTCAGGCATCGTAAGAAGTCTGCATAGACTTGCTTGTACTTCCTCTGTATTTCATTGACTGTGACAAGGCCATCCTAGCATGAAAAACTCAGAAATGCTTGCTTGCTACCCACAGACAGGCAGTTCAAGGGAAGGTCACAGACCTTTGCTCTGTTTCCTTGGGCCTACCCTGTACCCAAGTGTTTAGCTACTGAATTGTTCAGGCTGCCAAGTGAGGTCTTCTGCATCCTGCTCATTCCCTTTCCTGCTTAAACTGTCACAGAAACATGAAGTGATCTGACTATCCAGCTTCCTCTCATCACCATGGGACCGGCTTTTCTGCAAGAGCACTCGTCAGTCTCTTCTCACGGTTGCTTGCAGGTTCTTTTGGCAGGTCTGCTTTTCTTTCAAGCAAGGAAAAACAGCATGTGTTTGCGCAAGAAACTACTTTTGTGTTTCGCAGCTATTCCTCTGAACCACAGATGCCACCTAGAGGTTACGTAGTGGAAAAGAAGAAAGGTTTTCAAGGAAGGGCAGGTTTGCTCATGAGAAGCCATGGTGAAATCTTACTGCTGAGAGTCTGTTCTGTCATCCAGACCAAGTTCCAGAGTTCCTGCATACTAGGATTAGATTACTGAAACCATGGAGAGGATCTAAGGTTTCCACACTTCACTATACTACTTCACTGGTTGTTGGGACTGGAGAATGCCATTTCTCCATTGTTACTATGGAAACACCAAAGAGTTCCCTGGCAAGAATGGCTGCAGAAGTGGCCTCTTCTAGCCTTCAGTCTCTACTGCCCTCAGCTCCCTAGCACCTGTGAAAGCACTGTTCACTTTGTTGTCATTGGCCAAGCAATGGATCTCTCTTTCTATCTCCTTGTCTATGCTACAGAACAGGGAGACAGCCTGCAAATACACCAGGGAGAAGGGGGGAATTGCAGTGAAAGTATTTCTTTTCACATAATAAAAATCTCTGTGGGGGCTGGAGCAACTCGGAAGTGTGGCACACTTGCAGGTACAGTTTGGAGGGGGAGGGGGAAGAGGGAACCTGCCAGTGGACCAATCAGGAAGAGGTTGCTGCAGTCCACAGACAAGAGTAGAGGAAGGATGGGGATTTTGCTGGTGGTTGCCCAGATGCATGGCAAAGCTAGGCGAACAGAGTGAGGAGAATGGAAACCATGCTGCTCAGGCAAACTTGTGATCACTGTACTGCTAAGTTTTGGCAAAAATCCACAGAATTTTCATGTACTGTACCATGGAAACAGTACAGAATTGTCTGTTGTGTTGTGTGAACCCAGCTAGTGTGTGGCAGTGTTGGGGACTCAAGCTGAGTGACTCACTCCCAAGTCTATTCAAGTTGCATCAGCGACTTGACTTGGACTTGATTCAGGAGCAACGAAGGAGTAACTCAACTTGACTCAAGATTTCTATAGTTTTTATGACTGAGTTACTTTTTGGCACAAGGTAGTGGTGGGAGGGAGAGACAACAGGATGGGGCAGGGAGAACAACGTTGCAAGACAGATAATCCACAGGTTAGGTACCTACAAACACATGGTCTGTCATAAACCCTATATGAATATCTCTTTTAAATACTCC
>JAIXND010000779.1:8964020-9016314 GCA_023646645.1 Varanus salvator macromaculatus | reverse complement strand
GGGTCACTTTCTTGAAGTCGGCCTCCAGCGTTTCTTGGGCAGCCATTTTCCTTTTCTCAGCATAAATGGCCTTGTGGCAGCTGAAGGTCTGGTTACAGGGGCAAACGCTGAAGGAGAACTAGCTCAGTATTAGCACTTCCATACCACAGATCAGGACATGATTCGGCAGAGACAGAGAGAGAGAGAGAGAGAGAGAGAACCTGTCTGAGGAGAATTTGGCAGACTTGATTCCCTATGAAGTAGCCAACAGGCATGCAAATAGTACCCAATTCTATAAAAAGAAAGAATGTTCTGATTAATTTCTTTGTTTTGGTTTAGGTATGACTTTGTTTGGAACGGTGGCATTTTATTATTCTTATGGTTTATTGTAATTAGCAGAGCAACTCAGAAATATATTCAGAAAATGAATGAACAAAAAGAACAACATAAAGTACTTTAAAGCGCTCAAAATGCTTCATATTTATGATCTTGTTGTAATGATCCAAAATGATAGTGAGCTAGCTTAACTCTATACGACACTGATTTGAAAGAATGTTCTAAACTGTTTTAAGAAAGGTCAATCAGGTAAGGAAAAAGATACCAAAGTTTGCAACTCTAAAAGGAGAAGAGTGATAGTTGTGGGAGATTCCCTGTTGTGCAAGATGGAAAAATATGTATGTTGTGATGACCCAGAGAATTGCCAAGTATGCTATCTCCCTGGAGCCAAGATTAATGATGCATCTCATACAACCCACTGACAAATACCCCTTTCTTCTCATCAACATGGGAACTAATGACACTGCCAAGAGAAGCTTTGATGAAATAACATCAGACTTCAAAGCTCTAGGGAAGAAAACAGTGGGGCCCAGATAGTCTTCTTAATCCTACCAGTACGTGGGAGAAGAACAGATAGGGAAATAAAATCTTTCAAGTGAATGACTGGCTACGATGGTGGTACAGTAAAGAGAGATTTGGATTCTGGGACCACAAGCTAAGCTTCCCAGAAGATGGACTATTGGCAAATGATGGGCTGCAACTCACAAAGAACAGGAAGCAGGCATTTGGCCACTACATGAAAAAGTCCATCAGGAGGTCTTTAAATTAAAACATATAAGGGAAATAGATGTGCAGCATAGCATACAATTACTTGGCAAGGACTTATGGATTTCAGCACGGGGGAAAAACCTCAAGCAGGACCTAACATCAGTCTCCCAAAAAAGTAGGAAGGAAACCAGGGCACAAGAATGAACTTCGATGTCTCTACACCAATGCCCAGAGTATGGGAAACAAGCATCACAAACTTGAGCTCATAGTTCATGAGGGCAATTACAATATTATAGGAAAAACTGAAACTTGGTGAGATAACTCACATGACTGGAACTCTACAATTGATGGATACAACCTGTTCAAGAAAAATAAAAAGAACAAAAAGGGAGGTGGAGTCACACTATACATAACAGATACATATATCTGCACAGAAATACAAGAAGAGGACTTAGTAGCCCCATCAAAAGCATCTGGCTTAATTCACATGTTTCACAGGTTCACATGTTTCTTCTGCAGCACTGACAGGAGAAGAGGCCTTTGTACAGCAGTGGGCCAGAGCCTCCCTGCAGAGAAGCCATAACCTGAGGGGAAGGACACAGTGTCACCTTGCACAACTGCTGACATCCATGCCAAGGCATGTGCTGACTGGCTTGGCCGTAGCACTTCCTCTGACACCAGCAGTGGGCCTGTATCTTCCCTCGCACAGAAGGCAGCTGGGCCGTGTGGGGGAGGCCGGGCAGATCATGAGGCACAGCAGCTCCGGCTGCCCCCTCCCCCCTCACCGCCCAGTGGCAGCCCTTGGCCCTAGTTTGATTTGCACAGACACACTTCCTCTTTTCCAAAGAAGGGCCTGAAGCAGCAATTGTCACTTTTTCTGCTAACGTGGCTTCTTGCTGATTCCAGGAAATCTCACAAGGGCAGAACAAGGGGCACACAGATAAAGGGAAATAGGGAAATATTCCATAAATATTCTCACGCATGATCTACAGTTTAGCTTCATCTCTTTCATCATGCTGATGGCTGAGTCCACCCTTCTCAGAGGTCTATAGGCCCTTCCTGTAGCCACACTTGGGCCCTGCAGGAAGACCAAAGTCTCATTCCTACTCAGCCAAGCTATTTGTGACTGTGTACCAATTGCCATGGACTCGGTTTAACCTTTTATTTTATTTTTTATTTATTTAAATATTTGTATGCCGCCCCTTGCAGCAGCCTCGGGGCGGCTCACAACCAAGCCTTAGGGTTGTTGTAAGGCTAAATGGGGCACCATACACTTTGGCTGGGTTCAGACAACACAACAAGCATGGTGGGGGATTTTTACCGTTCTTGGTCTGTTTGGTATTTCACCAGCGTAAGTGTGATCTTTAGAAACTATGATAAGAAGCAAAGTTTTCTTCATGGGTTTCTCTGTACCACCATAGCTTACCTTGTTGTCTGTACCCAGGATCATGGTTTCCGTAGTCCTGATATGTGACTACCAGAGAGTCCTCTGGAAAGAGTGGCGAGTGCAGGAGCCAATCCAGCCTTCCAGCCTCTACATGTGGACCACTGAAGAAAAGGCAGGTGACAGACAGGGAGTGATGAATCTTGGGACTGAATTTCAGGCACATGACAACAGTGGGAGGACTGAGTGGGGAGGATGGAAGCACTTGATTGTCTGTCAGGTAGATTGCAGTTAAAAAACAAACAAACCTGCTAGCCATGGTAACCACACAGGGTTGTTTATCATGCTGTGTGAACACAGTCATTGCTTTCCTTAGAGGAAAGGAATGGCGAATAGAAATTGTAAATAGATTTGTAAATAATAAAATAATAACTTGATGATGCTTGATAATACAGACAGTATAGTTTTGTTACATATTGACACTACTTCTCAATAGTTTTTCCCCCCTCACAACTGTTTGCTATTATTTTAATGTAAGATAGATACAGGCAGGGGGTTGATGAGGATCTACTGGAAGTGCTCTGGAGTGATTTACTAGCAGTTCTCACTCAATTCTTTAAGAAGAGAAGCAATAAAATTGTTCTTGCTGCCTAAATTATACTGCTGAAATTATTCAAGCTTGGTGGGTAACCATGAGTGAACTTTGGCATGAAAGAATTGTGAGCACCATTCACTGCTGGTACTAAGCACTCCTGGGGCTAGAATATGCTCAGGTCCACCATAATCTAAAGTTCTGACTCCTTTGTATTTGACTCTCATTCAGAGATTTGGAGATTCTAATAAAAAGGAAAGATGATCCAGTGGGCCTGAAATCTGTAAGATATAATTGTGTAAAGTTGTACCATGCAAGTTTATCCATTAACTGTAAAGTAAGCACACCTTTGCCACATTTATCAGGAAAAGTCACCTTCATTTAGCAATTGCTAAGCTTTTTACAATGCAACTTTCTCTACAAACTGCAAGAGTAAGTAATTACATGGAACAGAGTTTGCCCTTGATTTAAAGCCATGGGGGAAGCAATTAAGTGAGAGATGACAAAGGCTTTGCTTTCCAAATGAAAGCGTGTGGCTCCTGCTTCATAAATTTTATTTTATGTTCATAAATATCACAGATAACTTTGAATTTTGCAAGAGTGTGAGTTTTTCAGTGCAAGGTAAACATATAAGGACACTGAGATACAACAAATCAAATTTTGAAATTATGCTGAAGACTTAATTTTCAAAGAAAACTAATAGTTTTTGGGTCCCTGCCTTGAACCATCAAAAAGGGTCCTGACAATCAAATTAAGATGGTGAATAGCATGTATTACAAAAGAAACATTTTTAATGTCTGTTTAAGCATGACATTTTAATGTCGTGGATATTAATGGTTGCCGTGCCAAACAGTCTATTCCATGATAACATATGTAAAAACTATTTTTGACACGTTAGATTGCATTTGCTGGTGAGGATAGATTGCAATCCAATGTATTATTTTGTTAATACTCTGAACAAGTCAAATTTTCATAGCTTAACTACATTTGCCTTAATTCTTTTTGATGGCTACATCTGCCTTTGACAAATCTACCTTGACGTTCTGTTTTGACAAGCCAGTGAATGAGAGGGCCAGCTGACAAAGCAAGCAATGATGATGTCTACTCCATGGTAGAGCCCTGTTTCATTTGTTCAAGATTAATGCAAATGAGTCAGGAAAGACATGTCATGGGGAATGTATCTTGGGGTGTGGAGTCAACCACCAGGTGACCAGAATATGTTATTCTATGGAACAAGAATAAGTTATGCGACTCCCTAAACATCCCTACTTTCTCCATTATCACAAAAGGAATTAAATGCTGCTGTGTAGAAGATGCAATTTGAATGGCGGAATTCAGTCAAAGAATCAATAGTTTCCTTGAGTTCCCTGAAGCTATGCAACTGTGAGCTGCTTTCCACAGGTTTACCCATGAAATAAAGCAAACTACCGGAAAGCTAGCATGTGCATGTTAAAGAGCACAGGGGGGTGCTTTTCCACTACTTTTATTATTTGCTTTTTAAACTACTGAATACCTTTGCACATGCATACAGATCCTCTCTCTCCCTCTTAAGTACCTGTGGTTACTTTAGTATTACTGTATTATCTTCATTATTATAGTATTATATTGTGTTTAAGATGTTTTAGTGAATATGGAAGATTTCATAAGTGTTTTATATGCACAGAAAGGTAAAATATATACATATACTAAGCAAAACATTTGGCTTACTCATGTGATCTGATCACATACAAATGCAACTTCAGGATGCTCTCAGGAATGGAACTCATTTGTAACCCAGGGACTACCTGTACTGTGGTGGCAGCAATGCATGATCTCTCCCTGCAGTAAGAGCACTCCCAAAGGGGCATTTAGAGGAGATGCTTCACATGAGACGTGGAAGGCTGTCTGCATAGAGGCGACTATTTAGTCACCAGCTTTGGAGACAGACTGTTAGACTGAAGAAGCAGAATTACAGCAGCAAGGACTTCACATTCCTGTATCAGTCTAAACGAGGCTAATGCGCTGCCAAACACTGATGCCAAATGGGAGCTTGCTGGTAGGTGGGCAACCAGTTTTGAACTGGAGCCAGTGCTGTTCTGGTGCATAAAAGCTGCATAGAAAAAAGTAGTTGTTTCATTGCTGGGGCTTTCAGCTCCTCCCTTTCAGAGAGGAGGGGCCAGCTGCCTTTAGTTGAAGGCTTGTGCCTGTGGCTGGTGTCCACAGAAGCTATAATCTTGAAGTCCATAATCTCAGCGGCAGCATCTGATCTGGGAAGGTGAGCTCCTCAGTCATGCATACATCCCCCCACCCCAAACAGGTTGCTGTCTCGCCCATGGCAGAGGTCAGGGACATGGTTCCCTCCAAAGTGTAGGCACACCTTAATGAGTCTGTCTTTAAAAAATGTCAATTTCTTGACCTTTGACTTGTGCCCTTACCTGTGGCCTCCAAGCCCTTATGTCAAGCAGATCCACAGGAAATCACAGAGCACCACAAGAGCTTGCTGCCATGACTGCTGTTTCTCTGCATTTAGAAAGCAGGGCAACTGCAAACACCTCACAGAAAAGGGCAGCTGCAGGAGAGTCCTCCTCGCAATAGATTCCTGTCCTGCGCCAGCATTCTGTGGGAACCCCTTGTGCCGTGGGATGTCCTGAAGAGCCAGGAAGAGCTGTGCCCCCTTTCAGTCTCAGTCTCCTACAAACCTCTGATGTAGCCCATTCCATAACGGGTGGTGAGAGAAAAGTTAGCCCCCTCCAGAACAGTTTGCCCTGAGAGGGAGAATAACTTGTCCTATAAGTCACGAGGGTGGGAGTGGGGAATGAGCTCCATTGAGCACCCACTAGCAGCTCTCAAACATCTGACATTTCCCACATGTGGCTCTTCCATTGAACAAGTCGGGCCACCCCTGCTAGAGTAGGCCCTCTCTGTACAAGGATCACTCCCTCCCAAATAATTACTGACAGTCTATGAGTTAGCATGAAGCTCTTGACGTGCTCTAGTCTATCCAGCTGCTTGGGAAGGTTTTGGGCCCTGTCTGCAGGGACCCCTCCCTTCAGCACAGGCATCAGATGCAAAGAAACAACAAGGAGTTTGGGGTTTTCCTGCCCAAACCCTTGAAATGCATAAGGAACCTTGGAAACATCCTGAGAACACAAATGGTATTTTCTTAAGTGTGGGATTCTTCGCATGGAGAGTCGTGAGCATTCCCTTTTTAAAAAAAATGTATCCAAATGTCTGAATTTGGGTAAACTGGTTTGGCGGTGGGGGTGGGAAGGAGGAATAAAGGGTGCAGAGCATGGAAAGGCAAGAATCTGAGACACACATGCACAGAATTCCCACTAAACAAAAAGTCAGTGTAATTTACCTAGTTACATGTTACTTACCTGAACAAACTCTTGAACTCCAGAGCATATGCAGAGTTCATTGCAGGTGGGATGGTCTGAGAGGGCATGAGAGCAAGTACTTGGCCTCCAGTTAGATGGTATCAGGAAAGGTATCCAGGAGGGGTGAGCAAACTCTTGCTTTTATGGGACTCTGAGTGCAGTAAAAGACAGCTCCGCAGTGGAGACTGATTCTTGTTTCGACCAGTCATACTGTTTTGCCTCCATTTCTGATGCCAGTGGTGTAAATCAGTCAATAAGAAAATCAGCCAGCAAATCAGAATATTACTTAGTGGTAATATTCTAACACTCTTCTAACATGCTTAAAAACATGAGCTTTTGCATGTTTGGCAAGGAAAAAAGTCTTACAACTTGAATTGCTGCCTGAGAGGCTGCGAGCCCATGGACCTCTGTGCTGTGACTGGCGGAGGAGCGCCATTTGCCATCCCAAGTCTGTGGGGCAGTGCGTGTGGCAGCATGGAGCCATTTTATGTCCATATTCTAGAAGAGAAGCCTGCATTGACTCTGAAGGAGCACGCTGGAGACCATCTGGCAGCAGTGGGCAAGGCCACCAACTACTGCTAGTCCAGACCTGGTTACTATTTATTTATTTACATATATTTATAGGTCACCTATAATTGCCGAGGCCTTCCTAGGTGGCTTACAATACGAACACGACACACGTCTATGCACTGGGGAAAAGCAAAGGCAGGGGCAGGACTGAGGGGCCACAGCCTCATCACCCTGCCCAAGATCACAGCTGAGTTCTGAGTCACTGCCCTGCTGCTTCTCCTCCCTTCCTGGAGGGGACAACAGCAGGGGGTAGGCCCCTCCAGAGGCCAGATGGACCCCAGGCCAAAGCTTCCTCGCCACTGCTCCAGGGCAAGTACAGCCCTTCACCTGCACTGAGCATGCTGATCTGAAGTGATCCTGAGGCCCAGGCCTGCACAACAGTTGTAGGAAGATGGCAGCGGACTGCCACTCGCTCCTTCTCACTGCTACTTCTCACGGTAGCATTTTTTTCTTTTGTCCTCTGCCCAGTCTTTTCACTCTCAGGAGCTATGTCAAAGCTTGGCACATCAGTGCCAGAATGGCAGATAGTGAAGAATAAAGGAAAAGATAAATGCTTCTAATGAAACTCTTTCACTGGGAATTAAAGAATTAATAGCTATATTAATTTTATTAGCGGATGTAAAATTACAAAAGAAGGTAGGAAAGAGATATTCTTTGGGGTTTCAAAACATGTGTGCATCAGAGGGGCTTCACCACTGACACACAGAGCTAATTCTAAGCTGTTTTAAAATAAAACTCTATTTGGTGCTGGCCGAACTACTAAATGTCAGCCTTTCTTGAAGTTCCTTACACCTTATAACTAATTTATACATGGTCTGGTGTTGGGGTGAGGTGAGCAGTGAGGTGGCCAGATTTATTGATGACATCCAATTATTTAGGATGGTACAAAGAGTTCAGATGTTCAGAGGTGGTGACTGACCAGGGAAAGATATTGGCATGAGTTGGATGGTCCAATCAAAATGTAGATGAAGGCACAATTTATATGTAACAATTGTGGGGAGTGAGCGAGCCCACTGACCTCACGCTCATTGTTTTGGTTTCATTTCTGCTTGTGTAAACAGCTCGACAATGGCCCCCTGCTAGGCTGGCTCATCACAAATTGTTCAGTTAAAACCATGAGTTGTCTCCCTCTCCAGAATCCATCAAAACAAGCAACCCAGAAGTGCCATGAGTGGTTCACAAGTGCAAAATCAGGGCAGAGGCAGTGGACAGCCAGCACCCCTGCATGCTCACTCCTGGTTAAATATGGGCCCTGCGGGTTCTGTGAGAAAGGCTGGGGTTGACTGAACACAAAACTGCCAGTCTCATCCTACCATTATACAAAAGCACAGGGCAACCCCAACTGGAATCACTGGATCTAAAAAAGGATACTGTAGAGTTGGAAAGGATGCAGGAATGGACAATAAAATGATCAAGAGGCTAGAAGAACTCCCCTGTGCAGAAAACATACAACAAAAGGGATTTTCTAGTTCAGAAAAAAGTGAGTGCTGGTGGTGCGGTGGGCGGGAGGAGCTGTGATACTAAGCATGGTCTGGAGAAAGTTGGGGAAACGTAAGCTTTTCCTGCTCTTTCATAATGCTAGAATCCAATGAAGCTGAATTGTAGGAGATCTGGAATAAAGAAAAAGAAATGCTTCTTCAAATAGTGCATAGTTAAGCCATGGAACTTGCTGCCACAGGATACTGCTCTGGTGAAATAGCATTGATGGCTTTAAAGGGGGCCTTTAAAGCTCATTCATGTTTGATAAGGGTACCTTTGATGCTGGCCATAGGCTGCCTCCAGGTTCAGGCAGCGCACTTCTCAATACCAGTTGGTGGGACACTGCAGATGAGGGGACTAATGCTTGCAACTACCCGGAGGCATCTGAGAAACAGGGTGCTGCAGCTGGACTGAATATACCTTTGGACTGATCCAGCCGGGCTAGTTTTTCCTATAGGCTTGATGCTCCTCTCCCTTCCTGAGATGCTAAAATGTCAGTTTAAGGGGAAATTGTGTTGTGACTTGGATCATAACAATTTATTGTACCTCTGATACATTATTGGGTACTAGTGTCCTTGGGTTTTGTCTCTAAAATTTAGTGACAGTTTCTTCAATATAGAATTGCCTATAATCAGTGCACAGAAAGAGATGCAGGGCTACTTCTAGGTTAAGGAAATGTCTTTATAAATTATATAAAGGAAAACAACAATGGAAACATTCTTTTTCTATCATTTCCCTTCCTCTCCCCAAATCCACATTCACAACTTTTGTTTGCCCTAAAAGGTTAAGCTAAGTCAGGAAAGCAAAATGCATCCATCTCATTTAATTCACAGCATGTAATTGCAAATTTATTAATCCTCCTTGCAAGCAGGATCATTTGAAGAGTGGAATGTGGACTAATAAAAGCATTGTATTGGGATCCTATGGTTTAACAATTGCTCATCAACCCAATTGGAGTTATTTAGAAGTGCTGTCAACTTCAGTTCAATATGTTCTTGGTTTGTGGTACAAATTTATTTATGACCATCTAAGTTATTAGGATTGACATTATAAAAATCTGAATGAACAGCTTCTCTGAGAAAAATTGCTTCCCAGGGATGCAAATGAGAAAATTATGCCTCTAATCTTTGGCTAAAACCCTAGTAAACTGCTGTCACTTTATAGCTTATTGCCTGTCAATGTTAGGATGACTCAGAGGTGCAAAGCTCTCAAAATACCCACAGGAGAAGAGAAATCTTTTCAGTTACTGAATCTAGCTGCTGTAATTAAAACGGCAAACCTCCGTGCCAATGTAAATTGCAACTTTCCTGGAGGCTCTTGAGTGCGCTTGCTCCTAACAGAAATCTGAAAATGCTGGCCCTGTTTCTTGAGCCTCTCTGCCATTTGAAGGCATCCTAGAAGCAAAAACACAATCCTTTTGTATGTTAAACCTACATTTTCTAATGCAAACTTCTGCTCAAACTAAATATGGCTTTTTAAACCTAGTTGAGTTGTGTCTGCTTGTGGCTGCTTACACAAGACACAGCGGTAAGTCCAACATTAGTCTGGAGGACCAGTCTGACTTTGGCCCAGGTTCTTCTTTGGGGAAGGTAAGATACTTGGGAGATGATATAGTACCTCTAATGGAGAATGTCCTCACAATACAAAGAGCACATTAAAGGGCTGATTGAGCTCTGGCCATGTGGTCTGACCTTTTTTTTATTTTATTTTGGTGAGTTTTTTTTCTAGAGTCTTGGCTTTTCCTTTGGACATTCTTGCATGTATATGAAGAGAACCATGTATCTCAAGCTCTCTTTTGTCCAGATTTATTTCTTTATTATTAGATGTGTATCCCAGCTTTTTCTTTTTCAAAGATCTCAAAGCGGTTGACATCATTCTCCTCCAGCTGCTCTCAATCTTATCCCCACAACAACCCTGTGAGGCAGGTTGGGCTGAGAGTCTGTGACTGGCCCAACTGGTCACTCAGTTGCGCACGGGGCCGAGCAAGGACTAGAACCCAGATCGCCTGAGTCCCAGTCCTGCAATCTCTTTTTTTTTTATACAACTTTTTATTAATTTTCAAAACAGTACTAAAACATCCATTATCACAAACATCAAAACTACTGAGTCAGCCACTTACTACACATCTTTTAACATTCTGTGATCATTTCAAATTCATTTAAAAAGTCTGAAAAAGAAAAAAAACCTTTTTAGATCTAAGCCAGGTCCCGTTTCTCCAGCCAATAATAAACTAAAGTCCAAAATTTGATAGAAGTCACTATCTTCTTTCTCCTTCTGTGATAGAATCAGTTCATCCCTTTCTTACAAAGTCCTGTTCTTCATATTAGAAGAAAGACTCTCCAAGTTTTGTAAAAGTCAGTATCTTCTTTCTTTTTTAATAAAAATTTCAGCCTGACCAACTCTACACAGTTCCAAATCTTTTCATTTTTCTAGTAATAAACAAATAGACTTCTCCTTATAATAATTACAAATATGATCGAATGCATTCTTTGCTTACAAATATTCTAATCTAATATCCACTAAAAAAAAAAAAAGAAAAATAAAAGGGATGTTCATGTTCGCATGTCTAAAATCCATTCATCTTCTTTAAGGACATCTTATCTACCCAATTTAACAACAGCAATTCTCTATTATGTTCTTTAAACAGGTTTTCTTTAATCTAATTTAATAGAAAATAATAATTACAAATACAATCAAATAGGTTTTTTGCTTACCAGTATTCCAATCTACTGTCTACTAAAAAGTGAAAGTAAAATAGAAAGAAATCTCATGTTCACGCTTGATTCTGTTTAGCACAGCTCATCTTACTCCCGTAATAGTCATTTATATTCTAACATTTCACAAACCGAAAAGTCATGCAGTTTAGCTCAGTCATTCATCTAAAGCAAGATAAGAAAGAGAAAGCAAAAGACGAGACAGAAAAAAGCAGAGCAGAGGTGAGATTCCAGTCCTGCAATCTCAACGGCTACATCACAAATGAGTGGCCTGTAAGATGAATGGAGAGTCTGTAAGATGTTTACAGTGATACCTTCCTAACTGGCATACATTTCAAATTACATGTTATCCGTACTATCTAAACATCTTATGGTTTGCATGATGAAATGACCTGTGGCTTGTTAACTGTGGCTTGCTTGGGAACAAGTGATTGTGCTGGCTTGATTGGTTCCAATGTACTAAGCAACCCAGGGACACCCCTGCAGCTCTGGCTTCTTGAGGGAGGAACAACCCTGAATTGTCCCCCATTCTTGTAAACTGTTTCATCATGAGAACTGGGGCGCCACCTCCCCATACCCAGTGCTAAAAGAGAATAGGGTGAAAATAACCATTTGCTCCCACCTGTAAATCAACAATTCAGACAATAAACCTGGGTCACACCAGCATCAAATAGTGGGACTGGGACCATTGCTGCTGATCAGGGTGCTGAAGTATTCAAAGAATGTGATCGTTTTGATTTTCTTCTGGCAAAACTTACCCATTAATGAGGGAACTGAATCTGCCTGTTTATGCCCTTTGCTTCTTTTTCCACATTCAAAGCATATGCCATTGTAGTTCTACTTCCCTCTTGCTTGCATTTCATGTGCTCTCATGCTTAAGTTTTATTATGTAAACGCCCTTCTGTGTTCAGTACTGCTCAGGCAGAACTGTAATGTTATTCAACACATTTGTTTGCTCTTTGTTGCTGTAAAATGACTCACTGCTGCCCATGCAAGGAACAAGGGGGAGTGGGCAGTGTCCCTTTCCCCCTTGCAAGATGAGGGCTGCCTGGAAAGGTGGCAGAACCACTCGGCTCAGTACACATGCAAGCATTATGAACACAGCAGATTCTACCAATGAATGGCCAAAGGTTGAGTTTCGGCTGCATGCCTATTTACAATAAGATCCTTCATGTTCTCCAGACTTTTATCAAGGCGTTGATCAGCAACAAGGGATCCTAGGCCTTTCCTACCAACAAGCAAAGGTCACCACACTTTCCAATCCTATGCCACCTCTTTCGGCTGAAGTATGCTCTGGCCCACTTCCTCTTTGATGGAGTCAAACCACTTCGCTTTTTGGCAATCTGGCTTTCTCTTTTCATTGTACATCTTTCACAACTGTAGGTTGCTATAGGAAACATGATCACTTGGACAAATCTGCACTTGGTTGCCAAGCTGATGTTCTTGTTTTTCCACACTTGGATTCATGCTTGTCATTGCCATATGACCTAGTGAAAGTCATTGCTTTACTTCTGAAATGCATTCACTGGTGCAAGTAATCAGTGATCCCAGGAAAGTGGATTCCTCTACACATTCAATTTCCACATTATCAACTGCTATTTTGATGACTTCATTCTGTCCAGTCATCAAGAGCTTTGTCTTTTTGATGTTCAGAAGGAGGCCAAACTTCTCACTCTCTTCTTTATTTCCTTGGATTAATTGTTTTAGACCTTCCTGAGTTTCTGAGAGGAGGGTTGTGTCATCAACATATCAAAGAATGTTGATGGTTCTTCCTCCAATCTTTATCCTGATTTTTGGTTCTTCAAGATCCATCTTCCTCATGATTACTTCATCGTAGAAGTTGAACAGAAAAAGGAAGAGAATACATCCTTGTTGGACTCCTTTCTCCACCTCGAACCAATCAGTGTCCCCATAAGGTGTTCTTACAGCTGCTTGCTAGTTTGCATATAGTGTCTGCAGCAACCTGACTAGATGTGTTGGTTCCTCCAGGGCTTTTAGCGCTTTCTACAACTTGTCATGATCAACACAGTCAAAGGCTTTCTTGTAGTCTATAAAGCACAGGTAAATGTCATTTTGATATTCTTGAGATTTCTCCATAATCCAGTGCAAATTTGCAATATGGTCACGAGTGTCCCATCCTCTTCAGAAGCCTGCTTGGACTTCATGTAGTTCCCTTCCTGTGATAGATGCTGGGCATCATTGTATAATGTTAAGGAGAATTTTGCTGGCATGAGGTATGAGGACAATTGTGCAGTAGTTAGAAAAGTCCTTTGGGTTGCCCTTTTTGGAATGGGAATGAAGATGGAGTGTTTCCAATTCTCTGTCTTTATTTGGTTTGCCAGATTTTCTGGCATAAGGCTGTTATGGTTCTGAGTGGTACGTGCGTCAGCAGCTCTGCAGGGATGTTGTCAAGGCCTGGTGCTTTGTTGTTTGGCAGCTGACTTATTGCCCAAGCTACTTCTTCCTACAACCCACCATGGCTTTTCACCCACCACAGGTTGTGTTATGCAAAGGCAGGTAATGCTAACTTCCCCAAAACAAGAAAATACCACACGCTTCTAAATTGACTGAAAATACGCCTTTTCACTAGGCTTGTAATGGCCCCATGGAAGTGTTTGTGTCAGTAGCTTAACCGAGTGTGAGATCAAGTGCAAATACTTTCATCTCAGCTTCAAAAGAGAGAGTTGTATGTAAAGGCAAAGTACTGTTTCAGTAAGAATCAAGCTACTGGCTAATGTAAGTGTGGTGCAGAATTTGTGAAAGCTCAGGGTGTTAAAGCCCACTCTTCTATGCCAGCTCTCAGCCTGGTTTTCTCTTAGGAGAGCGACTGCATGGTAAATCTGTTAAAATATTAATGCAGAAGTCTAAAATCCTCTATTGAAATAAATAGTGCTGCGAGGTCATTTGTCAGTGGATCACTAAATCAATATGTCCCTAAATCACTCTGCAAATGGAATCACTGGCTGCTGAGAGGAGGAATGCGACACTGTATCTGAGCAAGATCGAAGCACTATTTAAGGACTAGGATGCCAATTTATTGTTAGTTGGCTTCTTTTTTGCTGGAAGAAGGTGAAGCATTATAGGAACAGGACATTAAAGGGCAGGCTATGACCTTGACATCATAACCACCATGTGGACTACTAAATCCTTACCCACTTGTTCCCTCTCTCCACCTCCCGATTAGACACTGGGTCAGATGTAGATCTACTTAACTCACACAGGCCAAAGCCCCATCCAACCCACTGTCTCCAACAGTAGCTGACCAGATGCACCAGGGAACAGCACAAGCAAGCATGGATGGAGGTGGGCACCTGAGATGGGCACCTGAGAACCAGAACTTGCCTTCTGTCAATGTGGGAGGGGGGGTCAGCACCATAATAACCAGGAAAAATACCAGGGTCTTGCAGATCCAGTGGTGAGTAAATGAGGGCCACACTGGATGACCTGCTGTTAGGTTGCACGCACCTGTAATCAGGCGGGGAAAATTTGATCTGTAGCGGTATCTGGAAAGGGACCAATTTAGTCCTTATTTAGGTCTAGGTTGTTCTCAAGAATGCCTAGATAAAATGACACTAGATCCCAGAGAGAGGAACTACTTCTAATGGGCTCTTGTTAGTGCACTGGTGAAAAAATAAGTATGCCAGGGAGCTGCAAACCTTTCTGGGGTTAAGGTCCACACAAGGGGTTGGGTAACCTACCAGGGGATGTACAAGAAAAGGACATGAGCAAAGACAAAAAGGCAGTAAGCCATTATTCATTTTAACAATTAAAAAGGAGGGAAAGAATGAATGATTCCCTCTAGAAATGTGCCGTTACCTTGGTCTCCACAGGATGCAATCCCATTTATGTTCCATCTTAAATAACATTACTGATCTCACCTGATTTCTAATATGCATAGCATGCCCGTCCTTTTTAATGATTAACATGCACCACTCCATCATGGAGCCCAATTGGTGTTGTGTTCAGCTGCCTCCTATCATTCATTTCACCTGATTTCTGCTGTGGATGTGTCCCACAGTCCACCGCCGGACTTGTGGTGTTGCCTCCCCAGGCCACCCAATGTTTACCTCTCATGCTTAAAAGTGGCACTTCTCTGCACCTCCTGCTGGCGGTGGCACTGGCACCACCACCACCAACACCACCACACAGGTCGTGTGGTGAGGCAAGCTGGGATCCCCTCGCAGCGAGCTCCCTGCTGCTTATCACAGAGGTGCATGGTGGGCCTCCCCAGAGGGCTTTCCCAGCAGCAGGAGTGACTGAGAGAAGCGGGCATTGCTCCACACTGGCAGTGGCAAAGCCGGAAACTTAAGCAGCATAAATAAAAGGGCCTAGAAGAAGCTAAAGGGCACCAATCAATTCATTTGTTCCCCAAAGAGGCAAGGATGGAAAGGGAGCCTCTGCTACACATGGTTGGGTACTGGTTGGCAAACTCCTTTAAAATGCATTTTATATTATGACATTTTTATGCTGCCCATTAACACAAATACTCTGGGTGACTTACAATAGACAAATGGGAAGGAAAAGCCACAAGAATGTGAAAGGTGAGAAAACAAAAAATTGATCCAGCGAAGAACTTCCATCAAGGGGTAAAATAAATGCAATAAAGTTCATTAAAACACCAGAGATCCGGGTTGCCTGCGGGCATTGTGCTGCCTGAGGAGGAAGACAAGATGGCTCCTTCCTAATTCCATGTACAGAGTATGACCAGACCAGCAGCAAACCTTCCTTCAACAGGCCAGGTCCCTCCATGGCACGTGCAGGTGGAAGGCTAGGAGGAGTGAGCTTAAAGTCGGTCTCGAGATGTTTTGGTCTTCTTGCTCTCAGCATTTGACCACAGGCCATGCTGACAGGCCCCTGAGGGTTGCAGTGCAAAGCATCTGGATCACAGCTTTTTGCCCAGCTGTGGCTCAGGCACAGGGCAGGCTACTCCTCCAACAGGGTGCCACCTCTTCTAGCCCCAAGCATCTCCTGCCTAGGGCCACTCTTGCAACTTGCTTAATTGCAGGGCTGGCACACAACTTCACAGATATCCAGCAAGATTTTATGATTAATAATCAGCGGGGTGGGGGGCACTTTTCATCTGTTGCCCAAGGGAACCTCGCATGGGTGTCAAGGCACAGCTGGTGTGTCACCACTAAAAGCATCCTTTCCTTAGCAGCACCCATCATAACTCATGCGGTGTAGCTGCTCTTAGGCCTGGGCAGGCATGTATGCATTTCAATCTGAAGAGGATTTGTTCCACATATCAGTCATTGTTGCAAACCCTTTTTCAGTTACAACAGGAAAATGCTGCAAAGTTAAGACTTGCCAATGTTTTCAGTGAGGCTTTCTGCGTGAGCAGTCCGATGCGGTGATCACACATGGCATATTGCTCCCAGAGGTACCCTTGACTTCAGCATGCTGAGGCCAGGACAAAAGATGATTGGAGTCTGTCAGGATCAGTAATTGTAAGAGGCTGTAGGAGAAGAGACTGTGTGCGTGAAGCGAGTTATGTAGAAAATGGAGTTGGGGGTGGGGGGAATGGCTAGGGCACAGATTTAAATCAACAGCAAGGTCCAAACCAATTGGCAAAGGAGAAATGAATGTGCTAATTTCACAAGAATAAGGAGTACATGCGCTGCACTTAATACATGAGCAAATATTGAATCAGTACTCATCAAGTGTGTCTTTAGCATTACATTTCTGGGAATACTTCATTGTGATTTATGGCACACGCATTATCAATTGCACTCATTGGGAATATAAAGACAGGAATATTCTTATCAACACATTACAGGAAGTCAAGTCATATTAAACCATTTGCAGATGACTAAAACCTGGGTGTGGAGCTGTGTAGTCGGGGAGGGGGCAGCCTTCTGCTTCTCAAAAAACCTCATTGCACTATGCTTCAGGGGCAGCTTTATCCCTGCCATCTTTCTTGTGTTGAGTGACTATTATAAACCATTAAGCCTGATAATTCTTTCAAAGTTTAATGTAATGTTTAAAGTCAGATGACTGCTTGTGGGGTGGGAAAATGGCTTGTGATGAGAAAAGTTGTTCTCATTCCACCGCTCCCTGAGGTAAACTGGGAGCAGTGGGGTGGTTTCCGCAGTGGTCCAGAATCTGACAGGAAAAAGTACCTCTTGATCAGAAGTGACAGGAGAACCACATGCAGCCTGTGCAGCACAGCCTCTTTCAAACGACTGAGGAGTCTCCCACAGCAGGATCGTCTTTCTCCCCAGAGCTCTGCACCGTCCTCACTGCCTTGCACCAGGAGCTCCTCTCCCCTGGGATGTGCCTCAGAGCACAAGAACCGTGGGGCTTTAGTGCAGGACTTGGGCAACTCTTTCAGAGACAGCCTTTGCAGAGGAAATGGGATACTTTCTCCCAGCTCTGTGCAGTTCTGTGGCACACAGCTAATTCACACGCAAGGTAAAGTGGCAATTGGAGCAAATGGTGGCATGTCTGGATTCCCCAGAGTGCGAGCTGACGGGGACGTCAGTGTCTGTTGACAAGGATGCTCAGGGCCTACCTCATCCTTGCAGTGGAGGCTCCAAAATATTAGGCGGCTTGAAGAGACTGAGAGTAATTGGAGTGCTCTATTCATTCTATGTGCTATTGCACATTTTCTTAAATCATCCAGAAGCAGTAGCTGTCCGTGCCAGGATACTGAGACAGATGGTTTGTCCTGTCACCCAGTAATGTTCTCTTAAGAGTGTTCTGTTATGCAGGTGAGTGGCAAGTAAGAAGCAGGGTTACATGTTAAAGAAGCACTGCAGGCACACACACACACTGCCCCTTGTCTTTCGGGCATGTCTGGATTAGCTACCTTTGTACCAGTCGCCCTGGAATTCCCGTTGTTCTGTTTGCCTTTCCCTTTTATTGCATGCACAATGCTGCGTGTTGCGAGTGGCTTCTGCCTGTTACTCTTGCTAGGGAATGTTCTCGGACAGTCTGCAGCATGATTCACAATCAGACATTTTCTCCTCTTAGAAGCTACTTAGCTAAGAAGGACCTCATCTGACATATCTGCCAAGCTGCAAATAGTCTGAGGTGTGCCAAGTCAGAGGAGAAAACCAAGAAAATGAGGTATCCCCTCAGTGAAAAGTTAGAGCTGTGCACAGTCAGGTTAGATCCTCTCTGGCATTTGGGCTGGAGGCTTGACAGAGCATCTTCTAGAAACCACATGAGGCTGTTTTGTCTCATTTGCCATCTGAGGGCTACTGACAAACAGGTATTAAGCTAGATGGGTTTTACATATAAGTGCTTGCTCATTGTTTTCATTTGATTCATGTATTTTTTTACCTGTATCTTCAATTTCAGGTGGTGGATGGAATTCTTTTGAAACAAGTACTGCTACATTAAACTAACCAACTCCACAGAAGTTACTGTCACTTAATTCATCTTACAGCCCTAGAAACAGACTTGCTTGGTTTGTATCACTTCACAAGTACAAGGACTGATGCTTAAATCCATCTGTCTCTCACAGGTTCTCCTATGGATTTTTTTTTTTAATTTTAACACATCAATATTTTATTAGGAATTTCATCTGAAATCTTTTGCCCCAAAATAATTTTATAAAGAACTGTACAGTGCTTTCGATTAGCGCTTGGTATGTCACCTCGCTCCTTATCCAGTAGTGGTATGAGCAGGGTTGAAATTCAAAGAGACAGCCACTGTATCCTAGGAGAATTTGCTCTAAGAAATGTGACAGGTCCAGGCCAATTACAGTAATGAGATGAAGAAGACGGCTTCAGGGCAGGGTGCAACACAGATACAACTGCAATGACTAACACTACTGGATAAAAGGATATGGACGCCACAAAAGTTATAGCATCGCTTTGATTCAGCTGCTACAAATGTCGTGACAAAAATGTTCTCATTCATTACCTTGCCTACTTGGGTGAGGCAATGTAGCATTCTTGAGCATGCTTAGGCTGCTATTTCATATTAATTTCCTCACGTGTATTTTGAAAAATTGGGAATGGCTGAGGCAGGACCAACCACCATCGCTCTTAAACAGCTTTCTTTAATGGGTGGGTTGCTTGAAGCGGTCACTCACATCTGGGTCATGCCCTGCTCTAAGGATGGGCTTCCTCTAGAAACATCTCCATCGCATTCTCTTTCCTCAACTAAATTAGTTTTTCAGACAACGAAAGAAATTAGGAGGAAGTAGGGGAAAACAGATGGGAAGACATAGAAAGTGAAGGAGGAAAACAGACAAAGGGAAGGGGACAAAGGAGGGAATAGTAGCAAGTCCAGTGTTTCCAGCTGGGCCTTGCCACTGGGTCTTATGTCCAAAAGGGATGAAGAGCACTGTTGTAGAACGAAGGGACAGTGAACCCACAATCTACTTGCCAGCTTAGTTGCACGGGCATGTGGAGAAGGGATAATAAAAAGGAGCTGAGGGGGACAGGTGCAAAGAGGACAATTACAGGTGATAACACAACAATGTATCTTCGGTTAGGAAGTCAGAAAATCTAAAAGTGCCAACAGTTGGCAAGTGATTTCTTCAATCCTATTGAAGTCTGACTCGAGCCAAAACTTGCCCTTAAACCTCTTAGACATACTTTTTTCATCATGGACAACAGTGCATAAAGATGTTAAAAAACAAATAAATGAAGAAATGAAAGTAACAGAAAGCACAAAGATTGCTAGCAGGTCTATGGCATTCTTCCTAGCCAGATGCCTTGGGGGACAGAGGCAGGAGAGCTGCAACAGGAGATTGAGCCAACACAGTATTTAGGGTGGAGATCAATGAAATCAAACATCAGATTTTTAAATTCCCCCTCCTTTTTTAAGGTGGGGGGAATTCAGAAAACTGCTTTCTTCCTACCTTTTATTCCAAGGTGCAGACAGAACTTCTATACCTGCAGGCATTTAACATATGATAGACTCTAAGGGGTTTTTTTTTAAAGCTTCAAAAATGCTACAAGTATACACCCATCAGAATTCATCACATGGCGATCAGGCAAGATAGTTCTTGGTGGGGCTAATTTCCAAAGGCCGAATGTAGCAAGAAATGGTGAGGAGCAAGCGAGCAAGAGTGCTGGATTGGGACCTGATTCCAGTTCACACTTAGCCATGAAATTCCTTGGGTAATGTTGGCCTCATCACAGACTCTCAGTTGTGAAGATAAATTGAAGAAAAGGAGGAAGAATACATACACCAGAATAAAGGTGGGACAAAAATGTAATAAATGAAAGGATTATCATTGCCTGCCTTCAGAAAGCCCTGAGAGAGGGAAATAGATAAGCAAGCAGCAGAAGAGAACCCCACAGTTCCAGGGAGGCAATGGAAATTTATGTACACACACAAACACATCTTTTTCTAGAATTGTTTTCTGGATGCTGGACATAAGTGTGATGTCTCATTCTGCACTTTGGTGAGGAAAACAATGTTTATATGGAGAGTCCTGCTCATGGAGCCAGGTGTATCAAGCTTGGGGACCTCCTGGAGTGTAATTATTCAGCACTATGGAGATTCTTGCCAATAGCGTACATTTCTTCAGACTAAAACATTAATCTATAATTAAATTAGGATACTCTAATGATTGGAGGGGCAATTGATTAACACAATCATCCATGTCAAGTTGGCTGCATCATTTCCTTGCCCACTGCATGGAAGAGCCACAACGGTGGCCAAGCATGCAGCCTTTGAGAGTGTGGATAACGCTTAGCTGCTGTGCTGCAATGCCTGCTCCAGATGGGCTATCGGGCACACTAATTTCAGGCCATCTGTTGTAGGAAAGCATAACATTTGCTTTCACCTGCGTCCAGTGAGCTGGTAGTGCTGCCACTGGGAACTGTCCAGGGGTGATTAGACTAGCACTGCACATCAGCGTCAGTGAGGCACTGGGAGGTTGTTACTGTAACCTCCAGGTAGAACCAGCCAGGACCGCTCCTCAGATCCTGCACTTCTATATACGCAAGGTCCATGAATTGGAAATGCTTCCTGAAATGCCTCTGTACTCCCAGTTTGTGTCTGCTCCGATGCCACTGTTTTTAAAATTCTATCTGCCAGCAAGCAAGTCCAGACAGACAACAGCTTCATGTTCTTTTAACTGGATGCACTGTGTGAGTGTGGAAGGCCCCTTTCATCCATGGGGGAGACATTTCCCCAGAGGCATTTTCACTTAGGAATGTCGCCAGGTGGCTTGCTTAGTGATATTCATAGAGCCATAGAGTAGTGGAGTTGGAAGGGGCCATGAAGGCCATCAGGTCCAAGCCCCTGCTGTTGCAGGACACCATGTTACACCATCCCACGCAGGTGGCTGTCCAATTTCTTTTGAATGGCTCTAGTGTGGGGGAGCCCACCACCTTTCTAGGCCACTGGTTCCACGGTCATATTGCTCATATTGAAGGAGTACTTCTGGTCTGAAAGTAAGGGGCACTTGAGCCCACTCTTTCTAAGAGGCAGTGGCAGCTGCCCAACAGGGGAGATCAGGGTGCCAGCCTGCCTCTCCTTCCTTCTCTTTCTTATCGTTGTTTCTCTCACCCTCACCAACCTTCCTGGCAGATCCCTCCTCGTCTGCTGCTTGAAATCACTAGGGCTGCTGCTCTGCTTCCCAGACTGGCAGGGCTCCTATTCAGCAGCAGAGGCAGGGAAATTGGCAGCTGGGCCTGTGCACACTCCCACAAGGGAATGGGCATGCTTGGTTCAATTACATGAAAAGATTCATGAAAAAATTACATGAAATTCCTTGCTCCTTCCAAAGCAGGGATGATCAGAAGGGCGCTGGGTAAGCAGCTCCTCTGTCTTCTCTTCTTGAGGCTAACTATGCCCAGTTCTTTCAATCACTCCGCGCAGAGCTGTTTCCAGTCCCTGGATCATCCTTGCCACCCTCCTCTGAACCCTTTCCGGTTTGACTGCATTTTCTACACCTGTGGTGCCCAGAACTGGACACAGGACTCCAGGTGAGGCCTAATCTGTGCTGTGTAGAGGGGAACTAGTATTTCATGTGATTTGGAAGTGATGCTTCTGTTAATGCAGCCCAAAAGAGCATTTGCCCTTTTTGCAGCCACATCACATGATCAACTCATGTTCAGCTTGTGATCTACAACAATTCCAAGGTCCTTCTTGCTTGCAGTGTTGTTGAGCCACGTATCTTGTACTGATATATTTGGTTTCTTTTTCCCAGGTACAGAACTTGGCACTTGTCCCTATTGAATCTCATTCTGTTGTTTTCAGCCCAGCGCTCCAACCTATCAAGATCACCTTGAATCTTCTGTCTGTCTTCCAGGGTATTAGCTCTCCCACCCAGTTTTGTGTCATCGGCAAATTTGATAATCATTCCCTGCACTTCCTCATCCAAGTCATTAATACAAAAATATTAGAGACATGAGCTCTGCCAGAAATTGTATTCTCTGTGTATGGATAAATTTGTGGCAGGGGAGAAAGGACATTAGTGGTTTGAACTATGTATAGAATTGGGACTGCTGTTGGCCTGAATTTTCCTTGCCTTAATGACTGAATCTCATTGGAGACCATGCCTGAGGACCATGCTTAGAATCCATTTTGTTTTGTTGCATCATATATCTCATTCACATTGTAATCACATGGCTATAAAATCCTTTCCTTCCCTTTCGTGGCACAAATTAATGCCTTAGAATATCCTGGCTTAATTCCTCTGACTTAAAGCTTGCTGGGCCTCACGTCTAAAAAAGTCCTTGTGATTATGTAAGCCAAACTCTCAAATAAACATCTCCTTATATTAACTTTGGAGAAAAGCACAAATGCCTTTCTCTGCTTTGGTAACATACTCTGGATAGACTGGGGAGCATTTTTAAAGCCACTTAGGGCACAATCTTACACATGTTTGGGCAGAAAAAACTCCCATGCTTCCCAGTCTGAACAGGCATGGGATTACTGTTACTGTTGTGTGCCATTGTGCTGTCTCCAACTAATAGTGAGCGGAGACCCTCCAAACTATGAATGGAGACCCTCCAAAATGTCTGTCCTTGACAGAGTTGTTCCAAAGATTGTACCTTGGGGGAAATCTGATGGCCCCTACACAGCACTGCAGCAGCCACAGGATAGTTTCGATTGGCAGCACTGTGATCCCTGAATTGGGAATCTGTGGTCCAGCCTCCTCTGTCCTTTCACAGCCGCCATAGCAAGAACTGCTTGAGTCGCGTGCCATGGTCAGGTATACAGTCATGGAGATGGGGAGAAATGGGCGTTGTTGGGAAGAGGAGGAGACTGGAGAGGCAGGATGCGAGCCATCCATACGTCACGCTGTCCTCCTTCCTTTCCCCACAGCTAGACAGATGAAAAAGACCACCTAGTGAAAATGCAGAGTAAGAAGATGGGGAGGTGACAATTCTGTCCACTGCTCCTTGCGCTCTGCATAGGGTGTCCGTGAGCCTCCACATTCGGGGCCTTACAAAGCATCCCAATAGTACTGCACTTTTTAGAAGCCTGTTCTCAGGTGGTTCTGTGAACTTGGTAGGCCGCAAACTTTCTCTTTTGCAGTCACTGTCTTTAATTGTCTGTTGCCTCAGATTTCCTGTGTGTGCAATCCCCACCACCACCTTTGCTTTCAACAAGTGACCTCTGTAGGCATTGTGGAGAAAATTCCGGGCATAGGGGTGAGCAGGTTTGATTGCAGGGAGAAGCTTGTATAGCAAAGCCAAAGTCCTTGACTCTGCCTTGAGTGACCCCCTTGCCACCTCACAGTGAAATTGGCCATGAGCCACCACCAATTAGCCATGTACATTCTTTCTCAGTTGTAATGCTCAAACTATATATAATAGCATCAGAATAAATGCCATAAGTGAACATGATAAATTGACACAAATACCTGTAAGCCCTTCTCAGTTGCAATAAAATATGCCCAACACTCTTATTTTAACAGCTTTCTTTATCCTCTTTCTAGTCTTACTATTTGAAAATACCAAGTTGCCTAAAATAGGCACCCTTGCATTCAAGATGTATTATACATTTGAATCCTAGGAAGCAAGACGCTCTGTGCTTACTGGGGCTCTTTTTCTTTAATTGTGTTGATTCCCACCCACTGCTTGGAGAACAGCCTTTTCTCCAGGGCCTACAGTTCCCGTCAAAGCTTATTGTAGCACATTTGCTGTCAATGAAATCAAACATGCAGCGAGGGCACATTCCAGTTAATCTCAGGTGCTGGGGAAAGCTCAGAGATGCACGTGCACAGTGGGGATGCTAGCTAGGATTGCATTATTTCTAAAGATTTCTTGTGTTATGTTCAAATGCTTGAAGCGATTCCCAGGAGTCACACCTGAGTCGTGCAAGTCACACCTTCCATGCACAGGGATGGAAAAGTCCTTAATGAGCAAGGTGTAGAGCTAATCCCAGCCAGACTCGTGAACCATCCGGCTACTGCCGTGGTGCAAAGTTTCTTGGCTTGACACAGTGTTGTGCTGCTGCAGTTGAGATGAGCCCTTTGCATGCTCTTTCCAGACCCATCCGGAGCAGTTCACAGGAGTCGTGTGGCATCCTGAGAATGGGCTGTGAGAAGCAGGCCTAAATTCTTAAATGACATTGCAGACCGTGCTGTGGCTAAACAGTACATCGTGCCTTGCCGAGTTTAGAACTATAATAGGAGGCTAGGGTGGACTGTGTTGGGCCAGTAGCCCATTAAAGCCATTGTTGCCCTTTCAGGCTGAAAGCAGCTCTCCAGCAGAGGGGCCTGCCTCACCCAGGGCCCCTTGAACTCGAATTGCCAAGGACTGCAGGAAACATGTAGCGCAGCACACAACTCTACCACCTCTGGAACTATTTTGGGAATATTACAACAACCAAAACAATAATATCATGTGATTTCCAGCATAACTTCATGTAAGATAAAGTAAGCCACAACTGGGCTATGCAGTCATGGCTGAGGCCTAGTACTCCCTGAGGTGGGTAAATCCTCTCTGAAGAGGAAAAACAGCATGTCAGGGGGAGGAAAAGCACTACTGTGGCTTTCTTACTACACGGAGGGAGGAAATCAGCTTAAATGGGGGGGGGGGGGATATGCCATCATGTGATGCCACACCTGCATCTGAAGTGTTCAGTGCAGGCACAGGCCTGGTTGGGCGTAAGTCCAAACTGAAAGACATCAACATGTTAATGCCAACTAGCTTAAATCTTAATGGCCTAGCTTGTAAAACATAACAGCCCATAGTGCAAACTAGCCAAGGTGGGTTGTCATGTCACCTGAGCTTAGACTGCTTCCTGCTGGTCTGGTTTATGTTTTGGCAACAAGCCACCCTGCCAATCCATGGCTTATTCTAGGGGTTGTTCAATCCATATTGGGTTGTCATTTCATCCAACCCAGAAAAGCAGTTGCAGTGTGGGTTGCAGGGATCAGCTAGTGAGCTGCTCAACAGAAGCAGCAAGCCTCCCTCTCTTACCTTGGTAGCTACTAGTGATAGCTCCTCCACTGATGCTCAAGCAGTATTTTGGAGCAGCCATCAGTGGTTCACCATCTTTTCTAATATCCCTTAGGCCACAGAAAAGTGTGAAAATCCCTCTGGAACATTGCTGTTCTTGTTGGTCTTTTGCAAATGAACAAACAACTTGGCAGCTGCTTGATATGTGTGGTCTCACCCGTTCAATCTCATTGTATGTTTCAGCTGGCAAAGGGAGCCTGAACAGATTTAGGCAACATACAAGGAAATTAATAAGGCAGGTCTATATATAGACCAATTTCTGCACAGTTACTAAGGTCCAAGTGCAAGCTGCCATTGGAAAGCATGAGAAAAGAGGTGGAAAGCAGTAAAAGAAAGTACATACACCAAAAGGTGGTGTTGGGGGAACATATTACATATCAGTGTAATCTTCTGAATGCTAAGTGTTGAACTGACACTTCTAAATGCCCTCCACCTTTTCAACACTTCCCTGAGTCTTGAGCTAGCCTAGAAATAATGACTTTCAGAGTACTTGCTTCATGTTTACTGCAGTTGTAACCCATGGTTTGTTGTACAAGTTGTTTGAATCCCAATGGAGTACAATTTCATCTTGAGTTGCCAAGATCAGCAAAAGGGGTAAAAGCACAGCAAATTGTATGAGTTTCCCAAGCAGAGTGGGCAAGGGAAAGGAGGGTTGGAAGGATAGCAAGCTCATTCAGGCCCAGTATGCAGATAACACAGAGCTGATGTACTGAGTGGAAAGGGGGAACTTTGCTACCAAGCCAAGCAGCAGAGGAGAGCAGGGGGCATTTCTTCTGAAGAAGGAAGGGGCCATGGTGCAGTGTGCTATGATGAAGACCTTGGAAGGCTGGTGAGTGACCATGGTGCTGGCTTTTGCTGGGGAGGTTTCTGGAAGCAAGAGTGCCTACAAGGAGAGCAGCTAGATGTGTTTGGCTAACTTATGCCATAAGGTTTACTAGCTAATCAGCGTAATGCACAATTCATTTGGCATCTAATGATACACTAACCCATTGTGAACTAAAAAGAGCTTACTAGAAGCCATGGATTGTTAGGAAAGGCTCATAAGCTCAAAACAGACCACCCCATGATAAGTAGTTTGGGTTCGAATGACACAGAATCCACAGAAGCTTATTACCCACCATGTAGGGATATGTGAGGAATCCATTTGGGTGTGAGACTCTGTTAGATTCCCTGGGCTTGGCTCCCTGGGCTGTGTTCTGTTTGCAGAAGCCCTGAGTCTGAGTTTCCAGTGAATGCGCCCAGCTTCCATGGGGAGCTCGCCAGGAATTGAGCCCCCATGCTCTGCACAAGCCACATCCCTCCCCTGCCAACCTGATGCCAAGCAAGACTGGCCAGGAAAGAAGCACCATGCATCTACTAGCAGCACCCCTCTCCTGCCATTTGGGCAGCTGTACTGGGCACTGAAGAAGGCTGGTTGCAAGGGGCAACCAAGAAAGGAGTTCCACAGAGCTCCCTCCCATGCCATGTGCAGCTGCTGTTTGGCTGGTTGCACTGGACACAGAAGAAGCTTGCTGGTTGCACAACTGGGGGTCTGTGAGCATTCACTGACTTCTCAGCTCAGCATGCATTGGAAAAACAGGCTGAACAGAAAGGGAAGCTTGGGTATTCTTGGAGGGTCGGATTCTGATAGGGGTCATCCCAACCGTCCCATCATGGACTCTAATTTTTGGTTTAAACATCCTCAGATGTATACTAGAAATTTTAAGAAACCACTTGATCAAAGCAAGAACTCAGATCAGTTTTACCCCCTTTTCTCTTCCTTGTAACCGAGACATGCCATTTCGAATAATTGCTAGCCAGTCGTATGGGTGGTTGGGCCCTTTGACCTGAGAGCTCTGTTGGAGTGTGACCAATGCTGAAGCCCACCTGCGTCACCAAGTCTTCTCTGCTGCTCTGACCGTCATAAAGGCACAGCAGAAGATAACTGATGTTGTGGTTGCTTAGCAATTCCTCTACCCAATTTTCTCCTGACAAGGAATGAAAAAGATTGCTGGAGAAGCACAGTACAGGAAGGAGCAGAAAAGGGAAAGGGGAAAAGATTGTAGAGATTGCATCTGTAGAGGTAGGGAGGTGGCCAAGCTCTAGTCCTAGTCTCACAAGCTCTGGGGTTCTTGATGCAGAGACTGCTGGACGTCATCTAATCAGCACAAGCTCAATAACATGGAATCAGCTGGATCCCACATCTCTGTCAGATTCTGTCTAACGTACTTTAGAAAAACAGTCTGCATTCTAGACTGGCTCAGTGGACTTTCGTCACCTTCGTGGTGCCTAACTTGAGCCAGTGGTGATGCTCATGGAATACACAGAAGTGCATAAATGAATTCTCCTGGTTACTTCCTGCAACACGCTGGTGCTACTGGGCTACTGCTGCGGTTTGCATCCCATGGTCTTTGGCCCCAGTGCTTTTTTTGAGCGCACCAAATGTCTGAGTGAATGCATGGATATCTGAGAGTGCACCACACCGCTGACTGTATTAGTCCACAGGAATTAGTCCACAAAATCAGCCTTTCAAGTGTCACAAGACTCCTTCAGGCTGTGTTCATTATAATCCAGTTAGTTAAAAAGTGCATATCTGTTGTCCATGGAACACAATTTGGAAATATCAGTCCATAAGACATGCATTCAGATTAAAAAGGCATTCATGTGATCTGTGCAAAAGCAGAGATATAAAATTTATTGTTGTGATAAACTAGAGTTAAAGCTGCTGTGTTCAGTCTTGGCAGTGCATAAATACAGAGCTTTGGCTCACATTGTTGCTGACCTTGCACTATTTACAAGAACTGTAACAGAAGATAGAATTACATTTTTAGAAACAGCTGAAATTGCTTGTTCATGAACCAGAAGCTAATTGTTTGTACTATGCATCATTGCCTAAATTTGGTTGCCTTTTTCTGCATAACAACATTGCAATACCTATGCCAATTGCTGAGATAAACACTGCATAATGTTGAAAAGATATAGCACAACTTGCCACACATTGCTGAACAACTGTTCCCCCCTTTATCCTGCCTTTCTTTGGTTCATTATCCAAATCAGCACCCAAAAAATGTTGCCAGTGGGTCTTCACAGTGGCAAACTTGGACAGAGGCAACTAATGAAGTGGGCTGGAATACAAGGCAGCCCTTCACTTCCTGAAAGTGATGGCAGCTGCCTGCCCTCACCCTTGGCAGGCTGGCTTGAAGGGAAGAGGGAGGGGCTGGAGAAAGCTGGGCCAGCAGGAGGCAGAGCTGCATGGCCCACTGGCCTCAGCATCCTGGATGGGGCACGAGGGGCCAGTCTGCAGGGATGCCCTTGGGGAGCTGCCCCTGCCCACCCCTTGCTTCCAGTGATCCTCTCAACACCCATGCTGCTGCTAACGGCCTTGACTGTGTTCACACTTGAAGCCAAGGAATACCACAAAGTTACCTTTCTTACCTGGTGTCCTGCAGTCTCACATTTGTGAGGTAATGACACATGAGAAGCTTCTGCATACCTCCCCTCCAAATGGCGGCACTCATCCCATCATCCCCTGTGGCTGGGAACTGATCCGGCATGTTCCACTCCTGCCTGCTTTGCCCACCCTCCCCGACAGACCATGCGGTCCCTGGGAGTGTCCTTAGCCAGCTCCCGCTGCTGCTCCGCAGGCCCCCATTGGCTCATGGAGGGGGTTCAGGCAGGAGCGCCAGCACAGCTGCCCCCCTGCTCGCTGCTGCTCCCTGCCTCCCTCCAAGCGCACGGTCCCGGATGCTAGGCCGCCCACTGCCGCCATGCTTGCCACTCTTCCCCGCATTGCCCCCTCGCCCCTTTCTCGCTCGCTGCCATGCCTGTCCTGTGAGGTGTGAAGGCAAGAGAGGTGCACATCTCCTGAGGTGCGCTTGAGACTGGCATGGGAGGGAGCAGGGAGGGGGTGGAGGGGCAAAGAGGTGGGGGAAAGCAGTGGCAGCAGTGGGGGCGGGGGCTGAGCACTGGGGAAGACACACTGGAAGGGGTGACAGGGAGTGTGGGGGCAGCCAAGCAGCGCCACAGGGAAACTGTGGGAAAACAGTGTAACCAGCTTCACACATAATGATAAACAATGCTGAAACGCAGAAACCTCCGAGCACGTGGTTGGTTCTCTTGCCATGGCTTGTTATGTGTGAATGCAGCCACTGAGTTTTCTTCCCTTCACACTTGCAGCGGCAGCCAAGAATGATCTGGGGCCCCACTTCGCCGGCCCCTTTTCCTACTGTGTCAGAAAGACTAAAGGCAAAAGGATCACCTTGGGTGGTCAGTCTGGCAGTCCGATCTGCTTCAGCCTACGGCTGTTCCCAGAGCAAAAGGAGGCATGCCCTGATAACAGAGTGGCAGAGCATCTGGGTTCACAGGAGTGGCTTTATTTCATTTTCATCATTCACTGAACTAGTCAGCTGATTAGGACAGACTGGTTTCTCTGGTCAGAACTAGACCTGAAAGCCCTCCTACAGTTGTGCTGGAGAGCAGGGCCCCTCTCATGCCCCACACTGGCCCCTCCCTCGGAAGCCGGTCTCTCTGTTCGGTTGCTTTCTCCCTCACACCTGCTATCCCAAGATGGATCTGGGCAAGGAAGCGGGGCCCCTCCCTCCTCTCATCAGAGTCGTCAAGCAACAAACTGGAAAGATGCCATTTTGCTGGAGACAGTCTGTGCTTCTCCATGAGCCAGTCATGAAGGCTTGTTCTGGCTCTGGTGACTTTAGAGGGGTGCCTGTGTCAGAGTCTCCTTACCAATGGCGGGAATGGACACTGAGACCCGCAGGGAAGATTGAATCCCCTTGAACCCCAGTGTTTCTATTGGTGAGATCACGCAGGCCCCATGCAGTTACTTATGACAGCATGCTACTGGGGAGTGGTCTCCAATGCCAGTGACAAGTTTTTAGAAAATACACAGTGTTTTATAGATTCTGAATCACAGCAGCAAAGCAGATGATGATGCAATAAGGGGAATAAAGGCAAAAGAATGTAAGAGATCTGGCTCAATACAATAGCATTGATTACAGGAGATTAACATAACTATCACTGAGGCACAGGAATTACTGTGGGTCTTGGCATGCAAATAAGGGTGATTGCAATACTGCTAGAAAAACTTGTCTGGCTGCATTATCAGTTTTGTTTACTGTTAGCTCAAGAATCGCCAGGGGTTAACTTTCCATTCTGCAAATACTTTTTCCAACCAAAGGCAGTAGCCATCTCTTAAAGGAGCAACTTTGAAAATACAGTAATACCTCCATTCATGAACACTTCTGTTTGCAAACAATTCAGTTCGTGAAGAGAAAGTTCGGCAAAATTTTGCTTCTGTTCACAATCTCCGCATCGGGTGACAAACACGATCATGGCCATCTTCCCCGCTCGAACATGATTGTGGCCATCTTCTCTGCACGAACACATTCTGACACATGGTCATGGTGTGGGGAAGATGGCCGCGTTCGTGTTCACACAGGCACGAATGTGGCCATCTTCCCCGCTCTGACACATGGTTGCGGCTTCCTCTAGTTGAGACTCTCCCTCCAAACAACAACCTCTTCCCCACCCACCTTCTTGTCCTCCACGCCAGAAGTCGCCTCAAGCAATGTTGGTGTTCTCTCTCTTCATACTCTACTGGACTGGATTTTGTTTCATATTTTTGTCGTTAAAAAAAAATTCATAAGGTTCAATGTAACCTTATTTACATTGAACCTTATGGGGAAATTTGATTTGGTTCGCGACCAATTCGGTTTGTGACCAGTATCGTGGACCGAATTAAGTTTGTGAACCGAGGTACCACTGTAACACTAAACAGAAGCCTGTCTTGGAATTCTGGTATTTGCTGAGAAAGAGGTGCAGAGATGTTGCAGGTTTGATTTTATAACACAAAGGCACATATAAGCAACCTTTTTCTACCAGGATTTATCTGAATTTTCCCAACACCTGCTTTGCCTCAGAAAGTAATAGAAACACTCAGCAGGGGACTGCTTCTGCTCCGGCTTTTGGCTTTGTCCTAATTTGATGCACCTTTCTAGTTCTCAATAGTTTCAAGGTGTTTTCACACATGAATTTAGAAGCAACTCTTTTTCAGTCAGGTTTGTAATGAGGCTATGAAATCTATGTTGTTCAGAATCCTTTGCATTACAGAAGTATAGCCTCTGCTTCTTTTTCTGCATGATCAGCCGTTCATAAATAATCCAAGAAAAGCTCACAGAAATTTTATATCTTGAGGGCCAGTGCAGCGTAGTGATCAGATTGCTGGACTGGGACTTGGGAAAGCTGGGTTCTAGTCTTCACTTGCCATGAAGTTCACTGGGTCTTGGATGCTCAGCCTAGGCTACCTCGCAGGGTTGGCATGAGGATAAAATGTGGATAAAGATCATGTAAGCCAACTTGGGTTCCTCAAAAAAAGGGGAAAAAGGGGATATACGTGTGATGTGATGATGTGAAAATGCTTCCAGTGTCATGTGAAAATTCAAAACTTAGTGGTCAATCTCGTTGCTGTGCTGCCTGGCAAAATGCTGATTCTCAGATCTCTGTCACTTATTTAGCAGAGAGGCAAAGCCAAACGACTCAGGATCATCAGCCCAGCTTTTGCAACAGAAAAGGGGACACTTCTATCTGATCATTAGAACATAATGATCATTAGAACATAACTTTTATGTTCCTGGCTGTAATTTACCATTGTGAACCTTTGAGATTACTGAAGAAAATTATAGGCAATGTCAAGAAATATTACTTCCCTGGAGCATGTGTGGATGCTCCGCAATTTTATCTGTGTATCAAAACCTGCATCAGGAAGCCAATATCTTTGCTGTTTCCTTTTAGTGAGGAAGAGTTATTTTGCTATTATGGCCAAAACAACAACAGCAAAAGAAAAGGGGAAAGAAAGCAGTAGGACAGATTGTGCAGCGTTTGAGCCTGAGGTTAGTCTGCCTGTATTTTCCTGAAATGGGTGCTTTCTGTTTTGTGGTTTCTTCTCCACAGGCTTAAAATTATAATGGTCAAAGAGAATGCGCAATAAAACGAGCATATTTGCAAGGCCGTCATTGCTTATTCTTTCGAGGCTAAGAATGGGGGAAGGGAAGCCTGGCGGGACTGCTTGTTCAGTTAAACAAGTTTGAAACTTAAACCTCCAATTACACTTCCCCCAAAGCTTCTAGTTTTGTCTCCCATGCAATTCTAGCTTTTGCAATAAATGATTCTCGCCATCTGTTCCTGGGCGGGTACAATGTAGAGCCACGTGGCTCTGCAGTGCTTCCAGGGATGAGCAGTGCCACTGGCGCTCCGAAGCATGACTCAGGCTACGCTGGAATGCAGCAATCATGTGGCATCCTGCAGTGCTGAGCAGGGCCTCTGTGCTCTGAGAAGGTCCACAGTGTGCGCTAGCTTGCCCTGGCTTGCTGCCGGGGCCCCTGGGCCAGCAGGTGGAGTTTGGAATCCTCCACGGAAGGATTTTCTCAGGGGCGGGATGGGGCAGCGAGACTGCTGTGCGAAAGAGCATATAGAAACCATGTCCACCATTACTAAAGGAACTGCCGTGGCTGCTGCTCCAAGTCCACAGTGTTAATGATTATGTTGAAGGGCCTAAATGCCTTGTTGGGAGCAACATATTGAGGGAGCAGTCCTTCCTGTATGGACCTGCTCAGGATGCGCTGAGGGGGTGCTCCTCTGTGTTGCAGCTTTGGGGAGTTGCATTATGTGGAGGTGTGAAGGGCGGCCTTCTTGGTGCTGCCGCCCTGGTTATCGGATGCTTTCTGCTGGAGGCCTGGCCAGCATGCATGGTGGCTTCATTTGGCCAGCAGGGCAAGGCCTGGTTCAGCACCTGAGCTTCAGGGTCTTGATGATGTTAGCTTGGTTTTCACTTACCATTGCTGATTGAATTCTGGATTTTGGAGCCAGGGAACTGCTGTGGCTTTATGATTTTATGTCAAATTATTTTAGTTGTTTGTGTGCCACCTCAAGGCTGGGCTGGAGATATTTTAGGAAATGCGACAATGCATAAAATAAAGTTATCGACATTGGTAGGACTTCTTAGGTCTCTGACCAGCACAAAACCTCAGCCAGTTCCCACTACACAAGCACTGCTGGGAAGGGAAGTTACCAGACTGCTGTTACACATCTCTCCTTCCAGCTTAGGGACAACCCTGAGGAACTAATTTCTCTGACTATCATGAGCCAGAGTGGTGTAGTGGTTAAGAGCATGGGACTGGGATTCAAAGGATCTGGGTTCTGGTCCCCACTCAGCCATGGAGCCAGCTGGGTGACTTTGGGCCACCTGCAGACTCTCAGCCCAGCCTACCTCACAGGGTTGTTGTGGGGATAAGGTGGAGAACAAGAAGACGAGACCAAGGTGAGTCACTTTGAATTATTTGTAACAAAAAAGGCATAATAAATATTAAATATTAAGAATGCTGGATCACAGGTCCAGGGGAGGGTTTCACAAGACATTCTTCACATGTTCTGTGATGGTGTCTTCGTTGTTTCTTCACAACAAGCTCAGCTTATCTCCGTGCAACTGTGTACTTATCTCTTCGTTGTTGCTTTAGGTAACCCATTATTCCCTTTTGTTTGGAATACCTTTGGATGGAAACAGTACATGTTACATTGAGAGTGTGACCTTTGCAATGACCCTTTCTCGTTTAAGTAAATATTGCTGGAAGGATTGACTGTTTTTGCATCATTTGTTCTTGCTTGACTGTACCTTGGAAAGGAAATCCATTAAAAGGAATGCAGAAGATCGTGTGCTGTCTAGTCAGAGAGGGTAGATGACATTCCTGAAATATTTAACCAGCCTAACCTCTCTTCCATCTTCACTAGGCCATTAAACCCCAGAAGCTAAGAAGCCCAAGGTGCAGCCTAAAATATTAATGCTGGTTTCTTTTGCCATGTTCTGTTGTTAGTGAAGACTCAGCCCAACTGTATCGACAAATAGAATGAGTTTTAATATAACATATATAAACCCTTCATCTTAGTTAAAAGGAGAATATCTTTGTAAAACATTCAATATTCAATTTGATATTCTTGATATTATTTAAACCAATAAAGGAGTACTGGGAGTCACAGGGCTTTTTTTTTCTGTCTAAACGTGCACCTTATTTGTATATGAGCATTATAAGTAGGAAGTCACATTCTTGCTTATAAAAAATCTTTATGGTGTATCAGGACAATACACTAGAGGCATTCACATGTTACACGGTGCAACATAAAAAATGGAGAAAATAATTCGATGTCATGTTAAGATTTCCAACAGAAGGCCTGCTACAAGGTGGAATTGGAACCTGAGATGCTTGGTGGGTGACACAGAGCTGCAGTTGAAAAAATGCATTGGGGTGAGGGGGATAAGGGACACTTCTTTGCTTCAAAGTTCATCTCCCAAACTCCACCACAACTGGAAAAAATGTGTGGACTGATGTTGTCTAGCTTGATATTCTGGTTAAGGTCCTTTGAGCATCTTTAGAGGAGCAGAGGCACTGGCCTATATATTTACTGAAATCTAAATGATTCAGTAACACATTTATGTACAAAATCAACAGGTTCCCCACCCCAGCGCAGCAAGACAAACAATTCCTTGGTGTTGATCAGCACCATGATCAGTCCTACTATGTTAGAGGAGACCACCATCCCTCATTGGCCTGGTTTGCATAATGCAGCAACCCACACTGGACTGTCTGTCATGCATGGGCACTTGGCTTGCTATGGCTTTTCTTGTTTTTCTCTCCCCCCCATTTTTTTTATTTTTTATTTTACAAAAAAAAATTACAATACATCACAACAATAATAATATAACATAACCAAAACACAATAACAAATTAAACAATAAAGTGCCCCCACCACCCCAGAGACCAATGCTACCACCATTCACGTACCATAACAATTAATAATATATAATATACTACAATTATTTCCATATCCCCTCCAAAAGTTCATATAATCTTGACTGGGTTTACAGCCTTTGCCTTCTATCAATACTACTTTTACAGCTATGGCTTTTCTTATGTGAACCCAACCCCAAACCCGAACATAAGCCATGGGTTATTGGAGAGTCACTGTACCCTCAGCCTAAGTCCTGATGCCTGGTTTTGCATCACACACCAAGCCCATGTGTATCTGGAATGAGGGAAGTGCAAGAAATCTGTGTTGGGGGTGGGAATCTGCCAGATTCGTTGGGCTTGGCTCCAGTCTCTTCTGTGGCTTTGAGTCGGAGTCCCGGGCAAGAGCACCCAGCACTCATGCAACTGCTGTGTGAATGCCATCTCTCTTCTGTGTTATGTGCCAACAGCCCTTGTTTGTGTGACATGTGCCTCAGAGGAAAGGTACTAATTGTGTGGCCTTCATTCCATGAGCATTTGTGGACTGCATCTTGGCTCTGCTTCCCTTCTAAGGCCAGGCCAAGCATGACTACTACAGGGATGGATTCTGGAGAGCTTTGTCACAGCCCTACCTGGAACGGTGCAATTGCCCCTATTCTGTAGCACACAAATTGGCATGGGTCAACTTGTAGGAGAATCCTTCCAGCAACACAGTAATGCTCAGGTGCTTATAAGGCAATGTGGAGCATCTTTGCTGGTCCCAGTCAGTCCATCTTCCACATATGGGTTGGGGCCTGAAAGACCGAGGGAAGCATGGCTGCATGGAGGATGGCTTGAGAGCAAGCATAGCTCATGACACTGCACAACATCCTCATGGATCATGGAGGCAGCAGTTGAGGCATGAGCTTTAACAGTCCATTTCCTGGCTTTATGGTGCTTGAGCCAACATACATAATTGAATCCGCTATTTAGTTGTGCACATTTAAAGTTTGCATTTTCTCCATACACATTCCAAGAAAAGGATATGTGCCATGTATCTGATTGTTGCTGCCATGTGTGTCTACAAGCCTTTCTCCTGGTGTCAACACACACGCTCTTACTTAGCCAGCTCTCCCCATGCTTTCACAGAAGGGTACCAGAGCATCACAGGGCCTCTGTGCTAGAGAAAGGCGTATTTCACTTAAGAGCTTGATCTGTCAACAAAGTAGACATGACCCAGCATCAGTCCCACTGTACTGAATGGGACATGTAGCAACAAGCTCAACTCTCTTAGTTCAGATTTCCCCCTCTATTCAGCTTTGCTCAGAGTGTGCATTCCATCCAAAACTCACAATGGGCCTTTGCTCACACTTCTAACTTCTCTAAATTGAAAATGTAACTCTTCAGTGAGACCAGTAGGCCTTGCCTAAAATGCATTTCCTCAAAGGAGTAGCTAATTGCTGATAATTGCCTATGCTATGTTATTATAATAAAACTATATAATATATAATAAAACTTAGCCCGAATTAATGTTCTCTTGCATATAATATTTTTTATCTCAAGTCATGCAGACATAAAGACAGGCACATGTCCACCACTTACCTTCAATGGGAGTAACCGCCTGCTGAATCAGGAGACAGGCCTCACTTACTGGAGCTTAGAGGGAGGGAATGCCCTAGGAAGGGAGGAAAACCTCCAGGGCATCAGAGCAAGCAGGCTCCTGCCACTGCCATATCATGACTAATTTACTGGAACTCTCACTGGCCTACTAAATTATGCCTGGAGTCTGCAGTCACCTAACTGAACTGTAGTCCTCTAACTGCTACTTCATCTAACAGCTGGATTCCAACTATGCCCAGTTTGCACTCATTTTGCAGGTACATAAGATTCACTTCTTGAGATGACTGCTATTAGCTGTTACTTTGCCAATATGTAAACAACTCAGGGTATAATTCTATGCATGCTTAGACAGAAAAAAAGTCCTACCTACAACTCGCAGCATCCCCCATGTGAACTGGAGGACATTTTCTATCCAAACATGCGTATGATTGCATTCTAAAAGTGCAATCCTTTCCATGTTTCTACTCAGAAGTAAGCCCCAGTGCGTTGAGTGAGAGTTACTCCCAGTGTCTAGCCCTCTGCACATGAAAGTTGCATAATTTGCCCCCACAGAACATCTGTTCACCAGTGTTTCCATCAAGAAGAAAATCATTCTAAAACATGGGGACCTCTTTCCTGGCATGCGAAGGTATTACGGGGCCAGAAAATATGCAATATAACATTATCAACTGATGTACTGTGTTTATGTATCTGTTTTTCCCTTATTCTTAGGTGAGCTTATATTTCAAATACTCCAAATAAAATGTTGTTGGCCTACATGAATCATGCCTCTTGTATGAAACTTGTCAAATAATTTTGTCTTTTTCCTCTGTCAAATTCCATGTTCAGCCACTTTACACAGGAGTCTAACTAACATGGAGCAGAATTCTAATCACCAAGGTAACACACGGAAAATACACAAGTGTGCTGTAGACGCACACATCATGCCTGTGCGTTGGAAATTGCAAGCAGTATGCAGTTCAAAATGTTCATTTAAAAACCCTACTCCGTAGCAAGAAGAATCTGTTGGGCGCTGTACATTCACAACAAAAGGCCTTCTAATCCCAAGATTCTGCCCACACTTGTTGTTGAGAAGTGTGCACATGTTCACAGCACTTTTTTTTCAAAAGCAAATTGCCCAGGAAAATTTTTTGGCCCTGCTAGAAGACATTTTGGGGTGCATCCATGCTGGTAAGTCAGGGCCAGGCAAACTATTTTATCAGAAGCAAATATTCAGCAAGTTCTTTCCCCCTTCCCTAATGGTAAAAGTACAAAAGTAATCATTAACAATTTGCTGCCATTTCAGAACATCCAAAATCACGAAATGCCTGACAAGTAAAGGCAGGGGCAGTTTCACTGGAAAAACTGCTGCCATGATCACAAGAAATCACAACCATCTGTAACAGTTCAGTTTTTCCATGGGATTATAGGTGAATGTAGGCAGGCCATGCTGATTTCAAGGAAAATGCAATTTATTGTATGAAATGGTCCAGAAGAGTCAATACAGGCTATTGTTCCTCCTCTGGTTTGTTGTTGTTGTTAGTTGCAAAGTCGTGTCCAACCCATCGCGACCCCAAGGACAACATTCCTCCAGGCCTTCCTGTCCTCCACCATCCCCCGGAGTCCACTCAAGCTCAAACCAACTGCTTCAGTGACTCGGTCTAACCACCTCATTCTCTGCCGTCCCCTTCTTCTTTTGCCATCCATTGTTCCCAGCATTCGGCTCTTCTCCACTGAGTCCTTCCTTCTCATTAGGTGGCCAAAGTATTTGAGTTTCATCTTCACTATCTGGCCTTCTAAAGAGCAATCAGGGTTGATCTGGGACTGACCGGTTTGATCGCCTTGCGGTCCAAGGGACTCGCAGGAGTCTCCTCCAGCACCACAACTCAAAGGCCTCAATCCTTTTGTGCTCAGCCTTCCTTATTGTCCAGCTTTCACAGCCATACATTGCAACTGGGAAAACCATAGCCTTGACTATACGCACTTTTGTTGGCAGGGTGATGTCTCTGCTTTTCAGTATGCTATCTAGATTTGCCATAGCTTTCCTCCCCAGGAGCAAGCGTCTTTTAATTTCTTGGCTACAGTCCCCATCTGCGGTGATCTTGGAGAAAGGAAAATAATTGCCTTGATTCATGGATCTTACATTCCAGGATCCTATGGAGTATTGATCTTTACAGCATCAGACTTTCCTTTCACCTCCAGATACATCGGCAACTGAGTGTCCTTTCGGCTTTGACCCAGTCGCTTCATTCTTTCTGGCGCTACTAGTACTAGCCCTCCGCTCTTCCCCAGTAGCATATTGGACACCTTCCGACCTGAGGGGCTCATCTTCTGGCGTCATATCTTTTTGCCTTTTGGTCCTGTCCATGGGGTTTTCATGGCAAAGATACTGGAGTGGGTTGCCATTTCCTTCTCCAATGGATCAGGTTTTGTCAGAGCTCTCTGCTAAGAGCTGTCCGTCTTGGGTGCCCCTGCACGGCATAGCTCATAGCTCCATTGAGCTATGCAAGCCCCTTCACCACAACAAGGCAGTGATCCATGAAGGAGTCCTCTGGTTTAGAATCCCACTTAGTACAATCCTTTTGGATGGAGTTTCACAATAATAGCCATTTCTATGCAAGTGGTACAAAGAATAAGAGTTTGGAGGAGTAGGATCTATTATTTGATCTCTAGAGGAAAGGAAACCACACAGTATTTCCTCTTGCACCATGGCTTTCAGCTGCAGAGATATTAAATGACCAAAAGAGTTGTAATCACACCCTCTAGCACAGTGATCCCCAAACTTTTTGGGGCTACCACCCCTTTCTTCTTGGGCAACAAACTTAGTGCCTCCACACCTCTTTCTCTGCATTAGGACTATTGCTCTTCTGCAAATTTAAAGCAACCAATCACCAACCCCCCTGGATCTTTGCACCACCCCCAGAGGGCGGCACTGCCCACTTTGGGAATCACTGTTCTAGCAAGAGATGTACAAGGCAATGTATTCCGATGACAGTTCAGGAGTAAAAATCCCCAGTGCTAGGAAAGGGCAGCTCCTACCTTTGGAGACCATGTGATGACAGGAGCCTTTGGTTAGCTGTTTTTCTGTGGCTAAACCTGACAATGCTTTGTTTCGCTACTGTAGGATACACGATAACAAAGGAGACTTCAAGTGACAGGGTACATCTAATGACACGTCAGCTGGAAGACCTGCTGACTTTCTCTGCTCAGATAACAAGGAAATCTTAATCTTTCCCTCAGCAACAGCCTACACAAGGGAAACACAGTCTGTAAACAATGGTAGAAAACACTTCCTCTCTTGGCAAGATCCATTCTTTTGTTTATATGTCTATTAATTCTGGTTTAATGGGAAAGTTACTACTGTGATCAAAAGAGTCTTTCAACTGCTTCTGGTCTTGGTGAAACCAAGAAGGGAAGATTTTAGAAGCCAGGACGGCTGCTACTTATGTAACAAGTAGTCTTATACTGGGGCATACTCTCTAGTGCAATATTCACAGCCAGTCTTACCACTCAGCTGGGTGAAGTGAGCTGCACCACGAGACTTTCAGAATGGCCTTAGTGGGCTCTGCTTCATGCAACAGAACAGGCAGGGCTGGCAGGGCCCATCCTTCACACCACCTCCTGCATAGTCATTTATTCTGGAGATTGCAGCAGACGAGACGCATGCTCAGTGTGTTCTCTCCCATTGAGCTGTGTGCATTTGGGTCCAATTTAGGCATTCATGAAACATTTCCCACATGGAAGTTCCATGTTCTTGATGCTGAGCCTAAGCATTCAGTGCTGGCATATCAATGTGGCCAAAGACTGTGGATCCCTGAGGTGCTAGTTTGAAACCTGACAGCAAGGTCATGGAATCCCTCCCAAATATGCATTTTCACAGTTACTCTCAGGCATAGAAGACATGCCCCATCTTAGACTAGGGAAAGAGGCACAAGGCAAAGCTGCAGTGTGAGTGATGGAATGTGGAAATAATCCAGGGACAAAACTTGCCCTCCAGGGTTCCTATCCTAAGGTTCCCCAAGTGTCCCTCCATTCCCCTTCCTACTTGCTTGTTGGTTTCTTGGCTTTTGTGCGGTGTTTCTGAGACCATTCCTACCAGCTGATCTGCCTCTGCCAAGGCTGAGTTACTGGGAAGAACAGCTTTTCGGCTAAGAGATGCAAGGACCCTGCACCCAGCCCATTTTGCATTCAGCGCCCCATCGAACCCTGGGCTGGGATCCCGGAGGCTTCTTTCAAGTGGATTTCTGTCCTTGGGCTGAAAGGGCCCTGCATCTCTGAACTAGGCATTCCTCAGGAACGTCGGCAGAAGCCGTGTGCCTGACAAGGTGTTTCCACAGGCCTGTGAGCGACTCAGTGTCCTGAACAAAAATAAAATCTGACCACGTTTCACTTTATGTGTTTGCTGCAGAAAACTCCCACGAAAACCAGTATGCCCACAGCACAACAAGAGGCACATTTGTTGTGGAAAGTTTGGAAGGGCTGTAGTCAGTCGACAGAGAAGAAACAGCACTGTGGGAGCCTCTTGTGCCCATGTCCCTCCAGTCAAAGCATGGCCAGAAGCCTGCTGTGCCACATTAACAGAGGCCTGGTTTACTCTTTCAGTTTACAGGTCCCCACAAGCACACAGACTAACACCAAACAATATTTCCCTGAGGAGGAAGACAAGATCGCCAGTCCAGAGCAGATACTGGCCTTTCTTTCCTTTCCTTCTGTAGTAGCTTTTTGCAGGGATGCTTTAAATGCCCACATCCAGAGCTGGATGGCTGATGTTGTATGATCTGCAGTAGCAAAGGACATGGATACTTCCAAAGGGCATGAGTCCTCTGTCCTCTTACAGCTCTTAAAGCTTACATTTGCATCTACCTCATTCTTTTCCCTGTGCAGACCACGGAGTCATGGCTGCCTGGATGATCTGCTTGGCCTGGTGTCTGAGTTCCCGCCAGGGCTCTATCTCAGAGCTGAAATACAAGGTGAACTCTTTGGGCAGATGTAGCCTGCATCCCCCGCCCCCCACTGCCCATATGGGGAATCCTGACCAGGGGAGGTGCTATGGGTCAAGAATGCAAAAGACTTCAAAGGCACCTCTTAACCTATTCTGGATATGGGTGCACATGCCCTGAAGGAGAGGCTGGGGATGCTCCTGGATCTGTCACTTGCCCTTGGTGTAACCATCCATTCTTGTATGAAATGCAACAGGAAAGTCCTAGTGACAGGAAAATCTACTTAATGCCAGGAAAAGGAAAAAGAGGAGGAAGTGCCACTCCATGCACGACTTGAGAAGAGCTTTTCTAATGGCAACGCGCAAAGTCTTTACCATCTGTGAGAATGCCGGTAGGCAAAGGAAGCATGTATCCACACATAGGCTCATTCTCTCTCCTGGAAGGATTCAGTTATATTTATCCTAAATTTTGTATGTTAACATTCTGCGTCTTTCTTCCTAAGTATTTTTAGTCTGATGTACATGAAAAAGCTGCGGTTGGCTATCAAAGCAATAATCTAAATTAAGCTAAATGCTACCCCCCCAACAAACCCCCCCTTTAATATCATCTAATTGAAATGGTCAGAATGCAGAGGCAGAACTCTGTTTAGAAATCCCCGCTGTAATTAGAAGATACACAGAGTACTGCAAAATCAAGTCCAACTGCTGTTTTAATGCTAGCTGATGCAAAAATAAGCTAAATGAAATCATTTTGGGTGGGGGATGAAGACCAGGATCTCATAGGTCAGTTTAGTTCAAATGCTGAAATGCTGGATTACTCTGCAGGCAATGAAATCAAGCAGTGACAGTGCATGGGCCATGTGACAGACCATCCCGTTCAGAAAGCAAGCAGGGCTTGGAGTCTGGTGTTGCTCTCTGTCCCTCTAAGCTCTAAATTGTATCTAATGACAGCTGCTGTAAAGTACACAGACAAGCAGCAGCCGTCTTATACAACAGTAAGCTCCGGACCAAAGGCATGAGCCTGAGCTCTGCAGAGACACGGATGAACGTTGCAGCTGTATTTTTAGCAGAGGAGCTCATCTAGCGGCAAGCAAGAGGCCAGGGGTTGGGATGCGGCAGCACAATCACTGGCAGCAGCTGCTATGCCCCCCTCCCCTTTCGGTGTTCACTACTGCAGGGACAGGAAAACACAGGCTGTGAACAAGGAGAATGAACCTTTATAATGGAGAAGATCGGAATTAACTCCATAGAACCGTTGAGCCCATGACTGTGCTCACAAAACCACCCTATCCCACACTTGGTGGCCCTATCCACATGGTTACCCTACCCCCTTAATCATAATCAATACAGGTCAGGATCAGCACACCTACACAAAGCTTGCATTGACAAGAGCATGTGGCAAACAGAGCTACACTTCTAGCACCCATTAAGTGCTCCATAGTGCGGGTGAAGAGGCTGGTTAATTTATTACCAGAGTGGAATGGCTTCCTCATGACTGGATTCCTCAGCTTTGAGTGAATCCTGGAAAGGAGTAAGCATCCCAATTCTCAGCTGGAAATCTAAGTCAGCAACTATCGAGGGAATCCTGTGTGCATTTACTTAGAGGTAACCTCAGCGTGCTCAGTGGTGCTTGCTCCCTAGCAGGTTTGCTTAGGACTGAAGCCTTAGCCCTCATGTGCTGCAGGTCTTGAGCACAGACAGAAATGTCCCAGGCAGCCTGGAGGCAGAAGATCACCCTTTGACAGGAATCTTAGATTGATTGTAGAATCCAAACAAGGATGTGCAAAGCCAAAAGTCAAACTACAGAAGGCTCTGCTATGATGTAGGATGCCTTCTGCATCCTATGACCTTTGCCTTGTGTTGCTTTCTCATTGAAGTAGGCAATGCCCACACCGTGTCAGCTGTTGTCTTCTGCGCTTTCCATGTGCTGGAGTGCCGGCATTTTAAGGCCTCCTGGGTTTTCCACTTCTTTTCTGAAGGACTGCTTCACATCACTGGCCTATGAATCAGAGGCCAAATGTACTCAATCAGGGACATGTCAAGTCTGACCAAATGTCTCATGACAGAAAGTCTGAGAAACTGCAGAACTGTTTGCCACTTCTGCTCATTTAAGACCATCTACCCATCCTTGAATCAGTCTTTTTCAGGAAAAGTTAATCTGCTGAAACAGGCCAGGCGGTGCTCCACCCTGAGCATTCAGGTGGCCTTTAGCTAGACGGCTGCCTGTTGTGCTTGCTGAAAGGGCTCCCTCCACAGGGGGCTGCAGGCTGGACTCTCTTTTCATTGCTGCACGGGGCTCCGCTCCTTCAGATCCTTTATGACAGAGCAATCACAGGCTACAGACAATGGCCAAGCTGCTTTGTGGTAAGACCTTGGCTCAACACCAGCTTGCCCCACTTGTTAATTAATGGCATTTTAAAACTAATTGCCAGCTCATCTGTGTGCTACAATGTGTGCAGTCCCATTCTCCAGGGGAAGGGATGGGAAGAAGCAAATCACATGCCACGCACAGGAGTCCCTTTGCTTAATGCTGCATTACGGAAGCTCCCAGGACGGGTTTCAAAGAGTGTCAGGACAACTCCTCTGACCCCACCCCCGCTGCTTTTATTTAAAGGTGGTATCTGTAGAACATGCACTGCAACGACTCAAAAGTAAATTCTGTTCTTTACAAGGAGGTGGTTGCAATGTTAGTGCCACCCATGAATGAGAGAAGCAGAGTAGATGGTGCTGACAGTTTGTAATTTCTGTTGAAGGGCAAGTTACACCAACGAACCCAGCCTAACAAAACTTTTCTGCTTTGTGGATTTCATGGTCGCAGGATGTATAGCTGGTGATAGGAGCTTCAGCAAGGGTGGCTACTGGACAGGAAGCAGATCAGTTTAGGGTCCAGCAGCAGCCAGAAATGCAGCCATCCTTACAGCAGAGTTGATTCTGGAATCAGTGCCGCTATTCCTTGCATCTACCCCTGGGATAAATGCCATGAATGAAACGTAATTGCAATTATAACAGCCGGTACTTGCACTCTGGGTAGACAGCAGCCCTTCATCTGGTCAGGAAGAATTCAAACACCTCCTTTTGGGCCTGTACTGTTATCTAAATGTTTAGGGAAAGGGGAGTGGGGAGACATGCATGCCAGTGCATCACCCACAGCGGGCACCCCTCCCCCTTTATCTTTCAAGCCTCCACTTAGGGACACTTAGGGGGAAGCAAGCAGTTCATTACATTCCTTTGTGCCTGACTCATCTGTTTCCTGAGACAGAAATCCCATTTTGACAGGCAGCCATGCACTGATAACCAGCTTAGCCACATTCTTACCTAGAGGCAGAAGCAAGCCAAGAGTTCAAAAAACACCTTTGTGCTGTGAGCTGCCTCACCCCAAACCAACTATTCCTTCCAAGTTATCACTCTGGTCTTCGACAGATCAACTGCTGTTTGTTACTTGTACTGTCACAGCTGAGCCAGCGAGCTGCCAATTCAGTCCAGAAAGTTGCTGCAGTGAGGCGCACTTCTCTGGCTCTGCCTCCCTCGATCCACCGATCCTTGCAATTGGGATGGGATGAACCCTCCCTGTGAAAGCCATCCCTCCAAGCACTCATGGGCTTCCTCTTGTGCCCGGCCCGGTCTTCCAGAGAGATCCAAGTCAAGAGGAAGTCCGTGACACTTGCGGAGCGCTTGATGGTGGGGTGCCTGGCACGGAAGCAGCCCGAACCCCTGCTGCTGCTCTGGTGCACAAGCACGTGCTGCTACCTCTTTGGCGCAAGGAGCGGCCATCATTTGAGCGGCTGCCCCGGCACATGAGCAGGCGCTTCTTGGTCAGCCAGTACGGCAAGGGAGTAGTGAGTGGCTGTGCCGGCCAGCCTTCCTTCACATCCGCTGCTGCCGGCCTGATTCCTGGTGAGCGCCCTGTGAGCCCTGGGCACTCTTGCCAGCACCTTGAACTCTGCGCCACTGCAAAGCAGACAGGGGTTCAGGAAGCTGTAGCCAGGGAATCCGGTGGCTCTCCACACAAGATAGATCCCTCACACCTCCCTGCTTGTGAGTAGACTAGCATGTTGTTCACAAGGCAGGACAGCCCACCATAGGTGAATTGCACCCTTTGATAACCTCTGGTGGGCTGTCCTGCCTTGTGAAGGCCGCAATGAATGAGAAGACTCCCATGCAAGTGGCATGTGCCCATATTTGGAATGAGCCCCCCCCCCATGAGGGCGACCTCCTGGAGCCCATGGTCTGATTGAGGAATGTGCCCAGATTGCCTGGAACAAACCTTGGGTGGTTGCAGTTGGAGGTTTCCTATGCAATTTGACACCTGCAGGCACCGTTGCTCATCATGGACTAAGCAAACTCCAGCCTGCACTATCCCAATCTGGTCACAGGTGTCTTGCACATGCTGACATTTCTAAATCCTGACAAAGAGCCTTTGAAATCAGCCTTACAAGCAATAGATCCATTGACTGAAATAAACTATTTATTGGATTATTCAGAGCTGATTAATATTTCTCATGGAAACACATGCACAGTTACAAACTGCATGGAACACAATTCATGCATATTAACTGCGGGCAATGCTATGCACACCAAGATTGCCTTATAAGATGCTCGCAGTCTTCAGAACTACTCAGTCGCAAGGTCTCTTTCTGGGTGTAATTATCTTGGCTTCTCCAGTTCCACTTGTGCTTCCCACCTTGTGCCCATCCTCCCCTGGTGATTCCTCTGCTTTCCATTTGGTTTTCCAAATAAATTTACCTAGAAAATTAATGTCACCCTATCAAAAAAAAAAAAAAAGATATTGTTGCCTTTTGGGGCAATAAACTCAGTGAGCAGTCTGATGGAAACATTGCAAAAGGACAGATGATTTTGAAAGGGAAAAGTGAAATGCAATACATGGTGCAAGGGAAAAAAGCAGAAATATGTTTATATTAAAAAAAAAAAAGTAGGTGTTCACATTTCCAAGAAGTCTACTACTAAGTGGCATCAATCAAAAGGTGGCATGAAGAGGACTTCAGCATTTGAAACTTTGGTTCTGCCACTACCTCAGCAGAAATTCATGCACTACTGGCAAGTGTGCCCAGATGAAAACACTGGTTTTCAATGTTTCCCTCCTGGTTTCAATTCATGTTGCAACAGTAAAATATACATGTACTGATTCCAACAGATTTCACCCTTCACCACTGACCCATCCCTTTCAGGGCCACTGGTATAGCAATACATGCTTTTTCTCTCCTGTACATAGATAGCAGCATAAGATAGAAGTAGCTGCTTTCTCAATGTACTTTCCTCTCCTTGGAGAGGCTGCTGGAAGGAGCAAATTAGTCTCTTAGGAGTTCCATTTTTCTCGTGATGTGCAAAGATTTAACAGATAAGCCAACAGCATCAGACCTGTTTCTGGCTGTATCTACTTGGTTTCCCAGACAGACTCAGGAATGAAAAACAAAGAGAGACTGAAGACAGGGGGTCCTTTCATACATCCAAGAATGCTTCAGTTCAGCTGAGGGAGAAATATCTCAAGTAACCGTAATCTTATTGTCTGTAGGCATTGCTTTATTCCTATAAACATGGCATTTAAATCCAGGTCCAATCCATATCCAATCAAGTGTGGGAAGAGCAGGGAGACTAGGAGGGCCCCCACACTCCCCCCGCCCCTGTCCTCAAAGCATTTAGACTGCTGTTTCCGTCCTTTGAATGTTTCCCCCTCTGTGAGGAGGGCCGAGACATTGCCCGGGTGCAAGGCACCTGGGGAGGAAGCACTGTGATGGCAGCTGGGGACTCCTGAGTAAGAGTGGGCCTGGACAGCTCACAATCTTGCTTTGCTCTGCATGGCCACCATTTGCCTGAGTAGTAGACACACTCAGTGGTTTCCCTGTGAGGGGGATGAGGAAAAGGAAAAGCCCTTGTCCTTCTCTGTCACTCGCTGGGGCATGGCTCAGCTGCGCCCCACTCAGGCTGCATGACAGGAAAGGGCAGGCCAGGCTGGGCTTGCTCTGTGCTTCCAGGCCCAGGGTTCAGAGGCACACAAACCCCACTCCATCTTCCCGGGGGGAGCATGGCAGGGAGACGTGAGGACAAGTGGTGGAAGTACCCACTTTGGGCAGGGGTCATCTCTGCTCCCCTCAGTGCTCCCAGGACATCCCTTGGAGGGGACAAGGTGCCTCAGGACACTGACTGGGACAGATCATTTGCTCCACTCTCCCACAGGCAACCTCAACCCAGGCTGGCTCCATTTCACCCTAAGCAGAAAGTGCAAGTTGACCCCCCCCCCCACAACTCCACCATGTCAGCACTTGCCTAGCATGTCAACTGTCCTCATATAAAGGCTGGTTGTGGGTTTTTTTGTCTGAACATGCAAATATTGCACCCTTAAGGTACAATCCTGGGAATGTTTAGGCAGAAAAGGGTATTTTTCAGTCTAAATCTGCATAGGATTTCCCTCCATTGTGCTTTAATTTGTATTCTCCTGCCATTAGAAATGCTCAGTAAAGACATTCATGCCAAAAGCATAAAACTCTCACAAATATGTCAGCGACCTGCACACCATGCCAAGCCATTCTCTAGCCACAAAAAGTCAACCCATGTAGATATGTCTTCTGGGCTGTGTAGGGTGTATATGAATGTACATTAAGGGAGCGATCCTATTCATATTTAGACAAAAAATGGCTGGTAACTCACAGCCTGCTGTAGTTGCAGAAAATTTTCTGTCTGTGCATTTGCCTTAAATAAGCTGTACTTTGGAATTCCACTTGTCATGTGTACACACTATGAAAACGCATTGCTACCAATTCCATCACCAGGCAAATTACTGAAATCCATTGCTCCCTGGTTTTTATGAGGAACTTGAGAATGCAGATCCTTTGTGTAAAGCATCAAAAGGTGGAGCAATGACTGGGGAATGAAGGGCAAGAGCAAATGGAACATTGCCCTCTGTCATCTACCTATTTCTAACCCAGTTAAACCAAAATGTAGCATACTGTACATAATCTGTAGTATAAACTGGCAATCTGTTTTTGTGAAAGGCATATCAAGCCATCCCATCAGAAACACAACCGGTGGATATTCTGCTACAGAACGGTTTGTTTCTTGAGCAAACAAACCTAATTGCAGCTTTGATGTACTTGCAAACAAGATTTCTGAGATTAACAGAACGCCTCCGGAGGGCTTAGTCCTTCCCTCTTAAAATGGCCTTCTGGTGGCTGGGGCATGCCGGTGGGCAGATGTCAGTCAGGAATTGCAGGTGGGGGGAGCACTTCCTTTGGGTGAAAAGGCATGACAGGAACAAGAACAGTTTCCAGAAAAACAATGAGCATAAAATCCATACCTATATAAACAAGACAAGAAGTGGGGGGAAAGGGAGATATGGGATGCATTGTTCTAAGCTATGCTAACTCACTCTTGTAGTAGGTGCTGCATGAGGGAGGGAGGAATATCCAAGGCACAGTATATTTGCAAGCACCTTCACTTACTAGAAACAATCCCTCAAAGGCCTTGTTGCTTGAAAGATTCACAAGGAGCATCCATAGGCCTTGGTTGCCTCATGGACTCCGAAAATGTAGCCACCTGGGGACTCGGGATGCTGTGAGAGCTTATTTGGTCTGGCCAATGATCAGTCTTGGGCCTAATGCCTGGCTTTGAGCCAAGCTGGGGCCACCAGGATGGGGACAGCAATAGGAAGAAACATCCTTCAAAGCTTCTCCATGTGAGGAGTGGCAAAGTGAAGCTTTACTGCCTATTGTAGGTAAAATGTTAACATAGGCCTAATGTCATGGAGGCCTAATTTCAAGCCATAAACTTGCCTTGGATCTTAGGTCTTGTGGTTTTGCATGCAACATCCGTCCCTTGAGATCAGCAACAGATGCCCTCCTCTGGAAACCCTCTGTGAATGATATTAGGAGGGTGAGTACCCGGAGGAGGGCTTTCTCGGCGGTGGCGCACCATCTATGGAATGCGCTCCCCAGAGAGGTCCGCCTGGTGCCGTCGCTATTTGTTTTTCAGCACCAGGCCAAGACCTTTTTATTTAAAAGTTATTTTAATTGTTAAATTATCTATATTTATTGTATTTTAAATTTTTTAGCCGAGATGCACCGGGGGGGGGGGGTTAAGTAAAATTTTTATTGTTGTATCGTTATTTATTTATTGGTATATTTTGCTTTGCTGTAAGCCGCTCTGAGGCTTTGTTGCGATGGGGCGGCATAAAAATGTTTTAAATAAATAAATAAACATCCAATGCCGGAATGATACTGAGCATTCCTAAAATCCTTTGTTCTTTTCATGCTTTTGAAGACTCTTTTGTCATGAGCCATAATCTCAGACTTGCCACTGATAATGTTATTCTTTCTTTCTTTAATATTGGAATGGGCACTGAAAAGTTTGACATGGTGCTAATAAAACAGATATTTTCTGGGGACTAGAAAACAATACCTGGCACATGAGTTTTGTTGTCAACATAAAAATCTGACTGATCGCTGTATTTATAGTTGAGAAGGAATATTCCTCACAGAAACGGTTGACTGTTAATTTGTTCAGTCCATCTTAAACATGATTCTCACAGAAACCAGGAAGAATATATAAGATTAGTCTCATGGACCAAAAGAGGACATGGCTGCAAAAGTGGGGTCCTCTGTCAGACTTGTCACTGTGCCACAGAAAAATGGAGCGCCTGTTTTTGAGCATGATATGGTGATAAAGGTGGGATTTCTGCCCCTTACAGAACTGAAAACAAATAGGACTTCAACAGAAACAGAAGATTCCTAATTTGGAGCTAATCTTCCAACTTGAGTTATTTATACATTTATGTTGAACTTGCAAATGTTCAAAGCATTAAATGCATATTTGCTGTAATCCTTACAACAAACCTGTGAGCTGGATTAGTATTATTGCCTGCATATTACAGATGGAGCGGGGGTGGCACAGAGCCTAAAAGGTTTATTATCTGCAGCTCATGATCTTAGCTAACACAGTACATAGACAATAGAACAAAATAAAGCTGAATTCCATGTCTTTTCCCCTCTAGAAGCCAGACTTTAAGGGATAAAGAAATGTTATACTAATCATTAGAATAATAATTGGTGTCTAACTTATTACTGTATATTAGACCTTGCATTGTGTTACAATTGCAATTGCACTGTAAGTTTTTCAGTAAATTAGATAAATGAAATTCTAGATTTCTCTCTGTGAGAGCTAGACGCTTTCTGTTTCTGTTGTTCAGTGCCATTTAGAAGAAAGACTAAACTAGCAGTTGACTCCAAAATTATTAAAATGCTCTGTTGTTGCACAGGTTTTCTGTAAGACTCTCCCAAATGTTGTTTTTGTACTGAGCATCCAGAGTGTCACAGGTGAAACGCTACTGTTTGCTATCTAGCAGCCAAACTAGAGGATGGGCCTGCCGCCAGGCATCTCAGGCTAAAACTCTTAATACACATGAATCTCCAATCTCTGATTGCTGGGACATGGAACCTACAAAATTTGATTCCATAGAAGAATGAATGGCAGAAGTAATTGTTTGTGTCTCTCCAGTGCTGGCCTCTCAGAATGAAGTTGGTACAACCCAGTAGCAGATTTAAAGGGCCAGTCTCTTGGCATAATCCTGTCATTGTAATGAGAAAAGACTGGATGTACAGAATTCACTTGGCTATGCTTTTAACTAAGCTAGAAACCACAGTAAACCTTTGTCAAATCTATTATGCTTGTTCATACAGTAAAGCAATGTGTGCTTTTAAGAAATTCTGCTTTCACATATTAGAATTACTTCCAAAGTTTAGGGGCCTGGTTAAATAGAGTCTCAGGATATAAACCTCCAGAAAAACCTCCTTTGGATCTTACAACTAATGTTTATTTCAGTAGCTGGCAGCCTTTAGTGTGAACTATGTTATCTCTGACCATTTCTTCAGCAAATTACATATGCAATTTCTGGTAAGATTTGCTTCAATCCTGCCTGGGGTTTTATTAATTATGCATGCAACAAAACTCTCACATAATCCTTCCAAGTCTGAATTCTTTAGATTAGTTTTCTCGTGCATGGTGTTAAAATTAGCTGGCCAGCAGTTCCAGCCCAGATATAACAGGCTTTAGAAAAATTAAAATGTGGCCTTAATTGCGTAGTTCTTTACCAGTTATTTAATAGGTGAGAAAAGAGTGCTCACTTGCCACATAAAACTGAGGCTATTTCATGGCAGTCATACACTAGATTAAACTGGAATTCAAACTTTCATAGTTCCTAGAAACTTCTTGATACATGACATAGTTCATACTTTCCTTCAAACCTTCCATTCCTACAAAGAAAGACATATTTGCCCAATTTTGATCCACTTCCCTGATGCTTTAAAACAGTGGTTTTCAACCTTTCCACAGCTGGAGAGCAGCAAAAACAGGAACACCACCTCGGAAACCACTAAGGCAGAAACAAAAAGCACCAAACACATAATACAGTATTCTGCGTATTAGTTTCCAAACACAATACCAAAGAAAGAAAGAAAGAAAGAAAGAAAGAAAGAAAGAAAGAAAGAAAGAAAGAAAGA
>JAIXND010000779.1:8918744-8964010 GCA_023646645.1 Varanus salvator macromaculatus | reverse complement strand
AGAAAGAAAGAAAGAAAGAAAGAAAGAAAGAAAGAAAGAAAGAAAGAGAAAGTTCTTCAAAACAACCAGAAGTCAAGCCACCAAAAATGCCGACAAAAGAACAAAATACCTAAGTTGGTGCAGTGTGGCTCCCAGCTGGCTCCCACTGAGCTGTCTCTCCCCTCCCTGGCTCCCCTGGCAGTACCAGCACCCGACCCCCCCCCCCCCCGGGGGGGGGGGGGAATCAGGGAGGGGGGGAGGAGCACAGCCAGTCCCTGCCCCAGTCTGCAGTTAGCAGGATACCCCCCCCCCCGCCCCCACCAACATTGGCCAACAGGAAGTCTCCCTCAGAGCAGTGCTGGTCCATGGACCAATGGTTGAAAACCACTGCTTTAAAATATAAACAGGGAAATATCACACCAGAACTGCCCAAAAGCATGACATCTCAAAGGAAGTTAATGACTGAAGAAAAAATCTAGTTCTCATTGCCTGAACCCAGCTCAAGAGAACAGTTTTCCTCCCCTGCCCACACATCTTTGTGCCTCTGACTGTTGATGTCTCAGGAAGGAGTTTCAGTCAGGAGTATTGTGGTGTCACCTGTCGCAGCCAGCTAATGCACGTATTCCTGGGAGATGAAGAACTAACTTTTCAGTGTCAGAGAAAATGACTGCCATGAAAGCTGCTTCACTTTATCATGAAAAGTGAACACTATTTTCCTCTTGCTCGGGTCTTGTTTAATTGCCTTTTTAATGTTCGTTTATATTATTTTAAATCAATCAAAGCTTGTCATCTTCTCCCAAATCTCCCAGACAGTGGTTTTCAAGAGAATTGAAAAGGCTACATTTGACCAGTCTTGCCTACTAATGTCTTTTGTCAAACTGTTTTTAGGGTTTGTAAAACACAACAAAGCCTTTCAAATTTATGATGATGGAGATGAAGGAGGCATGAACACATATACCATGAGCGAGTAGGCACGATATTCTATTTTCAACATTTTCAAGAAACAATTATCTGTCTTTAGCCCTGTTGTGTTCATAATCTGTGCTGAATGTATTCTGCCCTCCAAGAGATTGCCTTAGTCAAGCCTCGAGAATACTTGTTATATTATGTAAGCATGCTTGGCTTTGTGCTCGGAAATGGATATTTGTGCCTTTGCAAATCAGAGAATCTTTTGGCAGGGAGGAGAGGAGAGGAGAAGAGAGCTGGATAACTGAAAAATGGACAGTTGATATATAACTGGAAGCCCAGTGGAAGGGAAGGAAATTGTGCAGAAGTTAAGCAGGAATTCTGTCCCCTGAAGAATTGCACCAAGGGCAGAAGCTGGGTGCCACACTCAGATATATCCCCAGCTAGCAACAGTAGCCAGACATTTACATTGGTAAATAAATTAAATAATTGATCACCTGCATTAATGCTCCATGCAAATTTGGGACTGGATGCCTTGTCTGGGAGAGTGGGTGCAGGCAGAACAGGCCTTTGCCATGGCTGTGTCAAAGTGGGAACTCCCTTCATGTATATAACAGGCTAAAGGAAAGAGAAAGGAAAGGAACAAGGAGACTGGGTGGAGTGAACTTCATGTTCTGTTGCCATGGGTTCTGATCCTCCTTTGGAGCTGTCCTCTTCTCTGGAAGTTGACAGCGGGCCATGCCAGGCTTATAATATCTTTCCACCACCTCTCCATTGCTGCTAGACAAACACTGGAAATTGTTGTTTGCTGCGATCACCTTCCCTCACTCAGTTGCAGTTGTCATTGTTGTTGCTTATTCAACTTATATTCTACAACTAAATTAGTCTCAAGGACTCCCTGAATGGATTGCACTTCTCCTCTGAGGAGCAAGCAAATGCAGAGAGGGCTGGAACCCCCAGTGCTCCTTGGGGCTCCAGCTAACCCCGTCTCCATTTAATCCGAGAGTAGCTGGTTAACCAGCTGCAATGGGCAAGGCCAACATTTCCTGGTGGCAGCAGTGAAAGGGTTTCACTGGGCTTCCTGCTGGATTGGCGACTCCATGGACACTGCCTGAGCAGCTGTGGAGGCAGACTTGCCAGAGTCTGGGAAGGTAAATTTGTGGAAGCACAGACCTTGCCTTAGACAAATAGGTACTTGCCAAGTAAAGTTATAAAAGGAATATGCCACAAAACCAATTTTAAGTGGTCAGAGAAAACCAGTTTATGCGGAGCTAAACCACTCCTGCAGAAGAGAGATGTCTAAGGAAATGGTAGGGTCAGTCTGAATATGACCATAATTACCTGTCAGTTAGTATTCCAAAGTGACTAATTGCCATTTGACATTGCTTTAAATTTGCAGTAGTCTGGAAAAAGCAGCTTGTAATTTACACTGAAGATTCTTTAATCAGATTCCTTGAACAGCTTTACAGATGCTATATAGCTGAGGTTGGTAGACACAACTTTGTAATTACCGTCTAAAATAAAATGCCTTGCCTAGCTATGCAGATTCTAAAAAAACCCAGCCATTCTCTGAAATATTCAACATATCCAAACAGATATGATCAAATAAAATCATTTTAAAAGTGCTGTAACATCTCCCAGAAGCTCCCTTTTAAGTGCTGGGGACTTAGCCCTGCATCAAGGCTTGAACTGGGGTTCTTGGGGTGCTTCCAGGTGGATGACTTGTGCTGTTACTCATCAAAGGATACTGAACACCTATTTCATCTTTCACTCCCTGACATTTGTGGGGGGGTGGGGGGGTGGAAAGAAAATAAAAGAAATGGTTGGAAAACATTGAAAGTTCCAAACAAAAGAGGCCTGCCTCATAAAATCCCATGGGTAAGGCAGCATGATGGCATGATATAAGCCTTCTCAGGAAGCACCCTTGAATATCTTGGCTCAGCACGGGTGATTGGAGCGTTGGTTGGGGGGCCTGGGAGATCCCGGCTCTAGTGCCCATCTGGCCTGGCCCTGAAGCCCACTGGGTGGCTTTGGGCCAGTCACTCACTCTCAGCTTAACCTGCCTCACAGGGCTGCTGATATGAGGATAAAATGGAACGATGTAAGCTGCCTTATGTTCCTCACAAGTGGGAAAAATAAGACAGAAAAATGCAATGTATGAAAAAATGTAATGACCTTTGCCATCCAAAGAAGCCGATGAAGAAAAGGACTACAAAGGAAGCAGGAACGTCAACACTTCTGCCCAGGATTCTTGATGATCATGGCGATATTCCATTTTCAGACCAGCATAAAAGCTTTTCAGGTTGCTATTCGTGTTCTTGTTTAGAAAGCTTCTACTTATATTTATGCTATTCCATGATCTTAGGGTTGCTGTTCTGCCTTGTGTTGTCTCACATAAGTCAATGTGTGTTGCTTGCCATCTTTCGGACACCCCTCTCTAACCCTCAGTCAGTTCTTCTGAACATCCAACTCAGGCAAAGAAGACTCCATCTAGGATAGCTGCACCTTCGAAGTGCTACCGGCAATCGAAGGCAGCAGCTGTTTACAAAACATCCCTGAGGAACAGCCCTGCACCCTCTGCTACTTCAGATTTCCTGCAGAAGTGGCCGCCCTGGAGGGACCGCTCTTTGTTACCGGGCAGCATTAACTCTCTTTGGCCCCTGAGGCTTAAAGGACTTTGAAACTCAACCTGGGAAGGCTGCATGGATGGGGAGGAGGACAGGCAGGTGGGGAGTAGCTGTGGAAATCCTTCTCTTCCGGTCATTTCTCAGCTCAAGCATCACCCTTCCCATGCTGCTTGTTCACCTCATTTTCCCTGAATCATTTTGACCATGAAAGTATAAACCCACATTGGTAGGCATTCACATGATTTAAATGCTCCATGTTGAAGAAGCATTCCTATGCACAGATAACTAATACATCAGGAAGAAAGTAAGCCTAGACCTTTATGCAGGATACACAGGGATTTCTTTGGTATGGTGATTCCTCCGAACCCTGCAGTCTGAAGTCAAATAGCCCAGGCCCAGGTTGGCAGCCTCACGGAGCCCTGAACATACTGACACTCAGGGAGAGTTTCACAGAATACATGGAATAGCACATAGAAACAGAGCAAGTCAGAAGGGGTCTCCCGGGCCATCTAGTCTGACCCCCGGCTCCACATTGCAGGGCCTGGGCCAGAAAAGTGTGTCCAGCAACTTACCGTATTTTTTGCTCTATAAGACTCACTTTTTCCCCCCTCAAAAGTAAGGGGAAATGTCTGTACGTCTTATAGAGCGAATATGTGTGTGCAGTAAGTCTGTCAGATGTGCAGCCCATGGGGAAGTGATGGGGAATGTGCCTGTGATTATGTGCCCATTTGATTCAGAATATTTTTTTTCTTGTTTTCCTCTAAAAACTAGGTGCGTCTTATGGTCAGGTGCGTCTTATAGAGCGAAAAATACGGCAGTTCTTTTAATTTTGATTTTACTGTAGGCATTTAAGGCTCTAGTCCACATCTTAATCTCCCCTGGCCCCATGCTAGGGCAACAATCTGGATAAGGATTGTTAAGGGCTTACTCTGGAGTAAAATTAAAAGACAAAGCTGCCGGGCACACATTTAAAATGGTGTCTCTTTTAGCCTTGATTGCTGGTGAAGCAGCTAAACAGGTGTGTCTTCTGACTGCAGGTGGGGTAGGAGGCAGTTGTGTTAACCCTTTGCTTCCCACATGTTGCAACTTCCATTCCCCTTGTATAGTAATTTAAGTTTAAAAAGTATTCCATCTGTGCCAATGGGAACTTTTCCACTAAATTTAGTTGCCAGGCTCAGGGGCAGGATTTCCAGGGGGATCACAGTTGGGGAGGGGAGGGTTAACCCTCTGAAACCCCACATCCACATAGCAATTATACTAAGTTAAAGCAAATGCTTCCATTGTGCCAATCAAAAGGTTTTTTTAGAAAGCTAATTTTCTTTGCTTCAATATTAGACTGAAGTTTAACGTCATCATCTTTGACTTGTTTGGCAACCTTATCTGTTCTTTATGCAACATGGTGGTGGTGGGAAATGTATATACTAAAGGGCTCCTTTTGTTTTTCCAAGAATGCCATGGCAGTATGTATATAAAACACATTTATATGCAAATGGTTACAATGCAATTTCTACTGTGTTGAAAGCATGATCTTGTGTCACACATATAAATGCAATTGCAGGAGAAGCTGCAAGCTGCCGGCACTGGAAAAGGGGCATGTAGGGAAATGGCCCAGTAATTTTTTAAAGCAACATTATGAACCCATTTGCTGGTACGAAAGAATTTTAAAAAGTAATTTAGGGCTTCTTCCTGAAAGCCAAATTAACTGCCTGTTCCTCATGATGACTTTTGCAGGACTAAGTGCGACCGAAGGCAATGGGAATACATTTGACAAGGCATGCCATACCAGGGCATTTTCAGCTAGTTGTTCCCTAGCCAGCACTTGAAGCAATGTGAGAAGATTATGTTAATCACAGACCCACACCTCCACACATGTTCATTAACAAATATTTTTTAAAGCCCCAGAGGCCACTTCTTCTTGGACATCACTGCCTCCCAGTCCTCCTCCCCCGCCCCCAGGACAGTACTGCAAGATTAGTATGTACTGGAATGTACACTTTGGAAAAAAATGCAGCATTTTAAAAAGTCATGATATAACTGGTCTGAAAAAATTGTGGCTATAATGGCTAGAAAAGAATGAAGGAATCAACTTGGGTTGTGTATCATGCGACGTAACAGCAACTAGGTATCACAATGCCAGTCAGCATCCTTATGACAGATTCTTCCCAGGTATATACTTTGCATCTCTGGCTGTCAGACATCCATCTGCGATTCTGAGAGCAAATGAATGGGTGTAACTGGCTTAATAGGAGAACAAATTGCTCTTCCCAGGCATGTAACCTTGGCTTTTCCCTCCAGTTTCCCTACAGCTGCAGGATGTCGTTGTGGGCACCGTTTTCCTAATCACAGTCAGAGGAAAGAAGTAGTGATGCTCTAATTTGCTGAAGAAACAGAAATGAACCTTGTGGCAGAAACAAGACCAGATTATTTTGTACTGCACACTTTGGGTGAATGAGTAATAAATGATTCATTTTCCAGTCTGTCACTTCTGCCTGTGTTTTTTTTATTATTTCATAATATAGTGACATCCTATTTCTGTATTTATCCATCATGTTTCACAAGGAGGCCACGGTTTCATCATACCTGTTTGTGGAACTTTTGCCAAAATTAGAAGCCGTGGAGACGCCCCACGCATTCAGGTATGCATCGCCCTAAGGCCATTGGACTGGATGCACACTGGCATAAGTGCAAATCAGCATCCTTGTTGGTGTTCAACTTCTGTGCCCCTGACTGGGAAGTTTTCAGCTGCTCTACCTGTATGGGGCTCCAAGGTTGGCAGTTGGGAACAAAGGAATGGCTGAGGCATAGGGTTGGGAAGAAGCGTGCTGGAATCCCCCTTCCCGCATTTGTGCGGCTCCTCCCGCTGGATCTTCGAAAGGAATTTGCAAAGGCTCAGCAATGAATGCAGGTGGAGCAGCCAGCAACCTTCTCTCGCCTCGTACATGCAATGCAAACAGAGGCTGCTGCATGGGGTGTGTGGGGGGGTGCTGCTCATGCAGCATGTGGGCTGGATCCCTGGGCATGCTGGACAGGGACCTGAAATCAGGTGCGTGACGAAGGGGGAGAGAGTCCCGGGAGCCCAGCACAGGGAATCCGGTGGGGGGCCTCCCCTAAAACCCATTCCTCCACATCCTGGCCATATCGTTGTGGGCTCCATGCCTTTCAGAAGCATGAGCTCCTTCATCGGGACCAATCTGGCACAGCCCCAGAGTGGCAAGCAGAGGGAGCTGGCTTCCGATGCTGCTGCTCCCATTCCCGCGTCTACTGGGGATGGCACATCCCCGAATCCCTGAATGAGGAAACATCCGCTTTCAGCAGACTGCTGGCTTAAAGGCACCACACTTGTATTTTGGTGGGGGCAGCCTCTTTCTCCCCCACCCACAGGGAACTTGTGTCCCTGTGACCCTGCATTGAATGTTGTGGCACGTGTGGCAGGTGGAGCGTGTGGCTCGGGATGCCCTACATCCGTGTGACCTGCCCCAAGGGACAGGGCCTGTGTCTGTCATGCAACACGGCATGGGAACGTGCTGGGCGTGATACGACCGCAGGACACGATGCTCTGTGGGGAACAACGGCGTGAATTTCTGCACTTGTGGAGAAATGCCCTATATGCCGGTGTAAAAGATGAGGCTGATATTCCTGCCGTGTGTCGTCCGTCCGGCACAGAAGACGACCCTCCAGTTTGCTTCGCTCTTTCGCTTTTCTGTGGTCATGTTATACACCGGTACATCCGGTGATGAGGCGTGAGGCAAACGCTCCAGGAGGCACGTTCCAGACACCCACCGCGTGGGCGTGCAAGGCGAGCTGCGCAGGGGCCAGGCCAGTGTTCGGGGCTCCTGATACTCGCCGGGCGTGCAAGGCCACCCCAGCGTGCTTGCCAGCTCCGGTCCAGGGGCGGCTCCCACACCGCTGTACGGGGCACGCAGGCCTCTCCCTAGAACAGCAGCCTGTCTCGGCGGGGCCCTGCCCAGAGGGGGTGGAGCTGGGTGGTTGCCGTGCGCCTGTTGCCACGGCGCCCCTGCGGCCATTGGGACAGGCTCCCCACAGCCACGGCCCCAGCCCCACAGGGGAGCCCGGGGCAGAGGGAGGCCTTCCCAGAGGGGGACGCGCTGGCTGCTTCCTGCTCGCTCTGGTGAGGCAGCGATCCGGCGTGTCTGCCCGGAGGATGAGGCGCATGCAGGATGTGGATCGGCCTCTGGGCAGCGTGGGCAGCCTCCCCTCAGCCTGGCCCGGCTCCTGCCACCCGGCCACGGCAGCTCTCCCTGCCAGAGCCGCGCGGAGAGCCGAGGGAGGCCCCTATCACCCGGCGGCCTCTTCACAGGTGCCCCGCGAGGGCCTCTCACACAGGCCCTACCACTGCCGAGTCTCCGGTCGATCCGATTATGCATTGGTTCGCTTGTCATCCAGTGCCGGTTTCTGCTGCCCGACAGCCTGGGGCTCTTTGGGTGGCTAACGATTAAAGCTGGGAACGCAGAGACAAGAAAAGCAGGAGCTTCATATAAACAGCCCTGAAACATGGTGTTGTTCTTGTTGTTGGCTTTAGTATTTTATGTAAGCCACCTAGAGAACCCACCTGGATTAGTGGGCAGCATACGAATAAATCAGCAAAGGAGAGATACTACACCCTGCAAAGCAAGAGCAGTAGACACATAGCGATTGCAGTCAATCGAGACAGAGGTTCAGGTGCAAGAGCAGATAAAATGCCCTAAGAAATTCTCGGCATCCCCCCATTAGAGGATGGAGGTGATCCGGCAATGGGACGAAGCCAGGGAGGTGTCGAGCCCAGTCCTGCTGGGCAGCCTGCCGGCAGACCTGGGAACCGCCAACCTTCCTTGTCCCCTGTCCAGGAATTGCTTGTGTTGGTCACTCCACTCCCTGGGTTTAGGTGCCTCTGATCCAGAAGGGTCTTTGCATCTTGCCCGTCTCTCTTACAATCATGGAGTCCTGTGGTGGAGCCATGACCACTGTCCGTTGCCCCAGGACCCACACAGTTCCCCCAAGCTTTAAGAAATGGCAGGAGGAGGGCAAATCCAGAGTTAGCCTCCCTGTGGAAATGGCCTAAACTCAGCCTAGTCACGCAAGCCACATTTCTCCTCTTCTTCCTTTCCCCCAGCTTTTCCAAGCTGAAGAAGTTTCTCCGTACCCGGGGAGGCAGTCTGCCCGGCACAGGAGGGAAGTAGCGGGCCACCTGGAGCTGCTGCAGAGGGACCCAGGATCGACCACAGGGCTTGGCCTTGGACATGTTTTCTGCAGAGGAACAGAGTCCAGCCCCTGCCTGGCAGGCCGGCCATCCAAGCAGCACAGGGTTGGCAGCCCAGGTGCTCCTTCCTCTGTGCGGGCAAGGGCTCAGTCCATGTGGGCAACGAGCCAAGACCGCCAACCTCTGGAGCTGATTCCGAAGGCCCAGAGGTGGAGGCCCAGGAGGAAGCGTCCCCACCCTCGCCAGAGACCAGTACAGAGCCCCCTCGGAGATGCCCGTTGCCAGGTGAGTCGCTGCCCAGGTCTCTCAGGAAAGGCTTGGGAGTGGCTCTTCCTCATGGAATCCCCTTGGTGGGGCACAGGAGTGCCATGGCCTCGCACCAAGGGGGCACTCCGTGCCTGCACCCAAGGGGAGGGTCAGCAGGCCGGGGGATCCCCACGGGTTACCAGCCTCAGCCCAGCCTTCAGGAGCAAGCAGAAAGGCGGCAGTGGGTGTGGGGAGGCCTCGGAAGCACTGGCGGGAGCCATGGAGGAGCAGGAAGGAGGGAGCAGAGTGGCTGGCATCCTCGGCATGAAATGTGGGGGCAGGTCCGGCTTGTCCCTCCAATGGCACACTGGGGGCTGCTGTGCCCACGAGGTTGGAGATCCAAGCAGGGAGAGGGAGAGGGAATCCTGTGCCTGCCAACATCGCTTCTCTTGGTGCGAGGTTCTGCAGGAGGCCAACCAAAGTGGCTCGTGGCCCTGGGTCCTTCCCTGAGTCCTGGCCTCGAGCTGTTCATGGCTTTCGAGACTGACACCAGCACCTGGGAAGTCCCACTCGCCTGTCCAAGTGCTTCTTCTGATGTCCCGCTCGCTCTCTGAGGAAAGAAGGCCATGTTCCTGTTGGGACATGGAGTCTGCTTCCCTCCCCTGCAGCGTCAAGGTCACACAGCTGGGGGACCTGTCGACCTCATCTTCTAGTGCGCTGGAGTCCAGTGAGGACGAGGAGCCATCGTCCTCCCATGAGACGGACACCTCTGAGCAGGAGGACTGATGGGGGGAGCAGGCGTCCACGAGAGGAAGGAGCCCTCCCCACCGCTGCTCCCCTGGCACGGTCCTTGCGGGAGGCTCCCACAGGAGCCTTGGGGTGCCTGCAGGTGGTTCTTTCCTCAAAGCAGCCAAGCTGCCGGGGCTGGAAGGGGCCAGCAGCCGCCCCCGGGGAGGGGGGGATCCGGCCCGTGGCACCCGCTCCTTTCCAAGCCAGAAGGAGCATGCAGACGGGGGCTCTGACTCAGGACGGTCTGATCCTGAGAACGGAGACTGTGTGTGACATGAGGAGTGAAAGCGGCTGGAACAACAAGAAAGGGCCGGCATATGAAGCGGGCAGGAGTTCCCTGCTTTTCTGGCTGTTGCCAAGGGGGCCTGGAATCTCTGTGACTGTGTGGCTGCAAGATGTCCCCACCTCACGGCCTGCGGCTCGTGCCAAAGCCCCCTTTCCGCACACGCTCACATTAAGCCATCTCCTGCTGAGGTCGCGGCTCCCCCTTCTCCTCCTCTTGCCCCTCCTGGACCTGCAGGCTGCACGAATGATGGCAGGCCTTCTGGCAGCTTAACTCACCAAGGACCCAGCAACAGCACGGGATGGTTCCTTACTGAGAGCGGGGAATTGCCCCGCAATAGCCTTTGTGGCGTGTGAGCACGGGGTGGCGGCTGAGCCACACTCTGGCCATCGTGTAGCTCTTGGCTGGCCCTGACTACCACTGGAAGTGTAGGCCCGCCTTCTCATCCTGCCTTTCTTCTCTTGCCCTCAGGTGAGGTGCAGAAGGAGGGCCTGAAGAGAACCTCCGCTTCAGCTACACCCTTCATTGCCCCTTCCCTCCATCAACCCTTTTCACTTCCAAATATTTATCCACTACACCCACCCATATGTCTGTCTGTCTAGCTATCCCTCCCTCGCTCCCTCGCTCCCTCCCTCCCACCAGTTAACTGAGGAAAACATTGTGTGTAAAAAGAATTTAAAAGGTTTGTTTGCTTGATTGCTTGCCCATCTCATTGATGCGCAAATGCGAGTCTCCAGGCTCAGTCTCCAAGGATTGCACCCCTAAGCTGAAAACCGATTTCTCGGAACTCTTTCCCTGGGAATGTGGCATGTCTGCATCTTGCCAGAGATTCCAGGCCATCCTGCAGGTCCCATTGGGCTGATTTTAGGCCTGTTCCACTATTTCCTTTAATTGTTCCTTTTGGGAATACACAAACCCCTTGCTCCCCACTTGGGAACAAAGCATTGCCTGAGGTATGGAGCAACGGGAACTCACCCCATTGTGCAGATTCGAACCGGCAACCTTTCAATCTAGCAGCCCAGCAGCACAGCGGTTTAAACCACTGCACCACCTGCAGTCCCATGAGGCATAGGGTTGGGAAGAAACAAAGTGGAACCACCTCTGCAGTTGCACAGGGCCTGGTTTTCCTAAATCTGACCCTAAGCTGAGATGTCTCTGTAATGAGGCATGAAGAAGACCCACACATGTGGGCACGGAAGCCAACCCACGCATGGGGCAAGGTCATTGGGGCTCCTGATACACACCGGGCATATAAGGCCACCCCCAAGCTTGCTTTGCCGGCTCCGGTTTTAGGGTGGGCTCATATGCTGTTTTATGCAGCAAGCAGGCCTCTCAAGTTCTCAAGCTGTGTCCATACCTGCAAGCTCACATCTCCTACAAACTCCCTTTTCTGTTTCTATGTGGGTGCATGCAGATGGCTCACTGTGTATTCTTTCATTGTTCAAGCCCAGCTACCCCATGGCTTAGCAAACAATTTGACTGCTGCACTAGCCAGTGAATTAAAGATGATATACACCCTCTGCCTGTTGAATATGCATTTACAAAGGAGCAAAAAGTGCAGAGATATATAATAATTTGGACCTTCCATAAGAAACCAGGAAACCATGGTTTTTCATTTTTTGTAGCAGTGTGATAAGCTACTACCATCTCCATTCAGGTGGGTCTTAATGAGGATTAACATAGCCTGGGTTGTGTCAGTTGAGTGCTGTGTGAAAAGGGCATGCATGGATTATAAGTTAGTTTAACCTCCAGTGATTTCTGTATTATACACTTGGTTCAAGTTTGAGTTAAATACAGATAAAAAGAGTAGTAGAATCATAGAATAGAAGAGTTGGAAGGGGCCATGAAGGCCATCAAGTCCAAGCCCCTGCTGTTCCAGGACACCACATTACACCATCCCGCTCAGATGGCTGTCCAGTTCCTTTTTGAATGTCTCTAGTGTGGGAGAACCCACCACCTCTCTAGGCAGCTGGTTCTGCTGCTGTATTGCTCTGACAGTGAGGAAGCTTTTCCTGATGTCCAGCCTGAATCTGGGTTGCTGCAACTTGAATTGATTATTCTGTGTCCTACATTCTGGCATCAGCAAGAAGAGATCTTGACCTTCCTCTTTGAGGTACTTAGAGGGATATCATGTCCCCTGTAGTCTTCTCAAGGCTGAACATGCCCAGTTCCCTCAGTCTCTCCTCATAGGGCAGTGTTTCCAAACCCTGGATCATTTTTGTCGCCCTCCACTGGACCCTTTCTAATTTACCTGCATCTTTCTTAAATCTTGGTGCTCAGAACTGGACACAGTATTCCAGGTGAGGTCTGACTAGTGAGGAGTATAGAGGAACTACTACTACTTGTGATTTGGAAGTAGTACTTCTGTTAATGCATCCCAAAATAGCATTTGGCCTTGTGGCAGTTGCATCACATTGTTGGCTCATGTTTAGCCTTTTGTCCACAATTACTCCAAGATCTTTTTCTTGTTCAGTTCTGTTAAGTCACTTATTCCCCATCTCATATCGATGCCTTTGGTTTCTTTTTCCTTGGTGCAGGACTTGGCACTTGTCCTTAATGAATCTCATTCTGTTGCTCTGGATCTTCATTCTGCCTTCTAGGGTGTTTGCTATTCTGCCCAGTTTTGTATCACCTGCAAATTTGATTATCATTCCTTGTACGTCCTCATCTAAATCATTAATAAAGAAGTTGAAGAGCGCTGGGCCTGACAGGGATTCAAGTCTGGATGGCACTGTCCACCTTTGTGGCAGCTGCAGCAGGCAGGCAGGACCGGTGAGACTCCCTGGGGCACCTACTGGTGCAACCATGGCATGCAGTTTACCATCTCTGACTTACATTGTTGTTATCCTTTTAAAGCCCAGTTAGAACCAGGAAAGCTGCACGGAAAGATCTTGCTACCCCCACCCCAATATACATATAAAGTTTATTGGTGGGATAGCAAATGGTTCTGCTTGCAGAATACTCTGAGAGAGATGGTACAACAGTATTTAAATTTCTTCCCGAGGGCAGGGGATTAAGCTGATAAAGCTTTTATAGTGGGGCTGCAGCTATACTGATGCAGAGATTATCTGATGGACAGCAAAAATGGACTTTGAGAGCCTTTATACTATGCCGAGAGACTCATTCTTCTGGCATGGAAGAAAAACACAACGCAGCACAAAACAGCACCTGCCATCTTTACCCCATGGACTGATATCTTACCGCTCTTGCTATGTTTGAGAATATCTCTTTTGCCACCTCCTTCTTCTACTTTTGGTGATGTATAAGTGGCTGTACTAGCTCTCGTGTTCCTATACTGTTAACTTTTAGGATATTTTAACTTTCTGTGTTCAAATTAAATGGCCAGAAATTTCCCTTTCCCCTCATTCTTTAGTGACTTGCCACTACTAAGAAATCTTACCCCACAGTCTTAGGCATAGATGCATTTCTAGTTTGGGGAGCAGGGAATAATCTGTATAGCAATCTTAAAGCTAAAATGAGGCATGGAAACAATATGATTTTGAGAAATGGATGTCCCCACCTTCACTTTGCAGACATCCCAGTATTTATCCAGAGATCACTGACTGACTTGCTTAGGTGTCATGACCTTAGGAAGTAGTGGCTGTGCAGCTTCCTCTAGTACTCTTAAATCTGTCATAATGAGCATTCTTTTACTGGAACTGAGCAAGTCCCTTTTTCCTATTATGCTCAGTTCTAAGCACATTGCTGCCAGATGAAATAATGACAGTAGGAATTAATAAGCAGTTTTACTTCCCCAAATTCATTGCTGGATTTACTGAGTTGCCATGGACAAGCAAATGTTTGACCAGAACACTCTTCTGTTATGAATCATCAAAAATACGTTTCAGTCCAATGCAGCCTAAACACATTCTTTCCATGCAACCCTCAGGATTATAAAAAGAAACTTTGCAGCAAAGGGGAGAGATAGGACAGATACACAGCTGCCAAAATAATAAAAAAAAGTTGTAAGGTGTTGCTTACACTGCAAAAAGCAGGGTACTAAATTTAGCACAATCTGGAAATGGAGCACTAATGAAGACAGGACACCAGGCATTTTCTGGAGCAGATCATGCCAAAGGAACTGGTGTGGAAGTATCATGTGCAGACTTCTAAAAGCCCAGCAAAATTTTAACGTTTCTCTAATTGGTGCAATGTTTTTTGTGGCCACAAAATGGGTCCTCTGGATTCTCATGAAATAAGCAGTATTAGGAACCTAGGAAGCTGCCTTATACTGGTCGAATCCATGCAGACCAGTAGTGTTAACACTGACTGGCAGTGACACTTCAGGGATTCAGGGAGGAGCTTCTCCCATCCTACCTGGAGGATTAGAGCCAGCACTCTAGCACTGAGCTGCTGCACTTCCCACATCAGTATATGCTGTGTCATCATGATCCCCGTGATCAGCACACTTGATGTTCCGCCAGGGTTAAGGTAGTGCATTACAGTCCACTTTGTTCTGTAACCTTTTAGTTATAAATGCCACGGTGCGACATGCGCTGCAGTAAAATAAACCACACAGATGCCTGCACTGCCAGGAAAACACATGAGCCTGTAGTTCTGAGGTTTTTTTGTTTTACAGGTCTGTAGCACACAGCTCATTCAAAGCATGTCCTAAAGGAAAGACTGTGTTTTGGCTTGTGCCACTGTTCGTACTTGTCTGCTTACGTATAATAGGGTGGTTAAATTCCCCTTCCCTTGGGGCACTTCTGGCTCATTATTTAAGACAGAAAAGACAACCTGTCAGAAATGGCCTCAGCCACTAAACATGAATGAACATGAACAAACCTGTAATGGCTACTTATTAACATGCAGGAAGGAGGCATGAGCCAGATTCCATTGTTCACAAATCTTGTGAATTGCTTTTGCATGAAATTAGATCAGCCTGAAATCTAGTACATTGGCTTTTTGCTAATCAAAAAGACAGTGAACCCAAATAAAAAAGGCAACATGATCTCAATGCCAGGAAATATAGTGGACAATCCAACCACATTCCTCTATCACTGGAGGTGAGAATGAAAGTTTCAAGCACCTTTCTTGTTTAGGGAACCCGTGCTATGGAACTCACTGCCAAGAAATCCACCAAGTACCAAATCCTGCCAAGAAATGCACCAAGATGCAATTTTTACATCATCATCTTTCAGTAATTTTTGCAGATGAGAACTGAAATATTTCCTTTAGTCTTTCCATGACTGCTACCATATTTATGTTAAGGGATGAGAATTGCTGGTTGTTTTGTTTTTGCTTTTTCGTTTCTAGTTTTAATGAGAATGTTTTATCAATGTTGTTATGGATTGTGGGATTGGTCTAAATGCACTTTCAGGTGTCCCTTATAACCAAGAACCTCTGAATGTAAAGAAATTCAGGATCCTTGGCCACGCCTTGACTCTTGAGATTTCTGTAAGAACTATCAGCATGGATGCCTTGAGGCAATACCTCTTCCTGCTGAGGTGTTTTAAAAGCAGTTGTGATGGCCCAGAGGATGGAGTGAAGATAAAGCAAGGGGAAGTGGGTGAGGCTTGTGCATGGAGCAGGAAGTCAGTCTGTGCTGGTGCTGGATGTGGAAAGAAGCAGAGTTGACCCTTCCCTCTTAAGAAAATCCTGTGGCCCTATAAGAAGCCCTTGGAAATCCCTCAGCTCCTTGACATCTGTTGAGGAACAGGAGTCTGTTAATTCTATGACTCCCTACTTCCGGTTAGCCTGTATAGATGTATAAATAAACCTTATATAAGAAAGAACACCCTTGGTCTCCCAGAACTGCCTTCTGAAGCAGGGGTGCAGAGCGTTCCACCCCAGAGGACCATGCCGGGCAGGCTGGGAGCAGCATGGTGCCATATGCAGGGAGCACCACTAGCAGAGTGTGGGGCGGGGGGCATTTTCTGCTCACCAGTAAGCAGGGCAGGCCATTCACAGCACCTTCAAAGGGCAACTCAGAGACCAAGCCGGGGCCTGCTGTTGGCCCTTCTCCCTGCCAGGCGGTGAAATGAGCAGGTGAGCAGATCAGCTGGGTGAGGGGGCTCATGAGCCGTGGTGGAGGGCCACTGTGCACCCCACCCTAACAAAAGGGACCATGGGGAAGTGGGGGAGCCCCCAAAATTTCTTTCTGCCAATCATGTATCCATGTCCTTTACTCCAAGTCTCAAGTCAAACCTCAAGTCCAAGTCACTGCAGGAAATTTTTGAGTCAAGTCTCAAGAGGCAACTTCAACAGAAAAAAGGGAGGTGGTGGTGGGGTCTATGGGGGGGTGGGAAGACTCCCCCCCACACATTGTTCCCATCTGCACTTCTTCCAGTGATGCATTGAAGTCCTTTGCTTCAACCACAATTTATTTAAGCAAATAAAATCCCCATGCTGCTCCTGCCCCCAGAAACTCCCTCCCTCCCTCGCTCCCCTGCACCGCCTCTGCTGTGTTGTGCCTGCCTTCCAGGATATGCTGCTGCAGGGTAAACCCTGGAGTGACTTGGTTGTAAAAAATGTAGAAATCTCCAGTCCAGCCACTCACTCGTTGCTCCCAAGTCGAGTCCGAGTTGAGTTGCGGGCATGGCTTGAGTTGGACTTGAGTGTGCAGCACCACTTCCTGCTCAGGACTGGGGTCCACAGGAGTAACATATTCCTTGTTAGTCATCCCTGGAGCCCCCTTTGTTCCACAGGCAATACAGTTCCCTCAATATAAACAAAGAACAACACCCAACATTTGTATAGCCCTTTCAAGTGTTTAAAGAGCTTCAAGGGCATCATTGTGCTATTGGGGATTATGCAAGTGGCACCAGCTGGAGCCAGAGGTTGGACTAGATGGCCCACGAGATCCTTCAGACTGGCTTTTTTTCTATGTTTCTATTCTTCTAATTCTTAAAACAACTAGGTAAGGTAGACCAGTGGGATCATCTCCATATTGTAGGTGGGGGGTCTGAGCATGGGAGGAAGTGGCTTGCTGGAGGGCACCTTGTGAGTTCATGGAAGAGCCGCTGTTCAAATGGAGGACTTTCTGATGTCACATCACATCTGAGTGGGGCAGTGTACACTGGCATCCTGCAACAGCAGGAGGTTGGACCTGGTGGCCTTTGTGGCCCCTTCCAGATCTACCATTCTACAGGATCACAGTCACACTGTGGCAGCACACAGGTGGGCTGCAACTCCAGGGAGTCACCCGCTTGAAATCCTCCAAGGCTTAGTTGTGCCATTTGACAGGGATATGCTGTTCACCACCAACACATGTTGTGTGTGCAAAATCCTATTTGTGAAGCAGGCAGCTACAACCAGAAAAAGAGGGATGCTCTTTTGCCTCTAAAGCAGGCCTGCATAACTGATGATTCACCAAACCATGTTTCACAATTGCCACAGCCAGCAGCAGGAAAAGGTTATCAAGGTGGGTTGCTATCCATGGAGGAGGGCAACTTGGATGGGCTTGAATTAATGTTGGTGGGTGGCTGAGCAATGTAAGTCATCAAGTACATTGAGACATTTTTCTGATGGAAACAGAGGTCTATAGGAGGAAACGTTGGTTCCTAAAAAGTGAAAGGAAAGCATTACATTTTGCTTCAGGAAGTAGTTCTCAACCTTGGTGCACACAAGCTAGCTTTTGTGCCATGCTAAAAGTGACCAAGAGACTGCTAGGTCTTAAAGGCTGGACCACATTTCCTTTTAAAGCTTCAGAGATCCGTGAAAAGCAAGGTGGGGCTGAATGGTTGTTTAAAAGTTAACTCATGTGGAAATTCCCGCCTATTCACCACAAGCGGTTTATGAGGGAACTTGAAACTATGTTGATTTGGTGAACATTGCATTGATACAGTGCAAATCAGCCATTCTTAAATTTGGAGAGGAAACGTGAAGTGGTTCCTTGTGCCTTATTCAGTGCAAAGCTCAGCCTGTGCAGGTGAGATCATAGCAGCTCCACACCCAGAACCTTCTCTGCCATCCCTGCCCAACTGCCCCAGGGCTAGTAGCAAACAGTGCTCAGCTGCTTGGAGAAAGGCCCCTCCAAGTGCTGATTCAGACAAAAGCAGCCTTTAAGCAGGTTCTCCTCAGAAATGGCTTGTCCACCCATTCCCCATGTGACTCTACCACCTGGCTAATAGCGATAACTGGTTCAGTCAGATATTCTACCTTGAGTGTCTCCAAAAACTATAGTTGTTTCAAAGGGAATGACTCTACAAAGACACACACACACACACACACACACACACCATGTACTAAACAGTATAATTCCAGTTTCATAAGTATACCTTCAAGAGAATGCACTGCACACAAAGGGAAAGGTGTGTTCAGTTTCTGCTAGAGCAACTATGAGTGCTTTAGGAGTCTTCTGGTCAAGAGAAGTCCTCTTCACAGGGATGCTCTTGCTGGTGCTGCAGCTTGAACCTGTGATCTGCTCAATTAAGGGCAAGTTTCCATCAACAAATCCCAGGCTCCAGGCCTTCACCCTTCCATGGAGTTTCTCTGACGCTGGTTGGGCTTACTGAACATTGTGACGTGCCTAGAGCTACACCCTCATCTCCTTTATCTCTTTTAATTCCCTCCATCAAAACTAGGGCCGCACCAGTCAGTCAGTCAGATCAACTGATCAAAAGCCATTCGTTTGACTAAAACATTGTTCCTACATCTCAAAGTAGATTTCTTTAAAAATAAAAGCAGTTTTTAGTACAAGTTCTAATAACAACTGAGCAAAATTGCTGAGCAAAATTGCAAGCTCTATAAAAGGGGAATGCACAAGTCAAAAAGCAAAGTTCAGACCATCTCTGTGTAATAATGTGACGATCTTGTAAAGGAGCCGGTGATGATGCAAGCTGCTTTGAGTTCTTTGTAAGAAAAAAAGGCAGGGTATAAATCAATCGAGGAAATAAATAAATAAATAAATAAATAAATAAATAAGATGGCTGCCGTGTGTGTGGGAGTGCATGCATCACTTAAAAGCAAGGACAACATGTGTTTTCTCTTCAGCACTGTTTTGTTTATATGCAGATTTAATCAGCTAATCTATCAATTAATAAAGCAAGAACCCGTAACCAGAATCCCCCTCCCACTACCTCACTGCTCCAGTCTCCACCTGTTGGCTCCCCCTGACATCTCCTTGCCCCTGGTTTTCTTCCATAGTTTGCAAGCCTGCTGGGCTTTGATGCCCTTTAAGCACCTAGCATGAACTCAGCACCATACAGGGGTTTATTAGTAGTGCTACACTGCACATATGCAGCTCGCTACTCTGACCTCTGAGTCCGAAAGATACAGAAAAGGCAAGGCAAGCCTTCTTACTGGCTTGTGGAATCCTGGCTTGTTAACCAGCAGCATGCTGGCTTTGGTGTTCCACTGAACGCCTATTTGAGCAGGGTGGACTCTCATCTCATGACTAATTTTTTTCCTGACCGGTGGGCACATTCAGGCCACAGACAGACTGAGGGAGGGCACACTGGTCAGGCTGGTGAAACTGCAGAGTTACTCATTTGTGCCCAAGGGAGCGGCGATGGTGAGTAGGAGCCTGGGCAGGGCAGGGCAGGGCAGGGCAGGCAATGCCCACCATCCCACAGGCTGCTGCTCTGTGCCTGGAAGCTCCGAAGCCCTTTAGGATGCCTCCACAACTGCCTTCCCGGGCATGAAACACACCCACTATGCTTGCCCAACTAGCCAAGTCGCTTTGGAGGGCTCTTGCCCTGGTGCAGTATCAGCTGGGCTGAGCTATTCTCAGGGCACTGCTGCTCCCCCCTCAAATAGTTTACAGCCCAGGTGGACGCTGCTGCTATGTGCTTATGGCTCAGCCTTGCAATCATCCAGACGGATCTGCAGTACAAAGAGATGGGCGGGATCTTTGGGAGCCATCAGCTTGCACCCTTTTGCTGAGGATGAGGACGATGCCTTGTGTTTAATGTCCGTGATCCTCTGTCTTGTTTCACTGAACCCTCCCTAAGTGGCCGGGCCCACTGTGAAACCACTGGGGCAGTTTGAACACTTTTAATACTTAGGGAAACTCAGCTTCCTGGGGTTCAGCGCTATTTCTTTTCATATCGCCAGTGTGCAGGGCGAACATTTGTTTCTTTTAGATATCCATTTAAAGATCTGAACATTGTGCCCATGTTCTTTCGTGATGTGCGCAGCTCTTTCAAAATTTCCCTCATGGGACTCCACCTTCAGCATTTTTTATCTTATTTGTAGATCCCATCCTTCTGAGATGGGTCTATTTCCAATGGGGCACCTTAGGCACTTTGCTGACTAATGAAGTCCCGTACTTTCTGATTTTTCTGTGATGCTTATTTTTGTCTTCATTTGGTGGAATCCGGCTACTTCTCTCCACTTAACACTCCAGTGTGTGTGCATGTTGGGAGGGAGACATAGGGAATCTGCTGAAATGAGGGGGAATCACTGAAAATTCGATGGTGGTGGAAAGCTAGTTTGGTTCTGTTCCCATATTCTGAAAAGCTGAATATCTGGAGCAACAGCTCTTTCAGTGGCTCCCAAGGAGCCAGACAATGAACAAAGAACAACTGTTCCATGTGTTTGCCCATCCAATTTATAATTAACTAGTGTTGACCTTAAGAACTGGAACGGTCTTGTGTTGATACTGAAATTGGTGTATTTGGCATCAAGGTGGAATGGATGGGAGTTCTGCTGAGGTTCAGTTCCTGAGACTCAGAGCGGGGTGCCTGAAGACAAGTCGGGGCTGCTTCAACAGGGTGAAGCCTGCAGGGGATGGATCCGAGCTGTGCGATGGTGCTACTGGTGGGGAGGTGACAGTTTCTGGCAGGCAAGGGAGAGAGGGCTGCAAAGACCAAGCCGGAATCAGGCTCTTTTGCATTCCCCGGACTTCTTTATTGTGCTTGGCCCTGGCCAGGATGCAAGCCAGGACCAGATCAAGTCTGTGAATGCTTGGGAATGCTAGCAAGCTTCTGTGCACAAAGTATGCAGCATGCATAATTCACTGTATCAAGCACTCTTTGCAAATCTTTGTGCAAAGCACACAAAGCCCTCAAGGCACGTGTGGAGATGGAGCTTTCACAGTGGACAAGCAGCACAGGGCAGAGAGAAAGCAGGCCAGAGTCCAGGGAGCCAAGCCATGGGAATGCAACAGTCTCCCACCCCCAAACAAATTGCTGCACACCACCACAGCTCCCCACCCACCAATTCCCCCTTTCTCCTTCTCTGTACCTTTTTGGGAGGTTGCAAAAGGGGCTGTCTTTTCCCACCTTTTCCTTAAAATCTCTGTTTCTTCACTAATTTCACACTTTTGTTATTGGATTACAAAGAAGAAGACCACCACTTCCATGCACTCACCCCATTTCCCACTCCTCCTACTTCTCCGGCAACTGGATTTGTATGAGACACAAGACTGTGCTTCCAGGACAGCTGAAACAGAGCCGTATTCACTGGCACGTGCTCCAGCAGTGCAAGCGCAGTTCTGAGCGGTACCGCTCTCCCCTAAGTTTCATGGCATGACAACCCACTGTGATCTCTGGGGTTGTGGTGCATCTGATTGTCCATTCTGACCGGTGACAGGTATGTCAAAAGGATGATGGGGGAATCTCTCTGCACGCTTCCAGGGGAAAGGGACAGGGTGGCTGTCTGCTGAACTTTGTCAGCTGGCACCTGTCCCAAGGGCCCACCCAGGGTCCCTGTTGCTTCCCCTGCGGAAGTGCACATGCTCACACCTGTGCACAGGCAACGGTTTTTAAAAATATATATTTTTACAACTATTTGGTGACTCTTGGAGGAACAGTTGGGGATAGGGTAAATTGGGACCATGAAAGCCATCTTTCACATTCTCAGCGGGGGAAAATAAAGTGCTAATCCAGCCACAGTGACCTGAAAGTGACTTGCAGCAGCAGGAAGGATCCAGTCCTTAGAAACCTGGGTACTCCTGTGGGATCTCCCAGGTCCCCCACTGGAGGCCTGAGGAAGAAGAGAAGGAGGGTGCACAGACCAAGGTGCACCCGGTCACCTGTGAGCCACATTATGGAGCCCGGGACAAACAACCCACACTGTGTGGCTTGTTCCACAGTCAGGGTTGTCCTGTTGAGCAAGCCTTCCAGCTGTCTGTCTATCTGTCTGATCTTTATATCCCACCTTTTTTGCCTTTCAAGGAGCTTGTAGCATGACAAACAAAGGGAGCTACAAATCAGGCTTCAGTTGTTACCTCTGCTTGGAAGTCCCAATAGACTTAGGCAGGTCACCTTCAGTCTCACTCCCCAACTCCTACCTGCAGCACCAGAAAAATGATACCATGATGCCTTACAGGTTTTTGCAAGAATTACAAGAAGATAATATATGTGAAATGCTGCAAAAGACTGGACATGACCTGATGCAGCCTCCTTGGAACAACGACTCTTTCATGAACACATATCTTGCTGCTATATATTGCCAAATACACAATAAGAAAGAATATGCATGTGTTTGACTATTTTGGGGTCCAAGAATGATCTGTTTTGTAGCATTCCAGTTTTTTTTATTTTTTTTTTAATAAAGTTTTATTAAGATTTTAAGCTACAAATTAAAAAAAAAATCAATCATCAAATACATCAGACAGCTGGGTCAGCCCCCTATAACATGGTCTTTCAACATTCTATAATCATAATCAAATCAATTTATAAAAGCTTGAAGACATCTTTAAATCTACGCCAAGTCCCGTTTCTCTAGCCAGTCGTAAAAAAAGTTCCAGGTTTGATAATAGTCTGTGTCATCCTTTTCCTTCAATAGTAATGTCAGTCTATCCATTTCTGCACAATCCAGAATCTTTCTCAAAATCAGCTCCTCAGTGGGTATTTCCTCACTCTTCCAATATTGAGCGATTGCAATCCTCGCTGCTGTGACTACATGTAATATCAAGTACATTTCTTGTTTACTAACATTTTCCGGTATAATGCCTAACAAAAAAACTTCAGGTCTAAAGGTTATAGATTTTTTAAGCATTTCCTCAAGCCATTTGTGTATTTTAATCCAATACTTTTTCACATAATCACAGGTCCACCACATATGATAAAATGTACCTACACCATGTTTGCACTTCCAGCATCTGTTTGACATATTTGAAAACATCTTAGCTAATCGATTTGGTGACAAATACCATCTATAAAACATTTTATACAAATTTTCTTTATACGAGGTTGCTAAAGTCACCTTAACATTTCTCTCCTACAGCTTTTGCTACTTTTCAAATTCAATATTATATCCAAAGTTTTGTGCCCAAGTTATCATAGTATCCTTGACCTGTTCTCCTTCCATCTTTCTGTTAAGCAAAAACTCATAGATTCTCTTAATCATTTTCTCATCTGCTTTTAATATCACTTGATCAAAATCTGTTAATTCTTTATAAAACCCCCATATTTTGCAGCCTTTGGCATATCTTGATTGCATCTGCACCTTATACCACCACGATATGTTAAGTCCTTGTTCTTGTATTTCTTGCTCCAATTTTAAGCCTCCATCCTTATCCAAAATATCATCATATCTTATAATCCCTTCAAAGTTTAACACATTTGGATAGACGAAGGCTTCCATAGGTGAAAGCCATCTTGGTAACTTATTATACAGTTGTAGCTTTAACTTTTCCCATACTGACATTAGTGATCTTCTAATAAAATGACTTTAAAAAGTCCCCTGCGACTTGACCTTCTCATACCACATGTAAGCATGCCAACCCATTTGTAAATCATGACCCTCAAGGTACAAAATTCTCTTATTTCGCAAGGTTATCCATTCTTTTAGCCAAGTACAAATAGACGCTTGATAATACAACATCCAATCTGGTAATCCAAACCCTCCATTCTTCTTGGTTTCTTGAAGCATTTTTAATTTAATCCTTGCTTTCTTTTTTTTCCAGATAAATCTCAAAACTTGACGATTTAAATCCTCAAAAAACTTTTTATCAATTTTTACAGGGATCATTTGGAACAAAAACAAAAATTTTGGTAAAATGCTCATTTTAATCAGTGCTATTCTTCCCATCAAAGACAATTGTAAATTGGCCCATCTCTCCAGATCATTTTTAGTATCTTTCACTAATTTGTCATAATTATCTTCTTTCAAAGTTGTACACTTAGCTGTAAGATAAATTCCCAAATATTTGACCCTCTTAACAATCTGGAAGTCCACTAGTTCTTGGAGTTCTTTTTTCTGCTTTTGCGTAAGATTTTTAACTAAAAGCTTCATCTTTTCTTTATTTATTTTCATTCCCGTAACCTCACCATATTCCTCGAGCTTTTGTAACAGTTTAGGTATAGTTACAAATGGTTCCTCTATTATAAAGACCAAATCATCTGCAAATGCTTGCAGTTTATATTTTTCATCCCTAATTTTAGTGCCTTTGATGTCTTCATCATCCTGAATGTTTCTATTCAAGACCTCTAAAGTCAAGATGAACAATAGGGGTGACAATGGGCATCCCTGTCTTGTACCCTTTTGTATCTCTATTGCTTTTGTACAGTCTCCATTAATTAAAATCCTGGCTGACTGTCTTTGATAGATGCTTGAAATCGCATTCATAAACTTTTCCCCAAACTCCATTTGCTCCATCTGATACATCATAAATTGCCAGTTGACATTATCAAAAGCTTTCTGAGCATCCAAAAACAATAAGGCCATTGGCTTTTCCGTATGTATCTCATAGTATTCTAAAATATCCAAGATAGTCCTCAGATTACTTTTCATTTGTCTTTTAGGCAGGAAACCATTTTGATCTGGATGTATAAAGTCTCTTAAGAACTTCTTCAACCTTTCTGCCAGTATTGAAGCAAAAATTTTATAATCCACATTTAATAGTGATATAGGTCTAAAGTTCTGAATTTCAGTTAAATCCATGTCTTCTTTAGGCATTAGAGTTATATTTGCCTCCATCCAAGTGTCTGGTATTTTAGCATTTAGCAATGCTTCATTATATATGTCTTTAAGAAAGGTAGCGAAAATTCCTTCAAACGATTTGTAAAATTCCGCTGGCAAACCATCCGGACCAGGAGTTTTATCGTTCTTCTGTCGTGTGATTGCCTCTGTTATTTCCATGATTGTTATTTCATGGTTCAGCATTTTTTGAAACTTTTCTGGTATTTTTGGCAAATCTTCTCTTAGTATATATTCTTTCACCTTCCCAGTCAAAAACTCCTCCGTCCGGTATAATCTTGCAAAGAAGTCTTCAGCTATTTTCTTAATTTGTGTATTTTGCACCTGCAGTCGTCCTTCTCCATCTCTCAGTTTTGGAATCATTTTCTTCTCTCTTTCCTTCTTAACTTTATATGCTAACCATCTCCCTGGCTTGTTAGCATTTTCAAAGAAGTTCTGTTTAGTCAATTTCATTTGTTTAGTAAGTTCGCTCATATCCAAGAGATTCAATTTGTGCTTCAAAGTGTTCATTTGAACCCTAAGATTACTCTTTGATGGATCTGCCTGCAATTCTTGTTCCTGTTTCTTCAATTCTTCTAGTAATACTGCTCGCTCTTGCCTTTTCTCTTTATTTATTTTTGCTGAATAGGTTATTACCAATCCCCTGGCATAGGCTTTAGCTGTGTCCCAGACATTTTGTAAAGAAGTTTCTTCGGCTTTGTTTATTTGAAAAAATATTTGCATCTCTTTGCTTATCTTTTCTAGAAACTTTTTATCTTTCAATAATGCTTTGTTTAGGCTCCATCTGGGTATCCTTGAGACTCCTTTCAATGATATAAATACCGGATTGTGATCAGCCCAGACATTAGCCTCCATTTCAGCTTCCATCAAATCTGGGATTAAGTCTGGTGTTACCGAGACCATATCAATTCTGGACCACGACCTATGCCTGTTTGAATAGAAAGAGTAGAAGTCGGGTTTTTATGTCTCCAGGTATCTATCAAGCTGAATTCCTCAATCAGATCAGAACATGATTTTGGCAAACTCTTTCTACCCTTTTTCCCCTTATTTTCAGCCTTATAATCGATTTCCTTGTTCACAATTGCATTAAAGTCACCCATTAGACACAAAGTCTGATAATCCACTTGCAAGAGTAATCTATGTAGCTTTTGATAGAAAGTTTCCTGATGATCATTCGGTGCATAGATTGCCACTAAGAGCACCTTTTTAATTGTGATTTCTACCATCAAGATCCTACCATCCTCATCAGCAAGAATGTGTTTAGGGTCCAGTTTTTCTTTAACGTACAATGCTAAACCTCTTTTCTTTTGTAACGCAGAAGACACAAACAACTTCCCCAGTTTTGGACATTCCAGAAATTTATCATGTTGTTTCTTAATATGTGTTTCTTGTAAACAGATTATCTCTAAGTTTCGTTTTTGAAGCTGAGCAAAAATCCTTCTTCTCTTAGACAGTCCATTTAATCCATTAACATTTAGGGAGAGAAGTTCAATTTTTCCTTCCATTTTACTAGCCATATTCAGTAAGGTTATTTACTTATTTTTTGCCTTTATAATTCTACCTTTTCTCGTCTCCTTTGGTTCCAAAGTCTGTGCTTCTTGTTGCCGCTCATCCCTCAACAGTTTTCCTTGTTCAGATTGATCCATCGCTTCAGCATCTTTTTCTCCTTCCTCAGACACAACAAGGTCCTCCTCTTCCAGCTCTGCTCTAAATTTTTCATAGAACTCTTGCGCTTTACGGATTGAATCCAGTTTATATCTTACAGAGTTCCACGTAAGAAATATTCCTTCTGGTATTAGCCATTTGCAAATGATCTTCTTCTTAATCAGACTTGTAGCAAGAAATCGGTATTTCTTCTAGCTCTCCAGTTTTTCAGCTATTTCAACATTTGAAAATCAAATTCGTGGATCAGCTCCTATTGACTGGGAAGAGTTGGGATATTTGGGAAATACTCACACTTAACAGGAACATTGTATATGCAAAAGCGAAGGTGCAGAAATAAGCCTGGGTGCCTCTTTTCTACTTTTGCCACTAATCAGGGATGCACTTTCTATCCTACCTCGGCTGACCCTGAAACGGCAGTGAAGTGGCCCATGGCAGGTATAGGGCTGGAGGAGGAATCTCTGAGCCCTGAATGGCTAACTAGGTGGCCCCCAAAATGCCTCTTGTTCCTCAAGGTGATGCTTCAGTCCTTGGAAATAACTTGGAACAGAGCAGCAAGGACCAGAAATTGGTTTGTCTCTTTTTGACTTGCAGAAATGTTTTTGCAAGTAGTCTAGGCATGGTAGCAATTTCTGCTCAACTTTGTTCAACCTTTGAAGAGAAATAGCTTATTCCATTTACAGTTTTATGACACAAATGTGTGAGAACAGAAGCAGTGTGACAACATTGCAGCTGTACTCAGTTTTCTTCACAGAAGCTGATGCCGTTATCTAGAGATCTGGTTCCTGGTAAGTACCTTGAAGGTATTTTTGTGGTGTGGCAGGAGGTGGTATTGTTCTGTGGAATTGGCCAGAAACATGGTGTTTTAGTCTGCACAGTTCTTCCTTTCATAGACTAAGTCAAATATAAAATGCGTTATAGTTCCTTCATAGGGGAGATAGTGTGTTGTCAACAGATGTAAAATAAATTGTATTTGAAACATTTGCACTGTAGATTAAAAAATAAGTCAGGCTGGAGAACAGAACTGCCAAGATCTTGCTGTCCTTGTATAAATCCTTGGTGCGACAGGCTGCACTCAGGGATTATGGTTACTCCTGGACACCTCGCCTGAATAAGGGCATTACTGAATTGGAAAAAATACGGAAAGGGACAGCAGAAATCACCATGGGGCTGGAGCATCTCCCCAGGAGAAGTGGCTACATGAACTGGGACTGTTCCACTTAGAAGAAAGATGCGCAGAGGCAGACATGATAGAAGGGGGTTAACATTCTGCCTGGCGCGGAGAGACATTGTTCTGCCTCTTCCATAGCACTCAAACCTGGGGCATCCCATGAAAATGATTGGCAAAAGGCTTAGGACAGACAAAAGGAAGAGTTTCTTCATAACATACAGTTAAACTATGGAATTTGCTGTCACGGGAAGTGGTGATGGCCGGCAAGTTGCATGGCTTTAAAAAGGGACTGGGCAGATTCAGGAGGCTGTCAGAGGCTGCCAGCCTTGCGGCTGTGCGCTACCCCCTTTGCCGGAGGTGGGCACCAGCTCTGGTACAGACACCAGTTGGGAGGAGATTGGGCAGGCGGAGGTCTGGCACCCACCGAGCTTGAGCAGTCCTCTGGGCAGCTGGCTTGCCACCGTGCAAAGTTATCAGAATAAATGGAGCCTGTTTTAACTGGCCAGGTGTTAACCACTTGTACGTGTTCTTCTTGTCCAAAGGCCTGTTGTGCTGTGGCACAATGCATAAACGAACATACTGTACATGGAATATATGGACTGAGCAATGTGATCTCCCAGCTGTGTGGAATCTGGTTAGTAACTGGCTGATCCAGTTAAACAGAATGCTTTCTTGAGAACAAAATTCCATTTTAAAATGCAAAACGGATTTAGCTTAGCCAGAAAGCAAAAATAAAAAGGGCATCGTGTCTCTTCAAGACTTCCCCCACTGAAGGTATGACATGAAATTCAGGTCAGACAGTGCCTATTCAGAATGGGCAAGGGGCTTGTTCAATCAGGTGAGGGGAAATGAAGGAAGAAAGACTTTCCCCATTTTTAAATGTTATTGCAGAAGGTACAACCCCAAAACATGAGATAGTTTATAGTCACAGTAGCATTTCTAGCTCCTTTGCATTTTCTTTGGATTCCTCTGTAAAAACAACCACCACTCAGTGTTGCCATTTTCGAGCCTTTCACAGCTGCAAGGTTAGTTTTTCTGTGATGGTTGGGGTGTTTTCTGCAAGCAAAGCTTTAAAAATGCCCTTTCTGTAATGTGAAATTATTATAGTATTCTGTGCCTCAGAAATATTTAAAGTGAGATATATTTGATAAAAAAATCAGCATAAGAAGTTGAAGACCACAATCCAATGGGATTACTGCTTTTTAGATGGAGGGCTCAAATTGCCAAATATACAGAACCTGCTCTGCATAGAATTGGATTTGACACAGTACTCTTCACCCAGAGACAAAAAGGTTAAAAATGTGAACCAGAGGCAAAGGAGGGTGGCTTGAATATTTACCATGCAATTATTAAGCGGGGAGGTACATATGACTGAAATTAAACCCTGCCTCTGTTTGAGGAAGTTGGACATTGGAAGCAGTGTGCATTTTAGTTAAAAACAGGATAAAAATGTGCTGTTGTTAGAGGAGCAGTCATGCCTTGAGTTCCTTGGAAGAGAAAAGGCATGATATAAAGGCAACAGAAGCAGAAACAACAATAATATAATAGCAGAAATGATAACAGTAGAAATTGATACTAAATATTACAGTGTATCCCTCCTCCTTAAAGGAAACCCTCCTGCTCAGAGTTTCAGCCATCCTTTTCATCCAACTGAGCAGGCACAACCCTGGTTAGGCTGTTTGGGGCTTGTTTGCTTGTCTCCTTAGGTATTTGTTTTCATGTCTGCAAGTCTCAGGGTCTAGAAAACTAGCTGATTCTCCCATCTTTTCTGTGTTTTGCTGACCATCCTGGCATCACTCCACCAGAATTGGCTAATTAGAAGGGGTGATGCAATTATAAATACGTAGGGAAATACAAAGTTTGTACTGCACCAGATATAAATTCTTTCATAATGCTGGCACTATAATATTAGTGTCGATTGCCACTTTAAAGACACATTAAGCCCCGGATGCACCATAAATCATGGAATGAAAATTAGCAAAGCAATAATGATAGAGGAATTACACTGACCATGTAGAAAGAAGAAGGGGAGGAGGAAATTACAGCTGACTTACCAGACTTTACCGAAGGCCAAACTGTCAGCTTGAGCAAAGTCCCCATCTCATGGTATTCAGACTTAAGAAGAGGTAAAAGGAGTCAGGAGATGGCTTGCAGATAGCTTCTCAGTTCCTACAATTAGAGATTCTGGTGCTCAAGTCTAGCATGTCATAACCTGTCATTTTACTAATCCCAGATCTGTGGGAACTAATTGCAGTTACCTAATGGTGAGGTATGGCTCTGAGCTCAGTGGGAGTTCACCCCCCCCACCCCACCTTTTTGCCTTGACATGTTCTAGTCATAGTGAGAGGCAGTCACTGAAAAAAAGCTAAATTCTAGTGAATTTTATGGGCTTTTAAGGAGATGGCAGAAACTGAAGTTCTAAAGACAACTATGATAAAACAAAAGGAGAGAACTGGAACTCTGCATGTGCACACTCTATTGAGAAATTGCAGTGTTTGCTTTGTCTCTAGGTTCTCAGAAAATAGGTCATCATTGCTAATGTAAGGCACAGACGTAATAAATTCCACTTTTGTGTATGTCACTACTGCTTACTTTTGAGCATGGACTTTGGGAAATGTGTTGTGCACACATTCCATATGCTGGAAGTTCCCTTAAGTCCCTATGTTTCATCTCTATCTGAGGTAAACTGAAGTATAAATAATAATATTGAGATGATGGAACCTCACACAATCCTATTTTCATCTTGTAGTTGATCCAGAGTTGACTTTAAACCACCATCTGCTTCATCAGCCAAACCCATGTGGGAGAATGGGATTTGTATGGCCAAGCTCCATTTATTAGAACAGCTTTTCTAGTGGGTGATACTCAAAGAGTCTGGCACACTCCTCAAAGCAAGGATCAGCAGTCTCCTTTTAAGGTGCCAGCTTTTCACTGGGACCATAGAAGTGGCGAGGCATCTGTGAAGGTTTGTCTGACATACAGATGCTCTCCCAGTGAAGCTAAATCAACCTGCTCCTTCCACCCTCTTCTTGAGCAGGTAGCAAAACGCCCTTTTCTGCTCTGCAGAAAGTAGACAGTCTTCGGCAGACAAGTAGCTGAAAAGTCACAGTCTCTGGAGAGGAACAAACAGGATTTGCAGATGTCTGTTTCCTGCAATTTTAAAAAGAGTATCTGGACTGGAAAGAAAGAGAGCTTTGCACATACCATTTCCAGTTTCAGCATTATTTTTCCCTCATAGTTTTTCCAAGACAGCAATTTGATGTATTTAAAATGAATAAAAAACTCTGGGATGTTTAAATGACACCCTCTTGCTGATCACGCTGGTCATCTACAGGTCACTGTCCCTCTGGTGGACTCAGTTCTCCACCTACCACCGCAGGCCAGAGATATCTGCCAGCTCTCCTTTGTTTACATGCTCAGTTTGCACTGGATGAGAGAAAGGTGTTCAGAGGTCCTTATTTTCACCAGGGGGTTTTCTGCACTGGGCACTTTCAAAAGTAACCAGAGTAAACTGGTTACTCATCCATCTACAAAGACAGATTAAGTTTATTTACACGAAGTTTGTTCATGTAAATAAATCAATCCAGAGGTATAAACATAATAGGCAAACATGCATCTTAAATTTCCCAGCAGGGAAAGATGTTAGCAACATTATTTTAAGTAGAAAAATGGTATGTAGAGAAAGAACCAAATATGCTTGCCACTTGTCCAAAAATTACTCCTCCCAATTTCTCTTTTTAAAAATATTGCTAGCAGTATGCCAGTGTACATGTTTGCATATAAAGTGCAGTTAGTGCCTAAATAAAACACATTTGAGACAAAAGTGGTGTCTGATTTGAAAAATCTTGCTCCCCAACAACACAAAGGAAGGAACTATACAAGGAGAAAAAGCAAATGTTCAATTACAAAACATACATCCATGTAGGAATTTAAATACAATCTTCACAATCACAAATGAGCTGGGAAACAGCAGTCATGTCAAGACTTTCTACTCCGTGTATACCATCTATACTTGGGGGAGTGGGGGAGCCTTTGTGCACCCAATACAGAAATTTTGTAGTGTGCAAAGAGGCCTTAAAGCAAGTGTACAACCTTCTGTCAGAAGGATTATCTGAAATTCGGAGAACTATTTCAGAACAGCGACCGTGAAAGCCGAGTTGCCAAACACACACGAGCTCTCTGCAGCTGAATCTACCTGCCCATCCCACATCTTCAGAACTCCTGGAGTCAGGCTTGGGCCAAAAACCTTTCATTGGGAGCATTCCTACCCACTCTTTCCTCTCCCATGTTCTTCATTGGAAAAATAATTTCACTTTGCAGCCTCATGTCCATAACAGAAAACAAACAAAAGATTGTAGGACTAGACAGGATAGTGTGAAATGAAAACATTACTCCAGTTAGAGATGTGTTTTACTGGAATACTTTAATTGGTGCCTCATGAAGAAAACAGCTGAAATGTGACTTGGTATCTTGTAACATGTTAAATGTCTTCAAATATTCTTTGAAGAGAACAAAATACCTGGAAGTGGAAAGAATCTGCAGCCAAAGGAGCATCATGTATAAAGCCTCAATGACAACAGTTTAGGTATCCCATTTCTTGAGGCCTTCTCCTTTGGTCATCCATCATTAGTTGATGAAGATGCTGGCCAGACTGCTTTTGGACAGAATAAAGACTGTTTCTTCGTAATTCATCATCAACACAAAAGAAAACTGGCTGGAAAAAGCAATCTGCATGGTAGCGGCACTGATCTGGCATTCAACCTCCATTTACTTATTTCCAATCTGCCTGATAAAGAGTTGTTATAATTCCAAAGCTTTGGGTTGGTCCACTGGAGAGATTGGCATGATTTGAGTATTGCTCAACTGGGGTTGGTAAAGACTTAAACTCCAGTCACTTAGCACCTGTGCAAGTTGAACTGCAGGAGCTGAGTAGGTAACCAATCAATTTAACAATTGTCTGTTATGTTTGCAAGAAACCAGTTTATGTCAATGACAAAATAATCCAAATACATATTAGCTTTATGGCATAATAGAGTATGATCAGAGCAGTATTTTCTAAGAGTCCTACACAGTATTTAAAAAATTACAGCATTTGGCTTTAATAGTGTCAAAATAAATATATTCTCTCTTTCTCTCCCAGTTATGAGGTAACAAATGTGCTTGAGAGAGCCATGGGTTGAAGAAAATAATAATTAAAAACAGTTCTATGATGTTTTAAAACAATGGGACCAGCCCGCTCTGTAGATCAATGAACAAGTCCCCATTTGTGTAAACATAATTCTCCAGGCATGTAGTACTTGGTTGCAGGGGATGCCAACTCCTGTGGCAGAGCTCCTGTGACTTTAACAGCTGCAGGACAGACAAATTATTCAGGAGGCGATCCAGTTTTTTCTTATGTGGAAATCCATCAATGGGGGGGGGACAGGGGGGAGCAAATGATTTTGCATTCTAAATATTTTACCTAATACACAACTGTAGGATGATTCAGGCACCCTGCCAGAATGCTGGCTACCATTTCTAGTGGGAAGGGATTTCTATAAAAAGGGGGGGGGGCAAGATCACTGTTGAATCAATATTCTCACATTTGTTGTATGTCTCTTCTCCCTCTTTGTCAACTTAGGTTTCTGTTGCTGTTCCTGGCAACAGAATTTTTTGAACAATTTTTGAGCAGGAGTGGATAATTCAACTTGTAGAAAGGAGCTGCGTGAACTAAGGCTAGTGTGCCATAGATGCAACTCTTTCATGTGGGAGGTATGCCTTCTTTGCAGCAGAATTTTAATTTACTGAGAGCTTGCCAGTGAACACTTTCTCTTTTTATTCTAGAAAAGGTCCACAATCCCTCTCCTGCCACCCAACACCATTTCCTCTTTTTTGCAACCCTATTCCTGTTGTATGTAAATTAGTGATAGGATTGGATTCTGGCTTAGACAAGACTAGAATGGACCCACCAAAGAGGGATTTAGGTTAGTCATGGATTACTTGCCTCATTCATTCCAGCTGTATCCTGTCTTTCCTCAAAAGAACTCAACAGTGGCATTGGTTATGTAGGGTCCTGCGCATTTTCACCCAGAACTACATCCATGTTGAAAAGAACTCTTTCCAGGGATGTGAGCACGTATGCATGTTTATTCAATACCACTGCATTCAAGGAAGCCTGCGCCTATGAAGTTTGTAGACTCCTGCTTTTACAGTGAATTCCTATACATGCCTACCCAGAAGAAAGTCCCATAAAATCCAATGCACAGGCTACAGCCTCAGGCTAAAAGGCTATAGCTGCAATCCTTACGCAGGGATTAAATCTACTGAATTGACTGGGGCTTCCTACTATGCAGACACCTACAGGGTTGCTACTGTTAGTGTTGCAGGATTATGACCTTTGTAAACAATACCAAATCAAAGGTTGTGGGGGAGGGGCCACATCTGCCTTTTTCTTTCTTCTCAGATGCTGCAACTCTGCATCAAACAGAACTTTTGTTCAAAAGATCCATTTGATGGTTCTGCCTCTTTCACTATCCTTCAATGTTACTAGAGCAGCCCAAATCTGTCTGTGCTTCCCCCCCTTGCTGCAGTGAGCTGGGCCTCTGGCTCATGAAAGCTGTCAAAATGATAAAGTAATCCATTGAAATGTAATTGGAATTCAGTGTTAAAAGACAAAATATGCCTCCAGATGAATGTTATAATAAGAAGGTATAATTAAAAAAATCTTTTCCTGGTTATTGCTACAGTGTGTAGACCAATTATGAAAAGGTAACAAAATCTTATTCTAGCATAATGCTCAGAATGTAGCACCAGGCAGCAGCTGCTGGTCACAAACGATGCCAGCAGCTTGGATATTACAATTCAAGTGCCTCAATACACAGAGTTCTTTTTTGATAGGAATACACAGGGGTGCCGCACTCGGGTGGCCCAAAGGGCCCATCCTTTCTGCCCCACTTTTGGAATCCCCCTGCAGAGGCAGTACATTAAAAGAACAAAGATCCAGCTCCTCCTTCTGGCACCACTGGGGGGGGGCACTCTGTGCACCCTCACACCCTACTGAAATGGCAGGGGACACTTTCTTCCAAACACACAAACCACTCCTGGAAGTAGCACTGCATTGTTTGTTCATCAATTTCACACATGGTGTTGATTTGATAACAAGAACCCTGCACGGAGCCAGGCCTTAAATGCCTTGGAGGTCTGTTGTACGACTCAGAAACAGTTTCCACAAAGGCTGGCTTCAAAGAGCCATCGTTAAGCAATATACACTGAAGCAGTATTTTTATATGCATCAGTTCACACCCCACATCACAGCATCTCCCTCCCACCCAACAAGCAATATTTCTTAAGTTTAGTTTTTCATGCACACATAACCTTGTACCAAATCCTGAGATGGGAGCACAAACTTTAATCCAAATGAAACAGGGTCCTGCCCTGTAATTCAACCTTTCATCTTCCAGTGTAGTTTCTCCATATATATATATATATAGATAGATATAGATATATATAAAACGAAACTTTCCAGAAGAATGGAAAAGACTCTAATGGTAAGCCTCTTGAGAATCAGTAGTTCACTAGGACAGAAGCAGCTGGAAAAATCATGTTGTATTTGCCCATCTTCTAGTCCCGCTAGAATGTTACAAAGCTGAGGCTGTGCCCTATTATACCGGTTCATGGTGCCTTCACTGGGGGCAGGCAGAGGCAGGGAGCGGGGAAGAGCTGACATGCACAGATCTGACCTGCATCCCAAGTGCCAGCCAGCGCAATAGTACACCCCATCACTGAAAGAATAAGCAAACTGAATAAGTCTGGAACATCATGGAAAGGTTATGCACACAGGCATCTGTCTGATGCTCAACTGATGTGTCAAGCCAGTGAATCAAACTTTGAATGTGTTTAATGGAATTCCAGTTTCCTTTGGTGCTTTGTCTACCGTTTCTTCTTCTGTTTTAAGGCCTTTCTGCGCTTCAGGATCATCTCATAGAGTTTGTCCATGCCCTCGGTGAGGCCCTCCCCAATGATGGCACAAGCTGGCTGGATGTGGTATGTCGTGGATGGGGTCAGCTCGTGCAGAGCCAGCTGTTTTTCTATTTCTGCCACAGGCAGAGATTTGGGCAGGTCTTGCTTGTTGGCAATCACCAGCAAGGGAGTGCCTTGGTTCTCTGCAAACTTGGTGACTTTGTGTAGCTCCGTCTTGGCTTCTTCCAGCCTATCCACGTCGACAGAGTCCACCACGTAAATGATGCCATCAGTGCAGCGACTGTAGGACTTCCACAGGGGCCGCAGCTTCTCCTGGCCGCCTACATCCCAGAAGTGGCAGCTGATGCCCTTGGCAATGCCATTGCTCAACTTGATCTTTTCTGTATTGAAACCAATGGTAGGTACCGTGTTGACAAACTCATTGAATTTCAGTCTGTAGAGCACCGTGGTTTTGCCGGCAGAGTCCAAGCCTAGCATGACTATGTGCAGCGACTGAAAGGCGGAGATGTTGGAAGAGATATTCCCCATGGTGTAGATGGATGGCTCGGCTCGGCAACAGCGGCAAGACGCTCCTCGCCTGCTTTTGCCTCAGCCCTCTCTCCCCGAGCTGCCTTTACACCATCGCCGCCGGATGCCGAGCTGGATTGCAGTTAAAATGCAAGCTCACTACTAGCCATCCCTGATGCGCCGCGGGAAATCGGGAGCAATCCGGCTCTGCGGGAAGCCAAGTTGGCGATCACAGTGGGGCGCGGCGGCAGACGGGATCAGCGCGAACAGTCCGCAGTCACCATGCGCCCCGGGTCCGAGCGGCGGCCGATCCGGTCGCCATGAATCATCCTCCAGCAGCAGCCTGAAAAGCAGCCCCGAGGCGCCGCCAGGCTGTGAAAAGTCGCAGAACAAAGCCGGATCCGCCCGTAAATCCTCCGCCCGGCAAGAAGCAGGATCTCTCCGGTATCAGCTGCTCAGACCCGGGAGCTGAAAGCGCGGCGGCGTCCCCCTCCGCGCCACGGACTCATTCATTCACCCATCCATTCATTCTGCGGGCGGGCGGGCGGTGGCGTCCACCTCTCCCTCGCCCCGGCCCTGGCCCTGGCCCTGGCTGCCTCCCTGGGGCGGGGAGGGCCTCGCTTCCTCGAGGACTCGCCCGGGAAGAAGCGCCGGGCGCGCCTTCCCGCACAGCTTCTTCAGCCTCCGGCTAAGCAACTGCAGTTCAATCCATCAAGCCGCTCCTCCCCTCCGGAGCGCGGGGGACACGCCCCGCCGGAGAGCGGCGCGGGGCGGGGCCTTAAAGGGGCCACGGGCGGGTCCACGCGGACTTGCGGAACGCTTCGCACCGAGGGATGCGTGCCTCCAGGGCGGCAGAACTGCAAGCACTGGCCGGAGGTTGCCGTCGCGCACCAATAAGAGGCAATCTGAATTTTCTATCGCTCAGTCCGTTTGCTGATAGCCTTTAGCTTTAAATATTCGGCGCATTTACACAGCACACTAACCCACCCTGCAAACAACCCACAGTGCTTCCGATAGACAGTCAGGCTCACTGTGTGTTGCTGGCCCCTCCCCTCCTTCTCCCGTGGTCCTCCTGCCAGTATTCCAGGAAACACTGGAACAAACTCGCCCCCCCCCCCACTTCCCTCCATGATTTGCAAATCATTTTCAGTTTGCTACAGCCTTTATGCATTTACCATTTTTGTTTCAAAGATTCCAAACCTGGCTTGATAGCCAATTTTTGCAATTACTTTTAACATCAGCTTCAGAGTGGCCAAGTGGCACCTTGGAAAGGCTAATCATAGCTTCAAAACCTCTTTAAAAATTGTGCATATAATGCTTGCAAATGTGTTGGTTCTGGGTTTGTTTGTTTGCACATTTGCACAGCGGTAGAGCGCAGCTGATTTTCTTAAAAAATAGAGTGAACACATTTGCACACATTGGGTGGTCAATGAACACTAAAAATTGTTCAGTACTCATTGCCAGCTTCTCCAAGATGCCACTTGGGAAGTTTGGAGGGGCTGTCAGTGGTTGCCAGACCAGGAGCAGCAAAATCAGGTAGAGGGAAGGTAAATCGCCAAATAAGTGATGCCAAGCCAAAAATGGCTTGTCATCACAGTGGGAGACAATTATTTCAAAATGCCATTTGGGTAGCAGCTGGCACAGCTTGCAAACACAAACTAGAGAGTGTCAAGTGCCTTTCTTGTCAAGAATCTCACTAGCTGATTTCTGGCACCCACAATGGGGTCAGTTACATGGGTTCAGATGAAACAATGCCACATTCGTTGTGGGTACAACAAACCTTAAGTCAGGATGACTTGTCCATGAACAAGCCACCCTGTGGGAATCGGCCCAAGTTCACCAGACAAACCACCCATCATGTGAAGCAGTATAGTGTTGTTGCTTCCCATTGCCCAGAAGTGGTAAGTGATTGTGTCTTTGTTTGTCTAACAGCAAAGTCCCCCTTTTCACTATAGATTTTGTGGAGTCAGAGCTGAAGATATTCTTTAGCTGAGGTTGCTGAGACCTGGCTGTTTGGTACATTTTTGTGATGCTGGCTCTTCAGCATCTTACTTGCTCATTGTCATTGTCTGGACATACGGTTTCTGCAACTTCTTACATTGCCATGAATGAAAAAGATGGCACGTTAGCATTCTGGTCCAAGACAAGAGCTCATATACAGATGAACCTGGAGTGAATGAGAATCGAACTAAGTCTTGTTGGAAAAGGTTGGGTGCAGAGGAGATCCTCTTGCATGCCGACATCCTAAGCTATGAGGGTAAGGAGATGCACACAGTGCCATCTATGCAAAAAGGCAAGGAAGAGATCAAATATTATTAGTTCATCCAGAGGGTTGCATTGCAAAGAAAAAGGGTGCATATCCCTCTATATTTCTAAGAACAATTATATGCTGGTTTGGAGTCAGGACCACATTAGTCAAGTTTCAGGTTACTTATTAAAATTATATAGGTAAGCTTGCAAGAAACAACTAGTTCAGAAAATAGAGATTAGCAAATGCATCTGATTGGCTAGAGCACTCCTAAACAAGAAATGTGAACATCCTATATTGGCCAATTCATCTTTAAGTTAAGGCAGAGTTCAAAAGTTGAGGGAAGCACATTTCAAAAGAAATCTAATGAATCATCACAGCAACATCAGTAGTTTTCCAGAAAATTTCAGATATACAAACCATTGAATTAAGTGTTGACTCAGTTGCAGTGTTGTCCTTCCCCCACAAGTTTCACGGGGCTTTCCACTTATTTTGCTTTTTTTTAAAAGCACTGCATGGATGCCCATCCATCCATCCATTTCCCTTGTTTTAAAGGGGGAAAAATTCCATACAAAACTGCTGCATGGATCAGAAGAGAGATTTCTTGGTGATACCAGAGGGCCCAGCCAGTAACTCCCATGGACGGCTTCTGCTTAAAACTGATATAAAGGCAGGTTGCTTACCTGCAACTGTCATTCTTTGAGTGGTCATCCATGCATTCACACATATATGGGTGCTGCACTTGAGCAGTGCCTGTTGCCAGGAAGATTTAACAGCTTTAACAGTTTTGATGGGAACTCTGCATCCCTCTCCCCTATAGTATAAATGGGCAGAGTGCCTGCCCTTCGCCAGTCAGCAGAAGACCCCCTGTTCCCCCTCAGCTGGGAGCGGCAAAGTAGACTGAGAGGAATATATTAAAAGCTTTTAATATATCTATTATACAAGATAGGCCGGCTCGTTGGTCTAGGGGTATGATTCTCGCTTAGGGTGCGAGAGGTCCCGGGTTCAAATCCTGGACGAGCCCAATTTTCTATAAAGACAGGCTGGACATGCACATGGTGGGCATGTCGTGAGCGGAGCCGGCTGGTGCTGGAGGTCAGGCCCGGGAGGCCCCTTCTGACTCGCTCTGTTTCTATGTTTCTATGTTTCTAAGATCTCAGGACGGCTTACAATATTTAAAAGGACAATTAAAACAACAATTTCAATAATTAGAACAAAACAATAAACCAAACAGAGCGACTCAACTTAAAAACTATTAGAGTTTAAAATACTGTTTAAATAAAAAGGTTTTGGCCTGGTGCCAAAAAGAGTATAAACTTTTATAAATATTTATATTTATAAATAAAATCTACCCAGTCACTGACACCAAAGTGGGGTAGGTGGGTGGGTTGTGTGACTGCACGGATGACCACTTGAAGAATGACAGTTACAGGTAAACAACCTGCCTTTCTTCGTCGTGGTCTCCACGCATCACACACACATGGGTAACTAGTAAGCTTACCCCACCTGGAGGTGGGACGGTGTTGCCACTGGAGAACTGTGGACAAGTCGGCGCAGCCAAAAGAACAGTCCTGCCTGCCCTGATGTCTAAGCGGTAGTGCCTCGTGAATGTGCATGGAGTCGACCCTGTTGCTGCTTTGCAGATGTCGTGAAGTGGAATGCCCGCACAGAGAGCAGAGGAAGTAGTGACAGCCCTTGTGGAGTGTCCTTTTGGAGCAACCGGCAAGTCCAGTTTGGCAAGATTCTAAGAAAGTTCAATCATTTCAACGATTCATTTTGAGAGTCTTTGAGTCCCTATGGGCACTTCTTTGTCATGTTCCGAACATTTGATGAAGAGGCATTTGGTTTTTCTGAATGACTCAGTTTGGTATCAATAGAAACCCAAACACCTGCAGATCTCAAGGCTGTGTAGAGAATGCTCTATCGGCGTTGATGGTGCAGGGAAATATGCTGGTAGAACGATGTCCTGATTGAGGTGAAAGGGCATTGCAGCCTTTGGAAGAAAGGCAGGGTCTGTGTGAAGGACTACTTTTTCTTTGTGAAAATTAAAGTATGGAGGGTCAACGTGTAGCACACACAGTTCACTGGCCCTTCTTGCTGATGTGATGGCAACTAGGGAAGCCTTTTTCCATGAGAGAAGGCAGAGGTTGGTGGTAGCCATGGGCTCAAATGAAATTTTGGTCAGAGCCTGTAGGACAATGGAAAGGCTCCATGTTGGAACGACTGATCAGATCAGAAGCTGAAGGTTTTTAGTCCTCTTAGGAATCGACCTATCAGCTTGGTGGGAGAATTCGGATGAACCTCGATGATCCTCGATGATGCGAGATGGCTGCGATATAGACCTTAATGGAGTAGCGTTTGAGACCTCCATGGTGTAACGAGAGTAGGTTCTCAGTGGTGGCAGATTGAGGTAGAAATTGGTTAGCAGCAGCAAAGGAGGTGAAGTGCTTCCATTTGGTATTATAGGAGCATTGTGTATTCGGTCGTAATGCAGATTGTAGGATAAACTGAATGTCTGGGTGAAGGTCTGTCGGATTCGTAGACGTCAGTATTGAAGTCTGTCCTGGGCAAAGCGTTGGTATAGGGTGTACCGCTGATGCCAGGAAAAGAGCTGTAGATAAGGCAGGTTGAGTTGAAGGCTCAACTGTCAGTCCTGAAGGAGAAGGTGCTTTTGTCAGGTCCAAGGGAGTTGTTGGTACTGAAGAAGTGAAGGCCATAGTTGGTACTGATAATGATGACCATATCAAAGATGTTGGCTGAGGACTGGATATCGAATGAGCCAAGTGGTAAGCTTCCAAGAGCGCAGATCTGGATTACGTATAGCACCTTGTTCCTTGATTAGAAGGTGCAGGATGTGAGGCAGATGCAAGAAAATGTTCTTGGACAGCTGAAGGAGAGTGGGGAACCAGGACTGTCGGGGCCACCAGGGAGTGATGAGGATGCCGCAAGCATTGTTGTGATGGATCATCGCCAGAGTTTTTGTTATCAGTGGGATTGGGGAAAACACATCGAAGAATTTGTTCTCCCAGGAGATCATGAGTGTGACCCTGCTTGAATCCAGGCCAATGCCCAGGTCCTACAGACGGAATTACTGCATGTAGCAGAAAGGTCTATGGTCGGTGTTCCCTGTAGCTGGAAGAGATGGCAGCAGACTTGACGGTCTTGTTCCCACTCGTGGGCTGTAGACATGTGCCTGCCAGAGGAGTTGGCTTCTTCATTGTCACTGCTGGCTAGATGAACTGCTTGAGGGCTGATCCTGTGGGCAATGCACCAGTTCCACATGTGAAGGGCGAGGTGTGCTAATGAGACCGATCTCATTCCACCCTGCTTGTTGACATAGAACACGGTCACCACGTTGTCCAATGCAATTTGGACCATGTGACCTTGTAGAACAGTATGGAAGGAGTGTAGCGTCTTGAAGACTGCTATCAATTCCAGGTAATTGATGTGTCTGGCGGTCTCGTATCCATGCCAGGTGCCTTGGGTCCGAAGGGACGTGCAGTGGACACCCCATCCAGTCAGGGAGGCATTGGTATAGAGTGTCATGGTTGGTTCCGGTGGATGGAATGGTACTCTGCTAGTCAGATTGGTGTTGACAGTCCACAAGGACAGAATTTGGAAGACTGAGTGTGGAGGCTGTAACAGTCGGTTTGGTTGATCCTGTTCTGGGTGGAAATTGCAGTTGAACCACAACTGCAATGGCCTCATTTGCAGTCTCACATTCGGTACCACTGATACCCTGGATGCCATATGGCTGAGCACCTGTTGGATGGAATGTGGTGAGACAGTCCACTGTGTGATAAGACACTTTATAGAGTGTATCAGTCTCTGTAGTTGGTCCTGTGGCAGGCAGGCTCGAGTGTGGAGTGTGTCCAGGTGTGCTCCAATGTAATTGATGACCTGGAAAGGAACAAGGCATGATTTTTCATTACTGATACAGTCCCAGTTGGTCAAGCAGAAAGCAGGTAGTCTCAATGGAAGCTAGTTTCTCTCTGGAGGAGGCTATAATAAGGCAATCATCCAGGTAATGGTAAATCTAGAAACCCTGAAGTGAGAGATTGAGAGAACTCACCAATCAGATGTGATGGCTCCCAGATGGGGAGTCAACTTTGCAGCCAATCCCCAAAAGGGAGAGGGAAAGGTGGGTTGGAGGACTGAGGAGAGGTTTGCGCATCCTATTAACATTGGCACTTGTTGGTATCTTCATGTCGCCTGGGCTGTTGGTAGCGCGGAGCATTACTGTGGCGAGGACAAGGTTGTCTCTGACCGAACTGCTGCCGTTCAGAAGGGTATCCCTGGTGGTAGGGCTGGAAGGATCGATATTGAGCAGGCTTATTCCATGGCCACTTATGTCTTGGTTGCAAGGCAGACCATTCCATTTGTCGAGCAGTGAGCCGAGCCTTGTGGATGTGTTCCAATTTGTCATCGGTCTTTGAACGGAAAAGACCAACGCCATCGAATGGCATGTTCCTGACGCGCTGTTTGGTTTCCTGTGGCAGGTTTCCGGCCCTCAGCCAGGCATGGTTCCTGAGGGCCGCTGCACTTCAAGTCACAATCAACATGATGTCTCACCACAGTAAGCTGTTGTTTCGAGAGCTTCATTGCCTCCCCAGTGAAGATGCGGGCCAGCTCTCAATGCTGGTCTGGGAGAAATGCAGCGAGGGACTCGATCTTCTGCCAGAGAAAGTATTGGTAACGAGCCATTGTGGCCTCGTAGTTAGAGATTCGAAGTCCGAGTCCCATGGTGGCGTAGATACAGCGAGACATCATGTCACTCTTTCTCCCCTCTCGGTCAGATGCTATAGAGTGCTCTCTTGACTGACGGCTCAGGTGGATTCTATTACCGTAGAATATGGCTGTGGATGTTTAAGCAGGAATGGTATATCCTGCAACCTGACCTTGTACATCGCCTCTAGGTGCTGGGAGGTAGGGTAAGGGTGGTTTGGCCACTGCCAAGACTCCGTCATTGCCTGTTGGAGGGTTGAGATGAAAGGCAGGACTATTGGAACTGAGTCCTCCTTCTGGGCAACACCATAAATGCTGCTGTATATCGATCTCGAGGGAGGGGGACATATGTGCAAGCAGTTCTGAAAAGTGACCATGGCTGTCACCAGGCAATTCCAGGCCCTGGGTTGATATAACAGCATCAGGAGATGTGGAGATTTGCTGTGATTCCTTCAAGTCTGAATCTCAATGGTATGGGGGACTCGAGGAGGAAGAGCCATCAGGAGCTGCTGGTGGATGGGTGAGAGCTACAGAGGACGTAGATGGAGCATCCCTCGAAACCGACTGAGTGGTGGAATGGTGGCAACACATTGGTGGTGGTGGGTAGCAATCGTATGGGGGATAGAAATCCCATGGATAAGAGTGATCCAGGGCCATCAAGAGAAAAAGAGAAGAGTATAGCTCAGTAAGGTAAGAGAATGATGGAATGGTTTGTTTTTTTGTGGTTTATTTTTTTTTTTTGCGGGGGGAGGGTTAGGTTGGGGGAGGTGGGGGAAACTTGTGAAAGGTTCGGTAGGGAAGTGAACAAACTAGGGAATGGAAGTGCTCATGAGGTGGGGAAGAAAGTGAAAGAAGATCATTGAAGTAAAAGCTATCAAGGAAAAGACAAGGAGATAAGCTGCGAGCCCGAGGCACAGCGAATGGCGGTCGCAAGCAGACTGACAAAGGGGTGGGCACTCTGCCTATTTATACTGTAGGGGAGGGTGGGTGCAGAGTTCCTGCCAAAACCATTAAAGCTCTTAAATCTTCCTGGCAACAGGCACTGTGCAGGTGCAGAACCCATATATGTGTGATGCATGGAGACCACAACGAAGAATGACTTAATTATTTATTTATCCTACACAGAAGAACACATATTTGAACTCAGCATAGTGAAGATGCTCTAGAGCAACCTCCTTTCACCAAAAATATTATGTTAGTTTTTATCCAAAATGGGGGACATCATTACCTAAAGGTAGTAAGGTGATAATATTTATTCCTATTGCATGTATCCCTAGAGTTCCAGGTAATAATGCTTTTCTCCACATGCTTACAGCTATGACATCTAGGCCTGGTTCATGGCTTAAACAGCCTACTGTGGCCTATGTAAGCCAATGTGGGCTGCAGTGTGTGCAGGTGGCCATTCTGAGTATTCAACCCCCAGCTGTGACTTGTCTTATGAACCCAGGGACCATTGGTTAGTTATGTGAGGATTGAACAACCCTCATATAATCCACAGTCTGTTGTTCAGTCATGTGAGGATTGCTTAATCCTTGTATAACCCAAGGTGCCTGGGTTCACATGACAGGACAAGCTGCAGCTAGGCACTCAATATTCAGATTGGTGGCGGCAAGCACCACAGCTCACCACAGCTTAAATAAGACATGGCAGGCTGTTCCAACACGCAGACCAGGCTAATGTGCAAATCCCAGCAGTATGCTATGCCATGACCTGCTCATGTTGTTGCACCACATTCACCTTACATCACAAATTTGAACCTTCATATTAGGTAAAAATTATCTGACTGAGGACTGCAACATAATAGTGCAATGTCATCATTGTTGCCTCACCCCTGGAATCTCTTGTTCCACAGAACTTTTTGATATGAAGCTCTTCTCTATCAATGCCAGTTTAAAGAAATATCTCACATTTGCTCTTGCCATAGCGCAGTGGAAATTGTGTCTGTTGCAATCTCTCTTCTATACTAAGTATCTGAATTCAGGGTAGAACATTTTGCTGTTTTGCAGTAATGACAGCCAAGAGCTCAGTGGGTGACATTCTATAGCACATGAACCCCTGAATAGCTTCTCTTCTCTTCTCTTCTCTTCTCTTCTCTTCTCTTCTCTTCTCTTCTCTTCTCTTCTCTTCTCTTCTCTTCTCTTCTCTTCTCTTCTCTTCTC
>JAIXND010000779.1:8899260-8918734 GCA_023646645.1 Varanus salvator macromaculatus | reverse complement strand
TCTCCTCTCCTCTCCTCTCCTCTCCTCTCCTCTCCTCTCCTCTCCTCTCTCCTCTCTCCTCTCTCCTCTCTCCTCTCTCCTCTCTTCTCTTCTTCTTTCTGCCCATAAACCCCACATGGTTTCTCATGGTATACATTATCCTAATATTCATGCAAGACTGATCATAATGTAGATGGAAACCAAGGTAAAAGCCTTGGGTTTGTCTGTGTCCCTCAGCGGTTAAGAGTGGACCGAGGTAGCTAGAATTCAGTGATTTACACTGTCTGTAGAGAGACAAAGCCAAGAGTGTGGGAAGTGTTTCTGGTGAACACAGAATTCCAAGATTAGGTTAAGTGAGCAAGCGTGCGTGAGCTAGGGTAAAAAATTGAAATAACGACATCCCATTATGAAAACCTGTCCATTCATAACCGAGTATAGAAAGAGTTTGAAATGCTAGGCTTTTTAAAGCAATGGTAACGAATTGAAACCTCACAGGAATACCTCTGCCATCAAGCGCCCGCAGCACTGACAGTCACAGAAAAGCACCGTGGTTCATGGTAAAGGATTTGCGCAGTCCAGGTCACTGAAGGATGTAGGCTTAGAATTGAGTGGACTTCCATTTCTGCTGGAACAGTTTGTGCTGCTGTCATTAGAGTACCTATGAACACTCAGAAATAAGGCAGGTCTACCTGATTTTGTTAGGGAAAGCAGCACGTGAGTGTGGATCTGGGTTCTGTCTCTTTCCTGTTATACCCACTCAGAAACCACTTGACAGTCTGACCTATGGGCAGGGGTTCCAAGGGAAGTTTATGGGATGCTGTTTCTTTCCACACAAAGGGGGTCCTTTCACATCAGTTGGATCAGAGGCAGCGATAGATTACCGTTCATCCAATCACTTTTAATGGAGAGCCTCTAACAGGAAGATTCTTTGCCAGTTTAGCCCATTTTACTCTTTCTTGTTCAGTATGGTTATATGGGATCTCCATTTAAATGAGAGCCGACATGGTGTGCTGGTTAGGATTTGGACCTGGATTTGGAAGAGCCATGAAATTCACTGGGTGACTTTGGGTCAGCCTGTACTCTCAGCCTAACCAACTGCATATGGTTATGTGAGGATAAAATGAAGAGGAAGGGACTTTGAGTTCCTTGCAAGGGGGAAAGGGTTGGGTACAAATGTAATGATAATAAAAGTCACTTTCAAAATTTGCCAAAATGCAAAATCCTCCACGCACTAAAGGTCTATATTGTTACCAAACTTTGCTTAAAAGCTGTGAAGGCTGGTCACTTCAATGGCAGTGGACAGTGTATCCACTCCAGGCAGCAGTCTAACTTTCATGGTTCTGAACACATTTGGGAGCTGGGCTTCAGCACTGTGCATATCTCCTTCGTGGTTCAGACTAAAATCCAGAGTGGATACACCGCATCACTGCCATTGGAATCACCAGCCTCCACTGCTTTAAATGAATACCTGGTCATGTCAAGAGATTAGCCCAGAGGTGGTCAGACTTGCTCAACAGAAGAGCCACGTAAGGCAAATCTCAGATTTATTTATCTATTTATCTATTTAACATATTTGTATGCCGCCCCCTTGCAAACAAGCCTCGGGGCAGCTAACAACAATAGGAAAATACAATTTAAAACCAATACACTATTTAAAAATGTTGATGCTGGAAAGGCAGATGCTTGAAAGCCAGAAGGGCAGTGAGCTGCAAAATAAACTCAAAGAGCCACATGTGGCTCTCAAGCCTGGTTTGGCATGGACTGGCTGGCCCTGGATTAGCCCATGAATTCCAGGAGTCTAGTCTTATCCACTGATGACAAGATCACTGGTTAAACAAGTAGGACATGTGAAAACTAGAAGGAAGCCAAGAGGCTCTGTATGCATGACAAAGAACCTCCCATTATGTGTCAGTCATAAATCATGCTTTATATCCGGGACCAGATTCCCGATGAATATTAAATAGCTGCTAGTGGAATCATTTGTGCATGGCATACATATGTATGGACTGTGGCTTTGTCCAGAGCCAGTCCAGTAAACATGAGTCTGGTAACAAATTAAGCTGTAGGTGGGTTTTATACTTAGGAAATGTTTCTGAGTCTATTCCACAGGAGGATGTGCTGAATTTTTCATCTGATGGTTACTTGAAGTATGCATGTGTTAAAATCTGTCAATGCTATTTATATTTCTGCGTTTCATTTTGTAATGAAAATGTACTAATTAATTAAAATTATTTTCAGACTTTTAAAAGCTGCTGTGACATGCTAAAGTATAGTGCAAGTATGTTTCAAACATAATCCTGCCAGAAGGCTGTCTGAGGAGGGTTTGGAAGGGGCAGATATGTCCCTCTGATGGCTAGGAGCTCTGCTTCTCTGGGAGTGGACAAGCAGCCTTTTGGTTCCAGTGGTGTGTGCCAAGGGCATGCATTGACTGCTGGCAGAGACAGGATTAGGCCCCAAGCAGGGCATCTGGGGGTCTTTTGCACCCCTTGGATCTGGAGTTGCTTTGCTCCCAAGGAGTGCTCTGGACCAGGGCCCCTTCCCTCCTAATGAAACCACTGGAAAGAACCACTGCCACTCTGTTTGCCAGAGCTTTGGAAGGGATGCTCCGCTTTGCCCACATTGCTTAACTGCCATGAAGGTCAACACCCTTCCCACCCTGTCCAGATGTTCTGGAGACTGAGTCTGCCAGCACCAGCCAAGCAAGCCCAATGGCAGGGAAAATATTACTGCTGCTGCTGCTAACATTTCTATACCACCCATAGTCAAAACTCTCTGGGTGGCTTACAACAATGATCCTAGAAGCAAGTCACCCATCCCAATTCCAACCAGCCCTGATCCTGCTTAGCTTCCAAGATTAGGCAGGATCGGGAGGGCGCCACATCTGGACTGGCTGCTTGACACGATACCGCACTGCCAGTCTTACATGCTGGCTCTCACAGCTTAGTGAAAGCAGAGTCGTAGACTGGAAATAGAATGCTGATACGTACGTACGTGCCCAGAGGGGATTAAATGTCCAGAAAGAAAACTTTCCTCCAGTCCCGACCTATTCAGTAGGCAACTGTGTACATCTGCAGCGTAAAAGATATGGCAGGTGGCCCAACCCATGTCAGAGTGACGCCAGTACCATCTACTGAGGGTGAGGAGCAAGCAGCGGGAATCCCCACGCTCTTCACAACAGCCTTTGTTTAACTTTGCCCACTAGATAGGAATAGTCTTTGCTGGACAGGAAGTGCAAAGTGAGCAGTCTGAGGAGTTTTTAACACTCGAGTTGCTGAAGGCGGGGGTGGCGGGGGGAAATGGTGCCCTCAATCAGATTAGAATGAAAACGCATTAGGATTTTTATAGTGTTGAAACATCTGCTGCTAGATAATTAAAGAGTCAAAAGGGTATGAAGGGACATTATGAAACTCCTTTTCTCAACTGTGCTTCAGAAATTATTGTTCTTCAGCTTAGTAAAACAATTCATGATATTACCAGAGGAATATCTACTCTTACAGATCTGTAAGTAACAAATGCTTGCAATGCCATACCTCTTTCACCAGTGAAGTAGTAATGGGAAGCTAAAAGTAAAATATAGAATAAATAATATAGCTGAAAGAAAACACAGGATTAAGAAATCCTCATTATGGCAGAAATACAATCATTAGATGATGTGGGAGTTTAAATTACAATTTATTTACATTTATTTTGGGGAACATATATACATCTTGTAATTGATGAAAGATCCAAATATCAATATATGTGTCTAATATCAGTTCTAGTCCTCACATATACTGGCAGAAATAAGTCTTTGTCAGAAGCCAATGCATCTCACAGTGGGGAGGTGTAGGAGTCCTAGGCTGGAGCTGACAGTACAAATGGATGCTAAGAGCAAGAAGTGAAGACATGCTACCTATTCCTCAGGACAATGCAATATCTGAAGGGCAAACTGCATGTGTCAGGTGAGATCTTTGCTCAGATTTCCTGATGTCATGGAAACTACTGGTAGCTTCTAATTTGAACAGGGAATTGGTCTTGGGAACAGGAATTGTTAGCTTTTTTCTTCCATACAACTAGAGGCTGCTACTCTGTTTGAGTGAGCGAGCAAGTGGCCACAATGCAGATACCTCTCTTTTTTCAGCCAGTAGAACTAGCCAACAGCCTTGGTGTGTGTTTGTGATTTGGCTCTAGGGAACAGCACAGAAGAAGGAATCACACCCTCCCTCTTTACCAGTGAAGGACACAATGGGTCCAGTCTTGGCATGCTTCCCCCAGTTAAACACAACAGGAGTGAGAGAAAAGAACATTTGTATTTTTATTCTTGAAAATATGTTTGATCACAGCAAAGGGGAAATCAGCCTCTAGCACATGGCAGAGTCCCCTTTTATACCCCCGACGACCAGGTCGTGATGACAGCTGCTCATAGGGTTGAGATCCCCATACCTGGGAGGTTGGGCTGGAGGATTTTGGTGGGTGATTGCCCAGTCTCTGGCTGCTTGTAATGCCCCTGTTGACGTTGACAATGTGACTAGCCTGCTCCAGCTTAATGTCTGCCAGACAGGTAAGCCCTACACCAGGGTCACCCCAATTGAGTTAGCAGCCCACTGCAGCTGTAGTGAGAAAAAAGGAAAAAAGAGGCAGAGAGTTCCAATGTTGCATCTCCTGTATCATGTTAAGGTTAGCCCTGAAAGCCTTCTGCCTTTTAATGTTCATCTTTCTGGAAATAAAGCTTGGAAATAGAATGAATTCTTAACAGTTGAATCTCAAATATTAGATGAGGTGCTCTCCCCAAGTAATCATGGGGTTTTGCTACAGAGTGTCTTGACTAATCATTTTGAGGGGCTAAGGTTAACCACTTCATGCACTTAATATAGTTGCTAAGATCAGGGGTTTTGAGCCAGATATTCCCAGTTCAGATTGTATGTATGTATGTATGTATGTATTTATTTATTTGGAAATTTATAGGCCGCCCCTTGCCACAAGCCTCAACTATCATTTGGGGAAAATAATGCTGGTCTTTTGGGATGAGATGGATTTAGTGTGAGGTGACAGACCCTGTTCTTTTTTCCTCTTATAGAATATTAGAATTAGAAGGGACTTGAGAGGTCATCTAGTCCAACTCTCTGCACAACACAAAATCAAAAATTCAGAAGTGCTGACTGAGGTAAGCTGAAAAACCCAGGAAACCCCTTCTACCCCACCACAATTCCTCAATTTGCTGTAGGTTTAAGGGAGCATATTCCCTTCTTTGGAATAAAAAAGCAGAATTAAGCCAGAACTTTCCCTGAAAGCAAAAATGACAAAACTGAAGTTGCTGTACTTCAGGCACATCATGGGAACTCAAGACTCACTGAAGAAGACAATACTGCTAGGGAAAGTTGAAGGAGGAGGGGGAGGAGCAGAAGCAGAAGTAGAAGCAGATGGGGAAAACCAATGATGACATAGATCAATTCCAGAAAGGAAGCCACAGCTTTGAGTTTACAAGAACTGAGAAGGGCTGTCAAGGACAGGACATGTTGGCCTTCATAAGGTTGCCAGACAGAGATAATTTGATAACATACAATGAATGTCCTTCTTGAGGGCTCCATAACAATAAAATGCAAATTCAAGCACACTTGATCCTTTATTAGGAGGACATAATATGGATTGACTCTGAACAACTCAGAGTCATATTTCATAATGAGTAGTGTAGAAAATGTTCAGCAGGCTAGGTGGTCTGTTTCAAAGCAGAGCTCCTGATGCCTTCAACTGCTCCAGACGGTAATGCCATACATTATTTACATTATTTACAGTAGAAGTATGCAGATTAGAGATTGTACTGTTTTAAAGAAAGGCTAGATATCCTGGATCTCAACTGCCTTTACTGAAATGATTGAGGTTTGTCTAGTCTTGGTAGATATTGGTAACAAGTTCCTGGGATGGAACAGCCTTTTTCATTTGCCTTCATCATGAAATATAAATTGCCTGGTCCAATAATTTTTGTAAATGTTATTAAATGACCTGAATAGTCTTGCAGGTTTTGTGGCAGAAACTCTGTCCCATGGAGAAAGAAAATGTAGGCAAATACTTTGCTTTCAGTGCCTGTTTAACAGTAGTGAGGCATATGGTATGTACACAAGCTTTAAGGAATAACAGTCTTTTCAGGAAAGAAAAGCAATTGTTCCTGAAACAAGATTTATTTATTCATAAAGGTAAAGGTTTCCCCTTGACATTAAGTCCAGTCATGCCTGACTCTAGGGGGCGGTGCTCATCTCCGTTTCCTAGCCGAGGGAGCCAGCATTTGTCCGCAGACAGTCTCCGTGGTCATGTGGCCGGCATGACTAAACACCGAAGTGCACGGAACGCTGTTACCTGCCCACCGAAGTGGTACCTTTTTATCTACTTGCATTTGCATGCTTTTGAACTGCAAGGTTGGCAGGAGCTGGGACAGACTACGGGAGCTCACCCCGTTGTGCAGATTTGAACCAGCGACCTTTTGATCAACCAGCCCAGCAGCACAGTGGTTTAAACCACTGTTCCACCTGCAGTCCCTTATTTATTCATATCCACATACAAATATGCCTCCGATAATGACCCAAATGGCCTCCCTAGGTGGCTCAAAATCCAAAGGTTCCAAAATCCAGAAGGTTCCAGATGTCTTCATCAGGCAAGATGTTGTAAAAACAGGAAGCAAGATAAGCTTTCTTTGTTGTCCATCCAAATAAGCAAGGTTACTGGGACTTGAAAGAGGCATCCGTGGAGGAAGGGGTTCTACCAAGGAAGAATTCTTATGCAAACAACCTGCTTCTGGTTAGCCATTACACCTTTGCCTCTGCATGTCAGCCGCATGCTCCCTGCCGAGCAACTGCACACTGTGGCTCTAGTCCTTCTCTTGACTCCTCATCCTACTGGCAAAGGATCTGCTTATTTACCTGGAGCTGGAAGCAGGATCCTGCTGTCCCTCCTCCCCATCCCATTTCTCCTGCTGTCAACAACTGCAACCGTCTTCACTGAGTCCACCTGATGGTTGCAGGATCGAATGAAGCTGCGCTCAACTCAGAAATCTGCTGTTCTGCTAAGTGAAGATTCACAAACAGCAGCAGGAAAGAGGCGGTCCTGCTTTCCTCTGCCACAAGTCTTAGTGCATATAAACACTGTTTCACAAGATATATAGATGCACAGAAAAATGGCACTGCTGCCCACTGCTCTACGGAGCTTTCACTTGATCACGACCATCTTCTCAAATACATCTGCATGCCTAGCAATCAAGACTATGTACTAGGAAAGGTGGCAAAGACTATTATGGCCACCAGACCTGGAAGCAAAGAATCAAGGACAAACAATGGTGGGCAACAACAAGGATCGCTACTCATATAAATTCCCACCATTTTATGGGCATTTCATTCACATTTTGGTAATGCAAAGGATGCCAGTAAACTGCTGATTTATGACTTCCTTGGATTGATTGATTGATTGATTGATTGATTGAAAGCTTTTCTATCCCATCCCCTACAAAAGTCTCAGGGTGGCTTACAATAAATAAGCAAGTCACGTGAGGTGCCACCTCTCTCAGCTGGGCCCAGCAGGGGTGGTGCGTGCACCGCAGTGCTCACCCTTGAGTCCACCCATTCAGCCGTTCAACCTTCCCACTCTGTTTCAGCCTAAAGAAGCCACAGTAACCTTTCTCAGCTGCAACTCTGAAAATGTCATTGTTTCTTTAAAATAAGTTTTATTATTATTATTTTCTACAAACAGACTAAAACATCAATCATCAAAGACATCGGACATACTGGGTCAGCCCCTCACTTTTTTTTTTTAACAGTCCATAACCATATTCAAATCTATGCATAGTCCTGTTTCTCTAGCCAATAATAAAAAGAGTTCCAGGTTTGATAGAAATATATATCCTCTTTCTCCTTCAGAGACAAAGTCAGCCTGTCCATCTCTGTGCAGTCCAAGATCTTTGTTAAGATCAGTTCATCAGTAGGTGGCTCTTCACTCCTCCAATGTTGGGCAAATACAATCCTTGCCGCAGTAATTACGTGTAGAATCAGATATGTTGCTTGTTTATCAAAATCATCAGAAATAATGCCTAATAAAAAAACTTCAGGTTTAAATATTAAAAGTTTTTGTAACATTTCCTCAAGCCATTTATGAAAATGTCATTGTTAACCACTATTGATACTAGCTTATTCTTCAGTTGAATTTTTGTCTCATTCTCCACAGTCTTGAAGCAAAAGTTCTTGTCTCAGTTCACCATGGCTTAAATAAATCAATAAATTGTGTACATATTATTGTGCACAATAGGTAACTGGCATCTTAACAAAATTAAAATATGCGGGAACCTCACAGAAACACAGCCTATCAAGCCTTCGGTGGCAAAAGATACAATACTGATACACACAGAAATAACCTTCTGGTTTGGCTGCAGTGTGGAATTTGGGGAACCCAACTACAGATTTATGGGGACAAGTGAACCATTTCTGTTTCAAGGTTATGCATAGAAGGCTGAACTGCACATTAGCATTTAAATGCTTATGTGTGTGCATGAATTCAGCAGACTCTCCATCGCTAATGTCTCAACCACAGAGGCAAGAAGAATGCTGCCATAGTAACAGCATGTTGACATCATAATTCCACCCTCCCAAATTAGTCTTGCACTTTGGGATATCTTCCATTTTCCTGGGGAAATGTAAAACTACAGTAAATCTGCATGTGACAAATTTATATAAGATTGGTCACAGAACTGCTTTCTAGCCTCTGCTTTTTGTTACTACAAATTACATTTAAGGATGGCATTTAATCAGCATTCAGTTAGCACCTTTCCTTATAGGAAATAAGCATTTGGAAAGCAGTTTTCTAATGTAAAGCCATTTTTGACTGACATTTATTTTAAGAAACAAAATTACTTATATTTTTACTGAATGCCTATCTATGGTGTCTTCACTTGCTGGCTCCCGTCCATTATATTATAGAATATTTTTTAAAAAACAGAAGTGCTTCCTTTGAGCAAAGGGTCAGTGAGTTTTAGTTCCTTGTCCAGTTTCAAAAACACAAAAGAGACAAAATACTAGTAAAAAGGAGTCTGTAACATTGTCAGCATCGCATTATTTGTATGCTGCTTTCCCAGTTAATGCCAAAGTGGCTTGTATGTGCACAGCATCTTTCATGGGCAACTGGGGAATATCAGGCAGTCTCCTGCTGCACATTTGACTTTAAGGGAGGCTTCCAGGGCAGAAGGAATGGCTTCCAAACAAGCCTAAACAGGTGAGCCTCTCATTTAAATATTTTTAGTATTTCATGTTCCTAAGTTGCAATGGTGGACATGACGGAAATCGTGTGTCTCCCGTGTCTTATATGGATTGCTGTTTAAAAATCTAATAACCCTTACATTTTAGCAATACCCTACCAGCTTCAGGAGATGAAAAAGCTTCATTCTGGAATGAAGTGAAGGTTTAAGGTTTGTCAAACTAGAATCTGGATTTAGATGAAGATCTAGCGGCCTAGTGGTTTCCCGCAGGTCATCCATGCCCAAACATTCTCAAGTCAGTCCTCAGGCATGTCTGTCGTTCCTAGTCTGTCATCCTCTCCTTGGCTGGTCACCTCAGGGTGGCCTTTTCTTCATTATACTCTGTTTTGACAACCTGGATTAAGAGATAATGGATGCGAGATTAGATGGGACGTTGGCCTGATTCAGACTTGCTCTTATGCTTTATGTTCTTGTCTGAATGCACATGGCAGGGATGCATTAACATGTTTATTTAAAACATTTGTATGCCACCCAGTTGTACCACAGCACCTCTGGGTGGCTCACAATTACAAGTTAAAAAACAGTAAAAACCAATAACTCATTAAAAATAAAATAACAATAAAATACAAACAGAAATACAAAACAAAGGTCTTATGGCATTAGTTACTGAAATATTGTTTAAAAAGGAAGGTCTTTTAAAACATATGTTGACTTAGGTCACCACTATTGTCCTGCATTGGAAATGGTGGACTGGGAGTAAACGGTGGTCTACTCAAGGCAACCCAGGGAGCTCACAGTAGAAGTAATCTGAGCCACCAACTTATGGATTCATGACTTAGCCTTTTTACTCTTCTTATTTGATTATTGGCTTTTTATTCCTGTTCACTAGACTGTACTCAGAATTAAAGTGGTGGGAGAATGGTAATTCCACTGTCCATTTCTGGTATATAGTGGGGTTCTAGTTTGCATTGATGATGTGCTAATCATTGTGGTTAATATGGCGCGCAGGGACATGGTTCTGTATATGTGGCCCTTGGACCCCCCCCACCCCCGCCATTAGAGTCACTAGATCTGCTTAATTCTCAGACAGAAAACTACATGGGCCCTTTCCTTCCCTTGAAACAATTTTTTGGGGGAATGTGCATTTCTCCTCTGCATTCATCAGTTTGTTCAAATAAGTTGTGAACCATTTTAAGGGAATTCCTTTAATGCCATTGACCCTTGCTTCCATTAATATGGATCTAAGTAGCATATTTTAGACATACCACATGTTTGAAATCCTCAGTGCCATTTCTCAGCCTGACACCACATCCCTATGGAACTAACTTCCCATGCCTTGCTCTACATGCAGCCATGTCTTTGCTATGTTGCTATGGAAACATCAAGGCTTAGAAAAGGGACAGACAGGTTTCATAGCACAACAGTGAGTCTGAGCATTAGAAAGTCATGTGGTGAAATATTCTTTAATAGAAGAATGAGGAAAGAATAAGGATTTTTACAGAAATTTGCAGGGCTTGTTTGAATATGCCCTAATTTGTGACATTTGCCTTTGTTTTACCTGTCAGCTCCAGAATGGCCTTGTCAGGCCGCATTCTGACCCTTTAGCTCATGGAGAGTGTGACTGCATGACTGTGTTTTTCATCTGCCTTCTCCCATCTGCACATCAAAGCACTGGGGTTTCATGAAAGCTCTCTTTTGTAACTTTGGGCACCCCACACTTCTACAGAGCTGCCCAAGATAATTTGCTGCATGAAGCAAAGGGCAAGAGGGCACTTCCATATGCAGAAACTGACTGGACTAGCAATGAAACATAGAAACAGAGCGAGTGAGAAGGGGTCTCTCAGGCCATCTAGTCTGACCCTTGACTTCAGCCGGCATGACATGTCCACCATGTCCAGCCTATCCTTGAACATCCTCACCAATGGGGCTTCAACCACTTCCCATGGAGGCCCATTCCATACCCTCGGAGTCCTAACTGTCAGGAAGTACTTTCTGGCATCCACTTTGAATCTTGCTTCCCTGAGCTTTGCTTCACTGGAATGCATCATGTCCTCCTCCGCAGAGGAAAACAGGCCTCTTCCCACCTCCACGTGACTTCCCCTCACATACCTATATGTCACCAACAGATCCCCTCAGAGTCTTCTCTTCTCCAGACTGAAAAGACCCAGTTCCCTCAGTCTTGCCTCAAATGGCTTTCCCTGCAATCTGGCCACCATTCTTGTGGCCCTACACTGCATTGACTCTAACCTGGCTATATTCTTCTTGTAACGAGGAGCCCAGAACTGAGCACAATACTCCAGTTACAGGCACACCAGAATTGTACAGAGTGGCAGTAATGCCTCTCTCAATTTAGAAGCTACACCACTGGCTTTGCAACCAAGGGTGTCATTTGCCCTTTTAGGCACCACATCACACTGCTGACTCATGTTTAGCCTGCAGTCAACCAGCACCCCAAGATCACTTGCACAAGTTCTGTTCTCCAGTCACTTGTCCCATAACCTGTACTTATGACACCCATTCCTATCCACCCAGTGCAACATGAATGCCATCCTGTTGTCTCCTGCACACTTCCATAGTCTGTCCAGATCCTTCTGGATCAGGAGTACCTGCTCCTCAATTGTGGCCACTGCCCCCATTTTGGTATCATCTGCAAATTTGATCAGCAGACTGGTCACCCCTTCTTCCATGTCGTTGATGAAAAGATTGAACAGGATCAGTCCCAGGACAGAGGCCTGGGGGATCCCGTTCATAACTGGCTGCCATCCCAATGATTCCCCACTAATAGTTACCCTTTGCTCTTGGTCTATCAACCATGCCGTAATCCACTGAACAGTGCATCGGTGTATCCCAAAACTCCTCAATTTCTCAACCAAGATATCATGCGGCACTGTGTCAACGACCTTGCTGAAATCCAGGTAAACCACATCCACCGTGTCCCCTCCATCTAGCCACCTTGGAACATTGTCATGGAATCCCACAAGGTTTGTCTGGCAGGAGCTGTTTTTATGGAAGCTGTGTTTCATGGCCACCAACCTCTCTTCCCTTTCGAGGGTTAGTAGCTCTCCCACTATTATGAGCTCTTCCATTGTCTTTCCTACAATGGATGTAAGGCTAAGTGGTCTATAATTCCCCATGTCCCCTCTACTACGCTTTTTGAAAATTGGAACTATCTCAGCACTGACAAGATGGCTGCACCTGTGTGTGGCAAGTGCAGCAGATCCTGCCCTTCAGCACTTGCGGCCACTCCCCCACTATTTCATTCTGCCTGACAATAGGCCTGGCCTTGACCTTCTGCTTATCTTAGGCAAAACTAGATGTGATCAACCAGGACAGGTGTGTCTGCTTACACCTAAAATATGGGGGCTACAGCCAGGGGAGCTATCCTAGCCTATCCTAGCCTAGCCTATTGTGATGCCTACAAGCCCTAAACTGAGAGGCGCATGGGCATGCCACGCAGAATGGGCAGGGTGGTAGAGGCGGCTTTTCCCTCCCACTCCTCCTGCCCTGCATTGCACGTGAGATGGGCCTTAGAGAGGGAGGTGTAGGGCATCCACTCTTCTCCCATCCCTGCTCTCGGAAGCTGCTGTCTCTTCCCTGGAGAGCAGCAGCACACTTCTTTGTGCATCTTCTGAAAGAGGGTCCAGGGCTATTCCGTGCGCTGAGATGAGAGTGCCGCCTCCAGCCTCAGCACAGGGAATCCAAGTCCCCCTTTGGCCCCTCAGGTGCCTCCTTGGATTGCCCCTTTAGCCTGGCCATTGAATCCTACATGTACTAACAATGGAGAGCAGTCACTGAACATCAGTGAGCATTTAGCCCCACATCAGGGGAAGGAGAACCACCTCTGCTGCTCATGCATTCATCTACACATTTGAAAATTAAATTGCCTGTAGAAAATAATGATGTTCTGCAGTGATAATCAGGAATCAGTGAGCTATTTTCAAGCTTGAATCTACTGTTAAAATAACTAAAAATATGGAATTTGATACCAACAATTATACTGAGCTGGAAAAATGTGCCATCATGTCTTTCTTATTTTAGCCCATCGAAATAGTAGTTGGAGCCAAACATTTGTCTTAGTATATGTATATATTTTACCTTTCTATGCATTTAAAACACTTCCATATTCACTAAAACAAATTAAATATAATACAACAGTGCCATAATTATAATAATGCAGTAATAATAAAGTAACTACAGGTACCTGAGAGAGAGAATCTGTGTGTAGGTAAGTATACAGTATTGTAAAAAGCAAATAAAAGAGAAAGGTCTTAAAAGAGTATAGAACACTCTTGAGATAACATTAACTTTAACGGGTGGTGGTGGACCTGGTGCTGGAGAGGCAGGGCTCGATTGTGCTGCTGGAGGGCAGCGGGGGATTTCCACTGGAGTCGCTTTGTTGAAACTGGCCTCCAGGGTTGCTTGTGCAGCCATTTTCTTTTTCTCACCATAAATGGCCTTGTAGCAGCTGAGGGTCTGGTTACAGGAGCAAATGCTACAGAAAAGTGAAAGGGGAACTATGCGCCCTACACGTGCCCCAAAACACACTGGCCTGGGTACGTTGCAGCCGATGCTCAGAGCAAAAAGCAGTGAATGCTTCGTCTCTAGGGAACTAGACTGCTACTGAGGGTGCATAGCCAAATGCATTGGATAGTTCCCTAGAGATGCATCACATAGAGAGGATGTGATGGCTATTACTTAGAGATGTAGAGATAGTCATTACTGTCTCTAGCAGATCTCTGTCTCTAGTGAAAAGCCCTGAATATCCTATTCTATTCTTCAACTGATTCAAAAGCTGGCAGTAAACACAGAAGCAGCACAGTTTTACGGTGAAGACTTGAAATGTTCTGCTGCTTCCACAATAATGTATCAGCTCAGGGCTTCTGTACATGAGAAATTTAACCTGCTGCTTTATTGATGCTTCTTCCTCCATTTTTTACTGTGGGAAGAAAGATACATCCTTTACCCATTATTTCTGCCCCAGGGAGTTACATTTCTCCACCTTGCTATATATTCATGAAGCACAAGATGGTGCTGTGGTATAGCTGTCCTGTAGCAGATTCACCTTTTCCTCAAGGAGTATCCTGCAGTTTAAAAGTCAATACCAGATTTTCCTCACTTTAAAAAGAATCTGAACCTATCCAATTTACCAGGAAAAAAATAAAGAGAAGGTGGAAAGAGTATACAGAAGAGAGGGAAGGATGACAAACTCCTGCAAAGAGGAATCCCATGAGGAAAAGCCTGCAATACTAGAAAGTGATAGCTGCTCTGGAAGCTCTTGCAATAGATAGGATAACAATAGAACAGTTCCACGCAGCAGAAAAGGAGTCAGTTCAGATCCAACGTAAGTATGTCAACAAATATGGGAAATAAAACAGTTGCCCGTGCACTAGAAATGTTCAATATGCATTCCAATCCCCACAGAGAGCAAAGAATGCAGTAACCATAAGACCATTGCACCAACCCCCCTTGCAAGCAAACCAATGCTTAAAGTGTTGCAATAAAGGATACTACCCTATACGGAGTGAGAAATGCTGGACATCCAAGCTACATTCTGAAAAGGAAGATCACTCCAGATCATACTGCAAATATATGTTGGCCACTGGAGTGCACCAAAGAATCTCAGAAAAAGGTCAGTCTGTGTTGGATAGACTACAGCAAAGTCTTTGACAGTGTGGATTGCAAGAAGCTATGAATGGTCCTGACTGAAATGTAAGTACCTCAGCACTGATGCATAATCTGTATCACAGACAAGAAACTACAGTTAGCACCGAATATGGAAAAGCAGAATCATTTTCCATAGGCAAGGCTGTCAGATGAGGGTGTATTTCGGCTCTCTATCTGTTCACTCTGTACACAGAACGTATTATAAGGAACCCTGGATAAGATGCAGAGGAAGAGTGAAAATTAGCAGAAGAAACATCACTAACTTAAAATCTGCAGATGATATTATACTACTGCTAGAAAGTTGCAAAGGGGTGAGAGCCACAATGCTTGTACATCTTCGCCTAGTTGCTGCTTCAGAGGGGGAACTTCAGCCTGTTAGACAGGAGGGGAAGCTGCATAAAAGCTGGGAAATGACCGAGTGAGTGGGGCAAAAGGGTAAGTGCAGGGAAGGGGCGCAGTTTTCTGGAGAACCTCCAAGGGCAAGACTGGGGCTGCCATGGGGCTACATTTGTCCCCCAGGCCTTCATTCTGGCACCTCTCATCTAATTCCCAACTTTCCATTTTGATGCACAAGTTGCCATTTGTGTTTATTATGGCAGGCAAGCGGGGGGGGGGGGGAGTGCATGAGAAAAATATCCAGTGCAAGTTTAGTGAAGAATTTATTTTACTTGAGTGATTTGCAAGAGAAATTAAATGGCTGCTTTTTGAGATTTGTCTGTTGGTTTGTTTGTTTTGGTTTTTATACTGTCCAATAGTCAAGACAGTTTTTTCTTATTTCTATTTTACTAAATTGGTAATTTGGTAGCAGGGAGGGAAGATAATGTACCTTCTTCTATAAAGCCTTGAAGATCTGTAGATCTGTAAAAGAAATCCATTTCTGACCATTCAGATGAGCAGTAGAAAGACCAAGCTGAAACCTTCCATAGTCAGGCCATTCATAGATTAAAAGTTGGGAGTTGGGGCTGTTTTAGAAACATAGAAACAGAGAAACAGAGCGAGTCAGAAGGGGCCTCCCGGGCCATCTAGTCTGACCTCCGGCACCAGCCGGCTCTGCTCATGACATGCCCACCATGTGCATGTCCAGCCTGTCTTTGAACACCCTCACCGATGGGGCCTCAACAACCTCCCATGGAAGCCCATTTCACACCCTCGGGGTCCTAACTGTCAGGAAGTGCTTCCTGGCACCCAAATTGAACCTTGGCTCCCTGAGCTTTGCTCCATTGGAGCGCGCCCTGCCTTCCTCTGCAGGGGAGAACAGGCCTCTCCCCATCTCCATGTGACACCCCCTCACATACCTGTATGTTGCCAACATATCCCTTCTGAGTCTCCTCTTCTCCAAGCTGAAGAGACCCAGTTCCCTCAGTCTTGCCTCATACGGCATCCCCTGCAAACCAGCCACCATCCTTGTGGCCCTACTCTGCACTGACTCCAACCTGGCTATATCCTTTCTGTAATGAGGGGCCCAAAACTGAACACAGTACTCCAGTTGCGGGTGCACCAGAGTTGTGTAGAGCGGTAGTAATACCTCTCTTGATCTAGAAGCCACACTTCTGGCTATGCAAGCAAGGGTGGTATTCGCCCTCTTGACCACCGCATCACACTGCTGACTCATGTTTAGCCTGCGGTCAACATGTACCCCGAGGTCCCTTTCACAAGTGCTGCTCTCCAGCCACTTGTCACCTAACCTGTACTTATGACAGCTATTCTTATGCCCCAAGTGCAAGACCTTGCACTTATCCACATTGAACGCCATCCTGTTGTCTCCTGCCCACTTCCATATTCTGTCCAGATCCTTTTGGATCTGGTGTATCTGCTCCTCAGTTGTGGTCACTGCTCCAGTTTTAGTGTCGTCTGCAAATTTTGTTCTTGCTCTTATGTGAATTTGATTCATTTGCCAAAGTAAACACAATTATTTTGCCCATATTTTCTTCTTTTGCACACAGCAATCACAGCTTATTTCCACTGCTGCTATGTCTGATATCCGCTTGATCTTCATTTATCCAAAATATGAGTTGCCTGCCCATCTCTCCCATGCAACATGCCAAGCATTCTCCCACTCCCTTTCCTGCTGGACCTCCATTATCTCCATACACTGGCCATAATTTCAGATAGTTTAACTTGGTATCCTGCACTGAGCAGGGGGATGGGCCTGATGGCCTTCTGGCCCCTTCCAATTCTACTTGTGATCCTATGCATTGTGAATCACACAACCACAATCTACCTAAGCCTGCTCTGAAGTTGAGGAGGAAGTTGAGGGGGGTCATTACATTGACCTTCGTCTTATTGCCCACAAAAATCTTTCCAGGATTCCTCAGAACCTAAAGGCGATAAAAAGAAATTTGAAACTGTGGCACCCTCTGTATTTTTATTGTGGTATGACCCAGTTTACATCATTGGAAGATCATGCCCTTTCCCATGTGATCGTCTATTTTTTGTTTGACTTTTTCAGCATGTTCTTGAGTAGAGACATTTATGAGTCTAGTTATTACATTCTGTGCCACTTGATTTTTACAGACTGTGTAACACAATGTTTTCCTTAGCATTTTTTCCTGAACCATTGTATTTCAGGGACACTCTGTCCTCTCTGGACCTCTGTATCCAAAACAGGAATATATAACTATTAGTAAAGACAATAAAAACTGCATTTAACCTTTCATAGATGTGGAGATTATGGAAGTTTGAGCTCAGCCACTTACTGCACATTTGAATGGCCAGATAAAATTCTTTTCCTGAATTAGTGATCTACATGGCTTTATTTTTTATTTATTTATATGCCACCCTTCAACAAAAGGTTCTCAGGATAGCTCACACAGTGACACAGGCCAAAAACAAGGGCTGTAATAAAGACGATTGCTGGAATAACCAGTCGTATGTATGTTTTGGTCCTAGTCTTTATTTTGAAATAACATTTAGGGGTAATGTCCACCTCACATGTAAAGGCCATCACAGCTAAACAGGCCTTTATCCCTGAGCACTACGGTGATGATCAGCAGTACTTCTGTGAGGAGCTGTCTGCAGATATTAAATCTTCCTTGTCACCAAGGCCCTTTCCCTCATGCTTGATGGCGGTGGTGCTCTGTGTCCATCACACTTCTATTGATGCTCCTGTTCTCTCCACCATGGACCCATCATATCACTAAGAGCAAGAATAAGAATGGGAAAGTGTCCATTTTGTAAGAAGAGGGAGGGCAACCTTTATGAAAATGACTGTGCTCTTAAAAGAGCTCCGTTTCTTCATCTCAGAATGTCAGAAAAAGTGGCATTTGCAGAACTGCTTTAGGCAAACACTGGTGTGTTTCTATTTATGTCCTGATGCTCAGGAAACCAGCAACATGTCAGGCACCATTAAGCCTCCCAAGGTGTGTCATGAGAGGGAGGCCCTGGACCATTCCCTCTTCTCTTGGATGTTTCATGGTGTATGGCTGTGAGTTACCACATTTGTATACTCATGTCCTCACCACATAAAAGAGGTGATTTTGGTGTCTGGTGTTAACACTGAAAGGGCCAAAGCAAGCTAAATCCTGCCTTACCTCACCAATCCAGGTCAGTTACCTAAATCTCCAAGACTAAAAGCAGAAAGGTTCCTGGTCTATCAGTTGCTGAGAGGGGCTTCAAGGTCCCACTTCCTCCACCAATGCATCCTCGCTGATTTTGCAATCATATCTTCATATCCCCCATCATAACAGAAGGGGAAATCTGATGCTACCTTTAGGCCAACCTGGCACCTGACGAAGCTTTGGATTGTTATGCATGGCACAAAACTTGAAGGGCTGCATTTTAAGCTTCCTGTGCTAGCTGGGAACAATGGGAACTGCATCCCCACATATTTGGAGGGTCCAGAATTTTCAGAAGGGTTCATATGAAAAGTAATAACCGTGTCAAATTTTTGGATAGCCTCAAGATGATATAAAAGAGGAGGAAGAAGTATGGTGTCGGAACGATACAGACGTGATTAACGAACCTCTGTTATCACGCTGGTAACTGCCCGGTTGTGGGCTGTGGGGCTCAATCTAAGCTCTGTAGGAGCTAAGATAGATTGCTTGGCGAATCCCCTATAAGATGTGGAAATGGCAATTCCACATTTAGTGGGAGGAAATCAAGCTTTTTTCAGCCGGCCATTACCAGAGGGAATGCTGCCCTCTATAAGTTCTCGACATACTACTTTTTTTTAGCTTTTGTTTTAGCTTTTGTGAACACATCGGATCTATTGGAACGAATTTTTGTTTCTTTTTTTCCTGCAATGATACCCGTGGAATAAGCTGTATTGTTTTTGCTAATTAAAAAGCCCTTCAGATGGAGGGGGAATGAAACTCCCCCCCGCCCCACGAAGTTGAAGTGGAGAATTGCATAATGGAAAGAAAGATAGAACTGCTTGTAAGTAAGGAAAAGATTTATTTTCTTCTGATCTCTCCAAGGGCGAATAATTGTGCTGTGGAACTGAGTAACAGAGAATCTTTCTCCCATCTGTCAGTCTTGGACTGTTGCCAAGAAGTAGCAGCCATCTTTCTCTTTGTTCTGGGGACCCTTGGACATTTGCGAAGTCTTGATAATTTACTGCTATCATGGAGGAAATACAGAGATCATTTCTGGAAATACGATCTTCACTAATAGCTGTGCAGTTAT